>SJYV01007576.1:1996778-2021065 GCA_006410875.1 Neotragus pygmaeus
TAATGTCTCAGATTCAGTAATCAAATGTTAGGACAATGGAAGGCAGGAGAGAGAAAGGCTGTATGACCAGCACCATGCCTGAAGAGTGAATGTTCAACATCTCATGGATGACAAATACGGAGCTCATTTTGAGAGTGAAACCATTCTGCCTCTTCTTTCAGAGAAAGGTTTTAGAGGTTTTCCCAATTAATAGCATGTGTATTAATAGAGTATTGCTGTTCAGTCACCAAGTCTTTGTCACTCCGTGGCAAAGGACCAGGCTCCCCTGACCCTCACTTCTCCCAGAGTTTGCTCAGACTCATGTCCATTAAGTCGGTGATGCCATCCAACCATCTCATGCTCTGCTGCCCTCCTCCTGCCTTCAATCTTTCCCAGCATCAGAGTCTTTTCCAATGAGTTGGCTCTTCGTATCAGGTGGCCAGAGTACTTGAGCTTCAGCTTCAGCATCAGTCCTTCCAATGAATATTCAGGGTTGATTTCCTTTAGGATTGACTGGTTTGCTCTCCTTGCTGTCCAAGGGACTCTAACTTTCTTTAAATTTTTGGATAATTAGCTCTGTATGAAAATGTAGAAATTATTTTCTTATAATGTAAGGCAAATGTCAGAGACAGTTCATCAAAGTGTCTTTATGGACTTAAAAAAAAAAAAAAACTAGCTGATTCTTCCAAACATGGTGGAAGACATTTAAACAATGAAATAGAGATTTTCTTTCCTTTTAATTATCCTCTTGGGGTGGAGGTCAGGAAAAGGGTGAAGAAAAGAGAAAATCCAAGCCCGTTAAATCTTTTTCAACCCTCATGCCTGGGTTTGATTCAAGCTCACTGCTAACTCCATTAGCTGGGATGGATGCCAAAGAGAAGTCCAGATCCTACCCTTCCTGGGCTTTGTAACTGGTGTTTGAACTAGAGGTCCTATTCTCTGAGGTGGCCTTGTCTAATAAGGAGTAACCCCAGAAGTCCATTTATGGAGGACAGATGAGTACCCAAAACAATGGACTGCCCTCATATGAGACAGAAATACAGAAAACCCCTGGCTGAAAGCACAGTCCAGCACTGAAGAGTCTACTGATTATCTCGAACTTTATTTCTTATCTGCCTGTGGGACCTCCCTGAGCACTACATTTCAGCTGCCTTCATCCGGTGGGGGTTCCTCACCCCTGCACCTTTGCCTCTGCCATGAACTTGCCCAGTCAGCTGCCCCAACCCCATTTCTAACCAAGACAGACTTTCCCTTCCCCATGAAGCCCTCCACCATCACTGAGCTGCAAGAGGCTAATCGCTCCCCCTCCTTTCTTACTCCATATCACTAGCTCTTCTTAAGTCCTAGGTTGTGTTTTAGTCACTCAGTCATGCCCGACCCTTTTGCGACCCCATGGACTGTAGCCCACCAGGCTCCTCTGTCCATGAGATTCTCCAGGCAAGAATACTGGAATGGGTTGCCATTTCCTTCTCCAGAGGATCTTTCCAACCCAGGGATCGAACCTGTGTCTCCTGCACTGGCAGCTGTATTCTCTAACACTGAGCCACCGGGAAGACCCCCAAAGTCCTGTGTTACTCCTATTGAATGTCTTGCTTCTCTTTTAGACTCTTTGCAGATGAGAGCTCCCTCATTTTATATTATATTGATATTTGCCCTAGAGCACCTAACACAGTGCCTGAGACATGGCTATTTCTCGATATATATTTATTGCATAAGCGAAAGCAATTGCTTCTGGATTCTCAAATGAGTGGAGTTTCATTGCTCCAGACAGCAAGATCCCTCTCTGTCCTGGGGGAAGACATTTCAAACAGCTTTCTAAAGCATTGGTTGCCTATGGGTGGTCAACAAATATAATTGTTTGTCTCGTCAGAGACGGACAATTCTCCAACTTAGATGCATTAACCCTTTAAAAAAAAATTTACCAACAACAGTGGGCTGGAAAGCCGTGAAAAGCTTTCTCAGTTGGCTTGTACCAGCTGCTTCCTTCCTCCCTGTCTCCTCCATCTCCTCCCACCATATGGCTGGGAGACGGTCTGTGTGCTCCCACAGAACGCCAGCTAGGAGACCCAGCTGGAAGCAGTCAAAGACAATTAGAAGTAATCAGGCTGGCATGGCCAGGAAATGAAAGTTGGCTGGAGGGAGTTAGGCTGGCAGAGCTGGCTGGTGACTGGAGAAGGAAAGCGAAGACAGCAGGCACCCAGAAACTTTGCCTGGAAGACAATTCTCTGAACGCTACCCCTTGATTCTCCCCAAAGAAAGCTGTCGGTTAATCAGAGGCAGGACTCAAACTCATGGTCCCCAGAGTTCCTGTCCACCATGATCTTTTCACAGCACAGAGGCTGAGGAAGGCGGGGTCCCCTCCAGCACAGGCTGGGGTGGGGAGGCAACTTCGCCTGGCTCTGGAGAGCGGACCACGTGTGGCACCTCGCAGTGAACTCATCTGAAACTGAGTCGTGACTCACCATCTCCCCGTGCCCCAGTCTCCTCCATCTATAAAATTGGGGGATTGAGGAAGCGTGAGGACTCAGCGAGACGATGCACACAGAGCATTCAGCCCAGAGCCTGGCATTGAGAAGCACCTGGTAAATTTCAGCTCTCACCCCTTCGGTCAATAATGGCATCATCACCACACTTGGAGAAGGCACTTCAGAATGCCACAGACACAACTCCCCTTATCACAGAGGAAGCCAAAGCATTTCCTCCAGTTAGGTTCACTTCCCTAAGTCCAGAGTCCCGTGACCAACCCCCTTCTGCTCCACCAGGCTGTCTGAAAGGATCTCGGACTTACACTGGGCTCAGCGCATGCTCACACACACACACACCGCCCTACTCCTATCCTAGGGCTTCACCCAAATTCGCCCCCAAATTTAAGAGTCATCCTCTGCTTTCTCTCCTTTCTGGGTCTCATATCCAGTCCCTCAGCAAATGCCAGTTCTGCTCAGTTCAATCGCTCAGTTACGTCCGACTCTTTGGGACCCCATGGACTGCAGCACAAAAGGCCTCCCTGTCCATCACCAATTCCCAGAGTAGACTCAAACTTATATCCACTGAGTCGGTGATGCCATCCAACCATCTCATCCTCTGTCGTCCCCTTCTCCTCCCAAATTCAATTTTTCCCAGCATCAGGGTCACTTCATCCCAGAAGTCACTCTAGTGAGTCACTTCTTCGCATCAGGTGGCCAAAGTATTAGAGCTTCAGCTTCAGCATCAGTCCTTCCAATGAATATTCAGGACTGATCTCCTTTAGGATGGACTGGTTGGATCTCCTTTCAGTCCAAGGGACTCTCAAGAGTCTTCTCCAACACCACAGTTCAAAAGCATCAATTCTCCGNCACAGTCAGCTCCCAGTCTTGTTTTTGCTGACTCTATAGAGCTTCTCCATCTTTGGCTGCAAAGAATATCATCAATCCCATTTCGGTATTGACCATCTGGTGATGTCTACATGTAGAGTCTTCTCTTGTGTTGTTGGAAGAGGGTGTTTGTTATGTCACCTCACATAGTTGGCCATCTGTATATCTTCTTTCGAGAAATGTCTATTCACATCCTTTGTTTTTCAGTCGCTCATTCACGTCTGACTCTTTGCGACCCCACAGACTGCAGCACACCAGGCTTCCCTGTCCTTCTCTATCTCTCAGAGTTTGCACAAACTCATGTCCATTGAGTTGGTGATGCCGTCCAACCATCTCATCCTCTGTCATCCCCTACTTCTCCTGCCTTCAGTCTCTACCAATGTCAGGGTCTTTTTCAATGAGTTGGCTCTTTGCATCAGGTGGCCAAAGTATTGGAGTTTCAGTTTCAGCTTCAGCATCAGTTCTTTCTATGAATATTCAGGGTTGATTTCTTTTAGGATTGACTGGTTTGATCTCCTTGCAGTCCAAGGGACTCTCAAGAGTCTTCTCCAGCACCATAGTTCAAAGGCATCAATTCTTCAGCCCTCAGCTTTTTTCCTGTCCAGCTCTCACACCCATACATGACTACTGGAAAAACCATAGCCTTGACTACATGAACCTTTACCCATTCAAATTTAGATCCTTTGCCCATTTTTCAATAAGCTTATCTGCTTTTCTGTNGGCATCAATTCTTCAGCCCTCAGCTTTTTTCCTGTCCAGCTCTCACACCCATACATGACTACTGGAAAAACCATAGCCTTGACTACATGAACCTTTACCCATTCAAATTTAGATCCTTTGCCCATTTTTCAATAAGCTTATCTGCTTTTCTGTTATTGAGTTGCATGAGTTCCTTGTATATTTTGGATATTAATTAACCCCTTATCAGATATATGATTTGGAAATGTTTTCTCCTATCTTATAGTTACCTTTTCATTTTGTTGATTGTATCCCAGGAGAGTACTCCCAAATTGATAAGCTCTCCTTTATCTGACTTCATGTTCCACACCCCTTCATCGAGCACCCCATCCACACCCCATCATCTGAGAATTCACTTCCTTCTGTTCTTCTTCTGCTTCTGCCAGCACACATTGGCTAGGTCCTACAACATATGGTTGCATTGCTCCCTTATTCAGACCAGCACTTCGCCAGCTATGTTATGCTGTGACTTAATCCTAGCTACTGATCTCTTGGCCAGGAGGGGAGGTTGGACCAAGGCTTCTGCACCGTGCCCAAACAAGAAGAAAGTGTTAGCCCTTAACAGGGGGATTAGACCACAATAGTAAAGAAAAGTGAATCTTCCACTGTCAAGATGGATGTGAAAAGTAAAAGAAATGCAATACATGTGGAGAAAACCATATTTTCAAAAAGACACATGCACTCCAATGTTAATTGCAGCACTATTTACATTGGCCAAGACATGGAAGCAACCTAAATGTCCACCAACAGAAAGATGCATTTTAGATTCCACATATAAATGAGAGCCATGTTACTCAGCCATAAACAAGAATGAAATAATGCCATTTACAACCACATAAATGGACTTAGAGATTATCATATTAAGTGGAGTAAGAAAGAGCAAGGCAAATATATGATATAACTTATATGTGGAATCTAATATGTGACAAAAATGAACATATCTACAAAACAAAAACAAACTCACAGACCTAGAGAACAGACTTGTCACTGCCATGAGGCGAGGGCGGATGGATTAGGAATGTGGGATTAGCAGATGCAAACTCTTAAATATGAAACAGACAAACACAGCTCAGTCCAGTTCAGTCGCTCAGTCATGTCCTACTCTTTGCAACCCCATGAACTGCAGCATGACAGGCCTCCCTGTCCATCACCAACTCCCAGCGTTTACCCAAGCTCATGTCCATTGAATCGGTGATGCCATCCAGCCATCTCATCCTCTGTCACCCCCTTCTCCTCCTGTCCCCAATCCCTCCCAGCAGCAGGGTCTTTTCCAGTGAGTCAGCTCTCGGTATCAGGTGGACAAAGTATTGGAGTTTCAGCTTCAGCATCAGTCCTTCCAATAAATACCCAGGACTGATCTCCTTTAGAATGGACTGGTTGGATCTCCTTGCAGTCCAAGGGATTCTCAAGAGNTCAATAAATGGTGCTGGGAAAACTGGACAGCTACATGTAAAAGAATGAAATTAGAACACTTCCTAACACGATACACAAAGATAAACTCAAAATGTATTAAAGACCTAAATGTAATACCAGAAACTATAAAACTCTTAAAGGAAAACATAGGCAGAACATTCAATGACATAAATCAAAGCAAGATCCTCTATGACCCACCTCCTAGAGTAACAAAAATAAAAACTAAAGTAAACAAGTGGGATGTGATTAAACTGAAAAGCTTTTGCACAGCAAAGGAAACTATAAGCAAGTTGAAAAGACAACACTCAAGAGACTGTTCTATACATCTGTGTCTCTTTTGCTGTCTCGTGTATGGCAAAACCAATGCAGTATTGTAAAGTAAAATAAAATCTAAAAAAAAAAAGAAGAAGAAGAAGAAAAGACAACCCTCAGAAAGGGAGAAAAGAATAGCAAATGAAATAACTGACAAAGGATTAATCTCTAAAATATACAAGCACCTCATACAACTCAATGCCAGAAAAACAAACAACCCAATCAAAAATTGGGGGAAAGACCTATACAGACATTTCTCTAAAGAAGACATACAGATGGCTAATAAACACATGAAAGGATGCTCAACATCACTCATTATTCAGTTCAGTTCAGTTCAGTCGCTCAGTCGTGTCCGACTCNATGTTGAGCTTTAAGCCAACTTTTTCGCTCTCCTCTTTCACTTTCATCAAGAAGCTTTTTAGTTCTTCTTCACTTTCTGCCATAATGGTAGTATCATCTGCATATCTGAGGTTATTGATAGTTCTCCCAGCAATATCCTATTATATAGCAAAGGGAACTTTTCTATACAGTCAAAATTAACACATTATAAATCAACTATACTTCAATAAAATTAATTTTTTTAAATAAAATAAATGTGAAAACTAAATGCTATTTTTAGATCAAAAGCAGAAAACATAAAATACAAACCTATCTCAAAAGAGCATCAATAAAAAATATTCACATTAAAGCGTATACAAACAAATCTGAAAGCATAATAGCAAATTCTGAGTCCAGCCTTGTGCCAAAAATGCAATAAAAGATTTTAATGCATTCCACCTTAATTAAAGTCAAAATTATAGCTTCTTTGGTGATACAGTACAGTGTGCAAAAGAAAACAGGCATAAAAATAAAGCTGTGGTGGCTAATTTATGCTGTGCCTTCATGAATTTCAAGAGAGTGCTGAAGACTGCCAAGGAAGAAAAGTCCAGGCACCAAGGTAAAAACAACTCAATGGAAATATTCTGAGAAAAACCACTGGGCTTTTTTTCCCATTTAATACACAGAAGAAAAGAAATGTGGCATGTCATTGATGAGCTGGGATAAGAATGTATTTCTATTTCCATTTACTTATGCTATTGATGAGTTTCTAGACTTCCTGGGGTTTCTTTCCTTCCAGTTTTATCGACATATAGCTCTGTATAAGTTTAAGGTGTACAACATAGTACAGTCAGAGATCATGATTATGACAATAAATTTAATGAACATCCATCATTTCACATTCACGTAAAATTAACCATTAAAAGTTTCTCATTTCTTGTGATGAGAGCTCAGCGTTTACTCCCTTAACAACTTTCATATATAACATGTGTGTGTGCGTGTGCTCCGTCGCTTCAGTCGTGTCCGACTCTTTGCAACCCCGTGGACTGTTGCCCCACCATGTTCCTCTCTCCATGGGGATTCTCCAAGCAAGAATACTGGAGTGGTTTGCCATGCACTCCTCCAGGGGATCTTCCAACCCAGGAACTTAACCCTAGTCTCCTGCACTGCAGGTGGATAACTTACTGTCTGAACCACCAGGGGAGGTGAAGGTGGTTAAAAAGGATAAAATTCCAGTTATCAGATAAGTAAGTTCTGAGGATGTAAAGTAGAGCATCCTGACAGTCATCAACAATACTATGTTGTACATTTGCAAAGGGCTAAAAGAGTAACTCATACTAAGATTCAAAATTGTAGCTATAATGGATATTAACCAAACTTACTGCAGTAATCACTTAGCGATATATACAAGCATCAAATCATTATGATGTACAGTATAAACTAATAAAACCTTAAATGTCGATTATATTTCAAAGTAGGGGGAGAAAACTACTATATATCATTTTATTTTTTATCTAAAAATTGGAAGTCTTTTAGTATTTTATTCCACCAACGATGTTTGCTGTAAGAGACATGAGCAGATATGGATTTTACAGGTTATCTCCCTGATACAGTTGAAGTAGGTGGCCATCACACTGGCTCACTTCAATATAAGATACTGTGAAGCCAAATGATTCATAGAATGTGCACCTTTTAAGCATGTAGAACGTACAATACAAGCTTAAGGAGAGGTTGATTATACACAGATGATCAATTGCAGATGCAGCTACAACAACATCATGTGGTATGACAGCCAGTTTCTTTATTCTGCAACTCTAGTGAGACTGTAAAAGTTAGATTATGCATCAGGATAACACCTATCATTAATATAACTACAGGTGTGCCACCATGTAAGAGACAAGATGGTCCCCAACCAGATTATAACTCATAGAACACAATTGTGTTCTAAGAGATGAAATGTCATATCACTATCATAAAACTGAAAACTTAAATCATCTCTTTGTGTGCATCTAGGCTCTGGGTTTTTGTTCAAGCAAGTTTGCAAGTCATGCAGCACAAGTAATTTGCTCCAGTGACGCATCTCACCCTGCAATTTTCTCTGCTACACAGAACCAGGATGAATTGGTTTGCAGGGAGATCCAATTACTAGGGACACATTTCATTTTCAAATCTGAACATTTTTGCAAAGATGGCTATTTTTAGAAAGCCTCCCGAGATTTCTTTTCAGAAGCACTCCTGATTTTACGGAAAATAAAAAAAAAAGCAAAAGTCATAAAGATCAACATTTAGAAGAGATTTAAAAAAATACATGCATGTTTTATTGTTTTAAAGACAAGAAATCTCATTTAAAACTTGCAAGTGCATGAACCTAGAGTCTGTCATACAGAGTGAAGTCAGAAGGATAAAAACAAATATCGTTTATTACAGCATATATATGGAATCTAGAGAAATGGTATAGATGATCTTATTTGTGGGCAGCAATAGAGACGCAGACGTAGGGAATGGACTTGTGGACACAGTGGGGAGAGGAGAGGGCAGGGCGAATGGAGACAGCAGCACTGACATACGCGCCTTACCAGCTGTAGAGGAGATGGCTGGTGGGAAGCCGCTGTATAGCACAGCGAGCTCCGCTTGGCCTCTGTGGCGACCTAGAGGGATGGGACCTAGAGGGATGGGACGGGAGCGGGTGGGAGGGAGGCCCNGAGACAGCAGCACTGACATACGCGCCTTACCAGCTGTAGAGGAGATGGCTGGTGGGAAGCCGCTGTATAGCACAGCGAGCTCCGCTTGGCCTCTGTGGCGACCTAGAGGGATGGGACCTAGAGGGATGGGACGGGAGCGGGTGGGAGGGAGGCCCGAGAAAGAGGGGCACGATGTACGCCTATCACCGATTCACGCTGTTGTACTGTAGAAACGAGCACAATTGTAAAGCGATTATACTCCAATTAAAGTAAAACCATGCAAGGATGATTTTGTTAACTCTTCAGTTGCAGTTCCTCAGAAAAAAGGAAAATCATAATGTAGGAATATCTGTGAAAGATCTTGAAAACGTGATTACCTTCTGACCTACAGTGTTGCTTCCAGGAATTTATTCTGAAAAGAAATCTCAAAAGATGTATAAAGACATGCACACAAATATGTGTGTGCAGACTTTGCTTACAGCAAAATATTGGGAAACATCCAATTGTCCAGCATTAAGATCAAGTGCATTATATGGTACCTCTGAAAATGCCATATTGCATGCATGCGTGTTAAGTCACTTCAGTCTCTTTGAGGCTCTATGGACTGGAGCTCACCAGGCTCCTCTGTCCATGGAATTCTCCAGGCAAGAATACTGGAGTGGGTTGCCATGCCCTCCTCCAGGGGAACTTCCTAACTCAGGGATCTCTTACGTCTCCTGCATTAGCAGGGAGATTCTTTACCACTAGCAGCACCTGGAAAGTGTGGGAGAATATTTATGGACACAGAAAAGGTTTAATATTAAGCAGAAAATATTATAAGGCTAGTGTCCATGCATTGAAAAAAAATAACAGAGGCATATTTTAATAGTGATTATCTCCAGGTAGTAAAATAAGGGTGATATTTCTTTCCCATGGCTTGAGCTTTCTGTTTGTGCAATCAACAAACATTTGTTGTTTATCTTCTGTGTGCTGGGACTGTGTTAGCTGCTGAGTGTATATGAGATGGTTTGAAAACATCTTAATTTTTTCTTCAGCTTTATTGAGATACATCTGATTTTCAACTTTGTGTAAATTTAAGTTATCCACCATGATGATTTGATATGTGTATATATGGTGAAATTATTACCACAATGTGGTGAGTTAGTACGTCTATCATCTCACATAGTTCTTGGTGTGTGTGTTTGGTGAAAACATTTAAGGTATATCTTCCTCGCAACTTTCAAGTATACAACTTTTAACTATAGTCACCATGCTGTACATTAAAAGCTCAGAACTCACTTGTCTTTTTTTAATTTTATTTTTTATTTATTTTGGCTGCACCCAGCCTTAGTTATGGCATGTGAGGTCTTTAGTTGCAGCATCTGGGCGTCTAGCCCCCTGATCAGCGATGGAACCCGAGTGCCCTGCGTTGAGCACTCCTGCCAGCTGACACCAAGCCATCACGCAGCAGAGAAGACTCATCCACACAGTGCCCTTTCCGAATACCTCACCCACGGAAAGTGTGAGCACGATTAAGTCATTACTGCTAAATGCCACCCAGGAGCTTCAGCTCAGTTCTAAAGAATCTGCCTGGCAATGCAGGAAACATGGTTTTGAGTCCCTGATCCGGGAAGATTCCACATGCTACTGAGCAACTGAGCTTGTCCACTCAGCAGCTAACACAGTCCCAGCACACAGAAGATAAACAACAAATGTTTGTTGATTGCACAAACAGAAAGCTCAAGCCATGGGAAAGAAATATCACCCTTATTTTACTACCTGGAGATAATCACTATTAAAATATGCCTCTGTTATTTTTTTTNGGGAGGCCTGGTTGTGCTGCGATTCATGGGGTCGCGAAGAGTCGGACACGACTGAGCGACTGAACTTAACTGAACCGAAATACAATAACGCTTTGACTGAAAAATATTTGCCAAGAAAAGAAAGAGGTTATGAGTTAATTTTGATGTTTAAATGCACACAGCTGCAGAGCTTCCAGTTCGCAACTCACACCGATACTGGTTTTCAAGGAGTAATGATCAGGACTGCCGCTCCGTGGTGGTACTAAACTGGAAAGAAATTTTTCTTTTCTTTTTGGCTGTGCTGGGTCTTTGCCACTCACTGCATGCAAAGTTTCTCTAGCTGTGGCCAGTGGGGGCTCCTCTCTAGTTGCAGTGTGAGAATTTCTCATTGTGGTGGCTTCTCTTGTAATTGCAGCTTCAGTAATTGCAGCTGGTGGTGGGCTCAGAAGTCTTGGCCCGTGGGCTTAGTTGCCCGGAGGCATGTGGAACCTTCGCAGACCAGGAATCAAATTCGTGTCCACTGCATTGGCGGGCAGATTCTTAACCACTGGACCACCAGGGAAACCCTGGAAAGAAATTACTGATTTCTAGGAGCTGAGGCAATGGTAAAGGGAAAGAGCCAGCCCAAAGTGCCTGACAGGGAGGGAAAAAGATAAAAAAAGACCCCAGGTTCACCCTTCTTCTGCCTGCTGGTCTCCTGCAGTGCATTCCAGTGGCCAAACACAAATGGAATCCAGAGGTCAGGAAAGTGCACTGATGGACTCTGTACAGATCAACCTTCTAAGACACTGAGCAGTGTGGATGGAGGTTAACTGGAGACCAGTGAAGAGTCCACAGTGCCCATTCTAACTTCATTTAACATAAAATTCAAGTTAAAGGAGAATCCAAGTTGCCCGGTTTGGACCTGGTTCTCACCTTTTGGGTAGGGAAAGGCAGACCATCTTGATTTGTTATGACCTTAAGACTTCAAGAAAATCAAGTTACTTTTAGAAAAATAAGGCAACATTGTGACCAGACAGTGATATCTACCATGGACATCATTTGAAAGTTTAAAAAAAAAAAAAATGGCTTTTAGTACTTTTGTAATCCCAAACAACTGGCTACCACACAAAAATGAAAATGAAATGGATTGTAAAGCTAACTGGCACTTGATCACTGGGTCTTCCATATTTGTGAGAGGTTAAAAATTCAGTGAAAGGTTAAAAATGAATCTCTGCAAACAATGATAAAGGATTGCTTCCCTCATTGGCACAGCTCTGTGATAACATCTGCAGGGGAGGAGCAGTGTCTGACAGCTCAAGTCTGGGTCACAGAGTTGTATTTCTTCATGCCATCCAAGGAACAGACTCCCTCTTTCAAGCATTGGCTAAGAAAGTTGGCACATTGTGGTCAGAGTGAGACACGCCTGGGACCCGGGACACTTTGCAGCAGCACCGCAATGCTTGCACCTGGACACAGCTCTCTTTGAGCAGCAACACACACAGAAACTATATGGGACTAAAAATAACTGTGTGCGTGCACCGTTGGGGTGAATTCTGGACCAAAAAGACAAAAAAAGAGAAGAAAATCCAACTGCCATTTCTGAGGAGCCAGGAGCCAAAATGGAGTGTTGGAAGCAAATGTGCGGTATTTTGCATGTCCCCCTGCACGCAATACCACAAAGAGAGAGGCGAGCAGACCACTTAAGCCACCCCTCCAGCACAACCCCTGGACACACCCCTACCCTGCCCCACATACAATGCAAGCCTGCCCCGACTCAGGGAGTCGGCAAGTAAAGAACCTGTTATTTATTCTCACTCCCCCTTGCTGCACAGGGGCCCCAGTAAGTCTTTCCTGAATTTCCCTGTTTGGCCTCTAGTTAATTTCTATCAATCGGGGAAGGCAAGAACCCTGGTCAGTATCAAAGATAAGTTGTCCAAGATGACTCAACTGGTATGTGGTTGCTCCAAAATCAATTCTCCACCATTCTAGATGGCTACCTAGATAATCTCGTCAACAGTAAGCTCTAATGGCTAATGAGGCAACTAGGGACAAGAGAGAGGAGAGTTGCCCAGTGTCACATAGCTAGTTACTGAGAAAGCCAGAATAAGCTGGTCTTCGGATTCCTCAACCAATGTATTTTCCATTACACAAGGGAGAATGGAGAGAATTTCATTATTTCACGATTGCCTGTTCTTCCCAACATGAAATGGAAGCAAAAGGGATGAGTGAGTAAGACCCAGAAGAAAATGTAACTGAGCTCTGTATTTTATCTAAATCCCTCTACTTTCTTTGGGGAGGCATGAGCAGAACTGACATGAATAGCTTTCCACGTGCTTCAAATACTGGAGGGCACCATACAGAGCAGTAAGTGTATGCACCGCCAGAAGCTGTATGCAAATTTGGGTGTGGGGAAAACTCATTTGATTCTCCATCTGTCTCCCTGTTTAATTACTCAGCCATAAATTAACATTTTTTACTAGCTACATTCAGTGACTGTGGATCAATTCATTGATTTTAATGTCAAATATGGAATATTTCTGACTTTCAAGTATTTAGCCTTTTCATTCACGTTCACATTTGGAAATCTAAATGAACTATCAAAATCTCCCCAAATATAATATTGGGATTTTTTTTTTTTCTTATTTGTCTTCTCATTAAGGTATTTCCTAGTTTGAATAGTAAATGAGATGTTTTCTTGGAAATACTGCTGTTTCCCCTAAAGGGTAAGGAAAGAAAGTGTTTTTAACATTTAAAGGATATAATTAGGAAGCCTATCATGGATAGTGTGAACTCAGGGCCTTAAAGACACAGAGTCTGTAACTCCCCTTGAATTTGTTTACAGGCTGACAAGGTGAGCACAGACTGCCTTCCCTCCCTTATCAGACTTTCATCAACAGAAAAGGAATAGCACCTTCCAGCCCCCTCTTGTGCATATTTTCTTAAAGAGGGCAACCTTCCAGCTTGTCTGTCGGTGAGATCACCCCTTATTTACTGTTCAATCACAATGTATCAAGCCATTATGTAAGCCCAACAGAGAAATAAAGAGGAAGAGATGACTTCTGGTATTAGAGCATCAGGATGAGAACAAGCCCATATGAGTCAAGAAATGTTAAGGAAACATAATAAAATAACTATAAATATGTATATTTATGTACTGGGCTTCCCTGGTGGCTCTGTCAGTAAAGAATCCATTTGCAATGCAGGAAATGTGGCTTCAATCAGTGGGTAGGGAAGATCTCCTGGAGGAGGTCATGGCAACCCACTCCAGTATTCTTGCCTGGGAAATGCCATGGACAGAGCATCCTGGTAGGCTACAGTCCATGGGGTCCCAAGAGTTGGACACGACTTAGTGACTAAACCACCACCACCATTTGCATGTACTAGTATACACTGTATTGATATCGTACTCCTTCTTATTCCTTGCCCACAGAATCCGAGTTCTGTTTCAGAAGATAATGTACCCGGCTCTGAAAAATGGATCAGGATTGGTTGAAACCAGTCATGACAACCCTGTTCCCTAAATTCCCAGATCTCTTGCAACTACAGAGAGCCAGGCGATGCAGGTCTAGTTGACAAAACAGAATAGGAAGACTTCTGTGGGCTTCTAGAAAAGGTTTTGTCTCCTTGATATAAGCTCTGAGCTGCCTCTCCCACCCTTTCCTGTTATGAATGTAGATGTGATATTTAGAGTGATGAAGCCATCTTGAGATTGAGAGTGAAAGGCAGAAAGAACTGCCAACATGCCAGCCCTGCCTGAAATTTTTGAATGCCTGAACTAACGCCAGGAACCACCTACCTTCGGACTTCTCATCGTAAGAGAAAAATAAATCTTTCATTACCTGCAACTGAATGCATTCCTAACCAGTATGTACATACATTGCAAAAATATAAGTACAAAAGTACTAAAATGCATTCATAAGTATACTGGAGAGCCAAGAGTTTATTCAAAGTCTGCTATCCAATTAGTCTCAGAACACCCAGCTGGTCCAGTTTCAGTTCCTCAGTTGGGTGCTGATTCATCAGCCCACTAAGACAGTGGGTTCTAAAGTGTGGTCTCCAGGTTGGAACAATGCAAGAGAGACATGTTGGTGTTTTGAGTGATGCACTGAGACAGTCACTGAATGTTCTGACTGGCTTCTGACTGTTCCAAACTCACCGTCTCACCAGGACAGAGTGCTGGGAAGTTGCTGAGCCCTCTGGCTAAGAAGTTCCAAGGTTAAACCCTCTGGAATCTGGTGAGAAGCTTCTCAGTAGTCCTAATAGTCCCAGAAAAAAGCCAGGGCTGGACCCAAGCGATCTACAAATTCAACACAATCCCTACCAAAATCCCAACCATCTTTCTTTTCAAAAAGAAAAGATCATTCTCACATTTCTATGGAATCACTGGGGGGTGTGGAATGGGGCTCTAAATAGTAAAGGCAATCTTGAAAAAGAATCAGGTCAGAGGACTCAACACTTCTGTTTCAAAACTTACTACAAAGAGAAAGTAATCTAGTATTGGCATAAGAATAGGCACAGAAACCAGAGGAATAGAATTAAGAGTCCAGAAATAAACCCATATATATATGGACAGATTAGACAAGGATTCCAAGACCATTCAATGGGAAAATAGCAATCTCTTCAAAGGATGGTGCTGAGATAACTGGATTTTCATATGTAAAAGAAGAAAGCTGGGCACGAATCTCATACTATATGCAAAAGTCAACTCAAAACAAATGACCCAAATTAAATAGTTAAAACCATAGAAGTCTTAAAAGAAAACATAGAGGTAAATCTTCATGACCTTCAATTTGGCAATTCTCAGATATAAAACCATAGCAAAGGCCACAAAAGAAAACATAGATTAAACTGAACTTGATTAAAATGAAAAAAATTTTTCATCAAAAGACAAAAGGACAACCTACAGGATGAGAAGAAAGATTTATCAATCATATATTTGATAGAAATTTAATATCCAGAATATATAAAGAACTCCTGCAACTCAACAACAAAAAAAAGACAAACAACACAATTTTACAATGAGCNCCATCAAAAGACAAAAGGACAACCTACAGGATGAGAAGAAAGATTTATCAATCATATATTTGATAGAAATTTAATATCCAGAATATATAAAGAACTCCTGCAACTCAACAACAAAAAAAAGACAAACAACACAATTTTACAATGAGCAAAAGACTTGAATAGACATCTCTCTAAAGAAGACATACAAATGGTCAATAAACACATGAAAAGATATTCAACATCATTGATCACGAGGGAAATGTAAATGAAAACCACACTGAGATACCACTTCACACTTAATAGGATGACTATAAGACAAAAACAAAAATCAACAAGTGTTAGAAAGAACCTGGAGAAATTGGAAGCTTCACACATCGATGCTGAAATGCAAACTAGTGTGGCTACCATGGAAAACAGTTTAGTATTTCCTCCAAAACTAAGCATAGAATTACCACATAACCCAGCAGCTTCATTCTTGTACACCTTAAAAACGAAAACAGGGATTCAAACAGATTCTTGTACACCCATCTTCACTACAGCAGTATTCACAATAGCCAAAAGGTGGAAATGACCCAAGTGTCCATCAACAGATGAATAAATAAAATGTGATTGATCCATGCAATGAAATATTATTGAACCATAAAAAAAATGAAGTTCTGACACATGCTACAACCCAGTTGAGCCTTGAAAACATTATGCTTAGTAAAATAAGCCAGACACTTATACAAATATTGTATATGATTCCACTTTCATGATGTGCTTGACACACAGAGGCAGAAGGTTGATTAGAGGCTGTGGGGGACAGAATGACAGAATGGACAGTTATTGCTTAAGGTACTGGTTCAAAACCTCAGGGGTCTCCCAGATAAAAGCGGCCTCTGTACACACAGGACTGGGTGAGACCAAGGAAGAGGCAGACCGCTTGAGATCGGTAAGGGGCAGTTTTGATAAGCAAGGTTTTTCTTGGGCATCTATAAGATAAATAGATCTCCGCACCTGTCCACCAGACTCCTAAAAGTTTATGCAGAGGCTTCATGGGGTGCAGTCACACATAAACCATCCAGATGGTCTCAACAACACATTGCTCTTCTAAGTCTGTGTCCTTCAAAACCGTTCCCATGCTTGGAGCAGTGAACAGAATGTGCATTCCAGGAACAGGGCAGAAGGCAAGGAGCCTCTAACTGCCAAGGTCCAGCTCACGGGGCAACAGGCGGGCACATCCTCTCAATGACCTCCTCCAACAAATGGGTACGAAGTGTCTGTTTCAGGTGATGAAAATGTTTTGGAACCAGAGAGTAATTATTGTTGCACAACACTGTGCATGTACTTAATGCCCACCTTAAAGTGGTTCAGTTCAGTTCAGTTGCTCAGTCGCATCCGACTCTTTGCAGCCCCATGGACTGCAGCACGTCAGGCCTCCCTGTCCATCACCAACTCCCGGAGTCTACCCAAACTCATGTCCATTGAGTCAGTGATGCCATCCAACCATCTCATCCTCTGTTATCCCCTTCTCCTCCTGCCTTTAATCTTTCCCAGCATCAGACTCTTTTCAAATGAGTTAGCTCCTCGAATCAGATGGCCAAAGTATCATAAAATGGTGAATTTTATCTTATCTATATTTTTCCACAATGTTTAAAGATTAAGTTGAGAAAGCCAAAGCTGGGCCCCAGAGCCCTAGTGGAAGGAGTCGTAGTCACCTTGTTCTTGGTTTTGGAGGACCCAGATGCCTGGCCAAAAGCCCCCAAATACCTGCTCAGTCACCAAGAACTGAACGTTTCAAGGTCACCTGAAGTTGGTTTTTTCCTCCCCCTTTTAATTAGTGATCACAGTGAGTTGTAACAGAGATATTTTTGCCATGGCTTTTCTTTGGGAGATAATCTACTGACCACAGTCTCAGAAGCACATACAGCACCATCCTTTGACCTGAACATAGATTCCTGTTTCCTTCCTTACAGTTCGCCTATAATTCAAGTGACTGCTAACTAAATCGGCCCTGTGCACAGAGCAGCAAGGCTGGTCCTTCCTCTACTTAAAGGTCACCT
Source organism: Neotragus pygmaeus (assembly GCA_006410875.1). Classification (NCBI taxonomy): domain Eukaryota; kingdom Metazoa; phylum Chordata; class Mammalia; order Artiodactyla; family Bovidae; genus Neotragus; species Neotragus pygmaeus. The sequence continues at coordinate 2,014,379 of SJYV01007576.1, forward strand.
TCCCTTCAGTCAGTCCTTCTACTATGGAGCCCGTGTGCTCCAGTGGCCACTCAACCCAGCCCAGGGTAGGGGTGAGGGACAAGAGTAAATTATTAGGACTCCTGTGTTGATGTCTCATCACTTCTTTTAAAAAAAAAAAATTATTTGGCTGCCTCGAGTCTCAGTTGTGATACTCCAGATCTTCTGTCTTAGCTGCAGTATGCAAACGCCTAATTGTAGCATGTAAGACCTAGCTCCCTGACTAGGGATCAAATCCAGGGCCCTGCATTGAGATGGTAGAGTCTTAGCCACTGGTCAGTCAGTTCAGTCGCTCAGCCATGTCCGACTCTTTGCGACCCCATGGACTACAGCATGCCAGGCCTCCCTGTCCATCACTAATTGCCAGAGTTTACTCAAACTCATGTCCACTGAGTCTGTGATGCCATCCAACCATCTCATCCTCTCTTGTCCCCTTCTCCTCCTGCCTTCAATCTTTCCCAGCATCAGGGTCTTTTCCAGTGAGCCAGTTCCTCGCATCAGGGGGCCAAAGTATTTGAGTTTCAGCATCAGCATCAGTCCTTCCAATGAACATTCAGGATTGATTTCCTTGAGGATGGACTGGTTGGACGTCCTTGCAGTCCAAGGGACTCTCAAGAGTCTTCTCCAACAACACAGCTCAAAATCATCAATTCTTTGGTGCTCAGCTTTCTTTATAGTCCAACTCTCACACCCATACATGACTAGTGGAAAAACCATAGCCTTGACTAAATGGACTTTTGTTGGCAAAGTAATGTATCTACTTTTTAATATGCTGTCTAGGTTGGTTATAATTTTTCTTCCAAGGAGCAAGCGTCTTTTAATTTCATGGCTGCAATCACCATCTGCAGTGATTTTGGAGCCCCCCAAAAACAGTCTCTCACTGTTTCCATTGTTTCCCCATCTATTTGCCATGAAGTGATGGGACCAGATGCCATGATCTTAGTTTTCTGAATGTTGAGTTTTAAGCCAACTTTTTTACTCTCCTCTTTTACTTTCATCAAGAAGCTCTTTAGTTCTTCTTCACTTTCTGCCATAAGTATGTTATCATCTGCATATCTGAGGTTATTGATATTTCTCCCAGCAATTTTGATTCCAGCTTGTGCTTCATCCAGCCCAGCATTTCTCATGATGTACTCTGCATATATGGAGAAGGCAATGGCACCCCACTCCAGTACTCTTGCCTGGAAAACCCCATGGACGGAGGAGCCTGGTGTGCTGCAGTCTGTGGGGTCGCGAAGAGTCAGACATGACTGAGCGACTTCACTTTCACTTTTCACTTTCATGCATTGGAGAAGGAAATGGCAACCCACTCCAATGTTTTTGCCTGGAGAATCCCAGGGACAGGGGAGCCTGGTGGGCTGCCGTCTATGGGGTCACACAGAGTCAGACACAACTGAAGTGACTTAGCAGCAGCAGCAGCACTCTGCATATAAGTAAAATAAGCTCGGTGACAATATACAGCCTTGATGTACTCCTTTCCCAATTTGAAACCAGTCTGTTGTTCCAGGTCCAGTTTTAACTGTTGCTTCTAGCCACCAGACCACCAGGGAAATCCTGATCTCTTTCTTTTTTAGCCTTGGTTTGTGTTTTGATATGTGTTTTGTAATATTTATAATATATTAGTATAGTAACACACATCTATTATTGATAAAAATAGATATACATATATATGAGGGGCATATTTACCATCTTTCTTTATTGATAAGCATATTTGCTCTAAAAAAGGTAGAACACCAGAGCTTTAGGACCTTTTGGGGGAAGATTTGCTGTTCATGCCATCCTAGCTGTAATTTGCTATGGACAGGTATTTTGTGATTCCATTCGTATGAGGAATCTAGAGCAGGCAACTTCACAAGACAGAAAGTGAATTTTGTGCTGTTTCCAGCCTCCTAACTCTTGGTTCCCTTTCCATGCTGGTCCTTGGGCTGGGTTTCTTCTTTATCCACAAATGACTAATGGCACAAGACCAGTTTGCAAAACAGAATTTCTGAGGGTTTGAGGGCAATAGAAGGGGATTAATACCCATAATCATAAGCAACTTAAAATTAAATATTTGACATTAATCTTCTGAAATGTTCCTTGTTTATTCTCACCACTGGGAACTTTGTTCCACCCATCTGGCCCTAGCCTCTTATCAAGTTGCTGGGCCCATCCTCCCAAGAGAAAAGCCTTTTCCATCTTTCTAGAACCTCCTCCCTTATAGGCTTCCAACAATTTCCAGACCCCCGATACTTGGCTTAAAGCTCAACATTCAGAAAACGAAGATCATGGCAACTGGTCCCATCACTTCATGGGAAATAGATGGGAAACAGTGGAAACAGTGTCAGACTTTATTTTGGGGGGCTCCAAAATCACNGAGTACATGCAAAGGAAAAAAAGTAAAAAACAGAAACGAGTACTTTATTATTTCCCTTTTTTGAGAACAAAAGAGATCCAGAAAACAGTGAGCAGGCCTAAATATTCCTAGTTTTTTTTTTGAGTTTAACTGCTCATAATTCTGAATGTCTGTGACTAAGTTTGCTTTTCTGCCCCCTAACTCTACAGGAGCTACGAGTAATATCTTCTTCCTTGGACTCTATGCTAAATACATTGCCTATCTGGTGGTTTCCCTTACAATACCCTTCCCCTTGTGCTTACATATCAGAAAGAAGGTTGCTGAGCCACCCCAACTGCCAGAGTCAGTTACTTGGTTATTGACTTCAGTCTAAGACTGTCTTTGAAAAAATACACGAGGAAGAGATCACTGACACCTGACTGTGAGCCCTTACCTTATATAAGCCCCTTGACACTTCATAGACTGTGGTGGGAGGGTACTCAGTAATTGAGGCATGACACTACTGTGTTCCCCTCTCTGCTGGCTTGAGAACAAAAGCCACCTTCGTATTTCCTTCAAACTCTGTCTGTATTTTTTTATTTTGCTTCCCTGAGCAGAGAAATCCAAGATTTTAGCCAGCAACAATTCTAGTTCATGGCCATTGCCAATCTCACAGAGACCCTGGGCCTTCTTCAGTGTGAACTCGAGGATTCAAATACTTTTTGCCCATTCGGAGGACTGTCTTTCTCTTTCTTTTAGGGTTCCATTGCTGTGCAAATCCTTTTAAGGTTCATTCGGTCCTATTTTCTTAGTTTTGGTTCAGTCTTCATTATTCTGGGCACTCTTGGTGGAAATGATGTTGCGCCATGTTCCCCCTATATTGTCCTCAGTATTGCATAGTATCCGTCTGACATTTAGATCTTTATCTTCTTTGGAGTTTATATTTGTGTATGGCTTTAGAGATATTCTAATTTCATTCTTGTTTCCATTATTGATGCACGTCCATGCTCTCCTCCATAGTGGCTTTCTCTTATTTTCATTTTAGCAATGGAGGTGGATGGTTCCATTTTCTTCATGGCATCGGGCAGGTTTAACCTTTGTAGAGTACTTGACAATCACTATTCTGATTGGTGTGAGGTGATACCGAACACACTTCCTGAATACTTAGCAATTTTGANTGAAGAATTGATGCTTTTGAATTGTGGTGTTAGAGAAGACTCTTGAGAGTCCCTTGGACTGCAAGGAGAACCAGCCAGTCCATTCTAAAGGAGATCGGCCCTGGGTGTTCATTGGTAGGAATGATGCTGAAGCTGAAACTCCAATACTTTGGCCACCTGATGTGAAGAGCTGACTGATTTGAAAAGAACCTAATGCTGGGAAAGATTGAGGGCAGGAGGAGAAGGGGACAACAAAGGATGAGAGGATTGGATGGCATCACCAACTCAATGGACATTTGTTTGGGTGGACTCCAGGAGTTGGTGATGGACTGGGAGGCCTGGTGTGGTGTAGTTCATGGGCTCACAAAGAGTTGGAAACTACTGAGCGACAGAACATAAGCTGGAATCAAGATTGCCGGGAGAAATATCAATGCAGATATGCAGATGACACCACCCTTGTGGCAGAAAGTGAAGAGGAACTAAAAAGCCTCTTGATGAAAGTGAAAAAGGAGAGTGAAAAAGTTTGCTTAAAGCTCAACATTCAGAAAATTAAGATCTTGGCATCCAGTCCCATCACTTCATGGGAAATAGATGGAGAAACAGTGAAAACAGTTTCAGACTTTATTTTTTGGGCTCCAGAATCACTGCAGATGGTGATTGTAGCCATGAAATTAAAAGGCACTTACTGCTTGGAAGAAAAGTTATGACCAACCTAGATAGCATATACAAAAGCGGAGACATTACTTTGCCGACTAAGGTCCATCTAGTCAAGGCTATGGTTTTTCCAGTGGTCATGTATGGATGTGAGAGTTGNAGCCATGAAATTAAAAGGCACTTACTGCTTGGAAGAAAAGTTATGACCAACCTAGATAGCATATACAAAAGCGGAGACATTACTTTGCCGACTAAGGTCCATCTAGTCAAGGCTATGGTTTTTCCAGTGTTCATGTATGGATGTGAGAGTTGGACCGTGAAGAAGACTGAGCGCCGAAGAATTGATGCTTTTGAACTGTGATGTTGGAGAAGACTCTTGAGAGTCCCTTGGACTGCAAGGAGATCCAACCAGTCCATTCTGAAGGAGATCAACCCTGGGATTTCTTTGGAAGGAATGATGCTAAAGCTGAAACTCCAGTACTTTGGCCACCTCATGCGAAGAGTTGACTCATTGGAAAAGACTTTGATGCTGGGAGGGATTGGGGGCAGGAGAAGAAGGGGACGACTGAGGATGAGATGGCTGGATGGCATCACGGACTCGATGGACGCGAGTCTGAGTGAACTCCGAGAGATGGTGATGAACAGGGAGGCCTGGCATGCTGTGATTCATGGGGTTGCAAGGAATTGGACACGACTGAGCGATTGAACTGAACTGAACTGAATCAGTCCTTAACGTGTTGATCTACATATACTTTTATCATTAGTTGGAAATTACATATAATAACAAAGATGATATGATAGATTGCTTTAATACTTAGGTGTACTTCAAGATTAATATCAAAAATGTTTTATAACCCTATTGCTTCATCAAAGATAGCATCTTAAGACTGGATTTAGGACTCATTATTAAAAATAAACAATGAAGACTAGACTTCTTCTATAGAAAAGTTTTAGGTTCATCAGATATCTTACAATTCAGTCCTCTTATGTGTTTATTATTTGGTTTTGTTCTACTTTAGGAGGAAATGGCAGCCTATTCCAGTATTCTTGCCTGGAAAATCCTATGGACAGAGGAGCCTGGCAGGCTACAGTCCAAGGGATCTCAAAGAGTCAGACACAGCTGAGCAACTGACACTACTACTACTACTTTCTTCGATTTTAATTCATACTTCTATGCTCACTTACAAATAACATTTACCAACTGAATTTTCAAGCTGCTTGATTGCTCACATTGGGCAATTATCTATGCTTAATTCTTTATCGATTCAAATTAACATGTAGAGCACATGCATATAGCAAAAGGCATCAAATAATAAAATGGAAGTACTACTTTTTAAATATGTAATTCAGCAATATGTGAACCATGAACTTCCTGATGTTCAAGTTGGCTTTAGAAAAGGCAGAATTACCAGAGATCAAATTGCCAACATCTGCTGGATCATGGAAAAAGCAAGAGGGTTCCAGAAAAACATCTATTNCGCTCCATCTCTTTGAGGATACATACAGTAGCTACATAAATTATTTGGAATTTTTCTGCACAGGAGATTTTTCTTCCCTCATTTATTTATTCCATCACGTATTATATTAGCATGTTCTCATGGATATTTATTTTATACTTTGGGTTATAATCCAATGTACTTTCATTATCTTGTGTTCAGGTTGTCCAGCTTTGGCTATTGGGAGCTCTTGCAGCAGTGTTTTTTTCACTAATCTCCATCATCGTTGGGGTGGCAGTTGGAACACGAATTTTTGGTAAGCACGTCCTTATGCTCTAGCACCACAAGATGCTCCAGGTTCATCTTGGATATTTCCTACCTCAGTCTTAAAGGCAGATATCTTTTTCCACTTTATCAGTCTAATAATAACAAATTAAGTTCAGAAGGGAAATATCTCCAGACTTGGTCAATATGGAGGCTAAACATCAAGGACCTGAAACCGCGCAGGGCCCTGTGGGACTTCCAGGCACTGAGACCCCTTCTCTCCCCACTTTCTTTAAGGCAAGACTCCAGCTTCCCCAACTTCCATGAGTTCCAAAGGGTGGATTCCAACAGTTGCTAATCACGGGAGGAGCAGCCAAGAAATCTCCTGAGGCAAGATAAAAGAGACCAGAGAAGCTCATCAAAATTAGGAGACCCAGCCTCCTGAGCTTTGTTTTTGTTCAGTCACGTCTGACTCTTTGTGACCCATGGACTGCAGCACACTAGGCTTCCCTGTCCTTTGCTATCTCATGGAGTTTGTACATTGACTTGATGATGCCATTCAACCACCTCATCCTCTGAGATTAAGGGATTGCAAACTCTGTTCACACCCTCATCTTGTAAGAGACCCCACCTATGACTCACTATTACAAAAGCCCTTATCAAGTTCTCTGGGATAGCGACACAAAGGTTTTCCAGGCAGAAGCCCAGTGTGTCTCGCTTTGCCTGGCAGTAAAGCTATCCTTTTCTCAGTGATTGTGCAGTAGTTTGACCAATTGCACTCATCTCACATGCTAGCAAAGTAATGCTCAAAATTCTCCAAGCCAGGCTTCAGCAATACGTGAAC
>SJYV01007576.1:2022302-2073886 GCA_006410875.1 Neotragus pygmaeus
AAGGAGATCAGTCCTAGGTGTTCACTGGAAAGACTGATGCTAAAGCTGAAACACCAATACTTTGGCCACCTCATGCGAAGAGTTGACTCATTGGAAAAGACCCTGATGCTGGGAGGGATTGGGGGCAGGAGGAGAAGGGGACAATAGAGGATGAGATGGCTGGATGGCATCACCAACTTGATGGACATGAGTTTGGGTGAACTCCGGGAGTTGGTGATGGATAGGGAGGCCTGGCGTGCTGTGATTCATGGGGTCGCAAAGAGTCAGACACGACTAAGCAACTGAACTGAACTGAACTGAACTGAACTTTCTCAGTGAAGCTGGTCAGTCATGTCCGACTCTGCAACCCCATGAACCATAGCCCACCAGGTTCCTCCATCCATGGAATTTTCCAGGCAAGAGTACTGGAGTGGGTTGCTATTTCCTTCTCCAGGGGATCTTCCCAACCCAGGGATTGAACCCAGGTCTCCCACATTGCGAGCAGATGCTTTACCATCTGAGCCACCAGGGAAGCCCAAGGGAATCCTTTTCTACTTCACCCAAAACTCTTGGTTCGGCACTGGTGCACAGCGAGGCCGAGCCTTTCGTGGTAGACTTTAGGTGGGCTCCTCCGATGGTCCCAAAAAGGCTACCATGGTTCCAGGCATCACCTCTTCACAATCCATACAAGAAGCTGAAGAAGGAGCACTCCAACTTCTTTCAAAAGCAAAAGAAAACTTCCCCTTGTGGCTCAGTTGGTAGAGAATCTGCCTGCAATGCAGGAGACCTGGGTTTGATTCCTGGGTTGGAAAGATTCCCTGGGGAAGGAAATGGCAACCCACTCCAGTATCCTTGCCTGGAGAATCCCATGGATGGAGGAGCCTGGCGGGCTACAGTCCACGGGGTTGCAAGAGCCATGAGGTCACAAGAGTCAGACATGACTGAGTAACTAAACCATCACCACCAAGATCCCTTCCAGATCTCTCCTCTCACCTCATTGGTCCAAACTGGGTCCCAGACTCATTCATTAACCAAACCCTGGAAAGGGAAAACAAGATTTCCCTGTTCTGGATCTGGGGCCACTGCAAGGCCATCCAAATCTGAATAGGTTCACCATACTTTGGAGGGTAATTAAAAATGGGATTCTGTTCACGTGGAATAGGGAAGGAGTTAACAGCTGTTTGTAGGCAGTCAAAGCATCTGCCTGCAGTGCGGGAGACCTGGGTTCTATCCCTGGATCGGGAAGATCCCCTGGAGAAGGAAATGGCAACCCACTCCAGTATTCTTGCCTGGAGAATCCTATGGACGGAGGAGCCTGGCGGGCTACAGTCCACGGGGTCGCAGAGAGTCATCCATGACTGAGCGACTTCACTTAACAGTCTCCACCAAAGAAAGCAATGATAGATATCTCAGAAATGTCTCTGCTCTGAGAGAAGAGGCATCAGTTAGCTGCTGGGATTTAGGCAGAAAGGGTAACCTGGTGAGCTGCAGTCCATAGGGTTGCAAAGAGTCGGACACGACTGAGCAACTGAACAAGAACAGATGTGTTGGGTTGGGGAGGGGTCATAGAGTCTTTATTGGGCGCCGTGAAACTCCAGAGTGTTACAAAAAGCACTCTTTCATCCTTTCTTTCCCTTTCTTACATTGTCTTTGTCATTTTAACAACTGCCCTCCTCCACCCCTTCAAATTCTTTTATGACTTTTCTTGCTTGCGGTCTTTTTTCTTCAAGTTTCTAAATTACCAGCCTCCCTCTGGGCACAAACAAAATGGAAAGAAAGCATCCGTAAAAGGCTCTCGGGAGCACAGTGAAGGAGCTCAGGTCTCTGCCCTCTGTCCTGGAATATTTCTGATCACTTGGCAAAGCTACAGTGAGACTCAACAAAGGAGAAATTTATTCCAAACCAACAGTCATGAAGCACGCGGGCTTAATGTGGGCTCAAGGAAAGTAGGAAGTGGGTAGGAGGGGAAAAAACAGGAAAGATGATTCTGTCTTCAAGATTTACAACACATTAAAAAAATTAGAGAGCAAAACCATGTTTCCACTGGTGCCCACCACAACACATTACACTCCAGATAAGTTCCCCTCTCCTTCCTGTTTTCTCCTCATTGTGCTTATTATAGCAGTTTGCATGTGGTCAGCTGGAGGCAATGAAAACCTAGGGGTGACTTTTTTCATATATTAAGAAACCCAGAGGGAAAGCCTTGCTGCCCTTAGTTCAGCTGGTTAAAAACACAACTCTTTCTACTCGGCCGCTCTCCGTGGGTTGGCTTTTTGTGTCTGTGGCTTCCCGGCTGCCACAGCACCTGCATTCATGGCTGATTTCAAAGTCAGGGTGCAGTGAGGCAGCCGGATAGAGAGGGCTGATCTTCCTGCCGTCCATCAGGGGACTCAAAATACTCTTCACAAGCCTTTTCAACAGACTTGCCCTTTGTCCGACTCACCAACTTGGTCATAGGACCCTTTACTGGCTGTAGCAAAAATGAGTGCCTAGCAAACAGTTTTAACTTAACCACGATTGCTTTAAAACTAATCACAATTTATTTAGAGCTGGGCACACTGCTACCCTCAACAACGACAAAAGCAGAGAAATGGCAGGTAACCAGGTCTGCCAGGCCCATCTACTCATGTGCCTTGCATCCTGTTCACCTCATCTGTAGAGGCTTCACTGACCTCCTCCTCTTACTTAGGATCCGTTCATACTTCAAGACCCCAGCTGACTGTCCTGCCTTTAGGACACACCAAGCGCCTACAGCCCCACCCCAAGAGGAGGGCTCAAGCTGAGCCAGGCCTCTGGCCCGGTGTTGCTGTTCAGTCATTCAGTCAGGTCTGGCTTCCCTGTCCTTCACTATCTCCCGCAGTACTCATGTCCACTGAGTCGATGATGCCATCCAACCATCTCATCCTCTCTTGCCCCCTTCTCTTCCTGCCCTCAATCTTTCCCAGCATCAGAGTCTTTTTCAATGAGTCGACTCTTCAACATCAGGTAACCAAACATCAGTCCTTCCAATGAACATTCAGGGCTGATCTCCCTTAGGATGGACTGGTTGGATCTCCTGCAGTCCAAGGGACTCTCAAGAGTCTTCTCCAGCACCACAGTTCAGTGGAAGAGGCTGATTTCCTGGGTTTGAATTCTCAGCCAAGTGTCTTTCTAGTTTTTCCTTTAGAAATTGTTTGACCTTCCAGGAGTGAGGACATTTCAGTTTCCATATGTGTCCAAAGAACACGCGTAGAGGGACTGGCCCAAAGCTAGCTGTCTTCAGGTTTTAAAAACTGATTGGGTGGATGGCTGGATCATATCTACCCTCATAGAATCACTGAGAAGATTAAATGAGAGAACATATACGAAAAGACTGAATGACTCCTGGCACATCAGTCAGTCAGTCAATCAGTTCAGTCACTCAGTCATGTCCAACTCTTTGTGATTCCATGAATCGCAGCACGCCAGGCCTCCCTACCCATTACCTACTCCCAGAGTTTACCCAAACTCATGTCTATCAAGTCGGTGATGCCGTCCAGCCATCTCTTCCTCTGTTGTCCCCTTCTCCTCCTGCCCTCAATCTTTCCCAGCCTCAAGGGCTTTTCCAATGAGTCAGTTCTTTGCATCAGGTGGCCAAAGTATTGGAGTTTCAGCTTCAACATCAGTCCTTCCAACGAACACTCAGGACTGATCTCCTTTAGGATGGACTAGTTGGATCTCCTTGCAGTCCAAGGGACTCAGGAGTCTTCGACACCACAGTTCAAAAGCATCAATTCTTCGGTGCCCAGCTTTCTTTTTAGTCCAACTGTCACATCCATTCATGACTCCCGGAAAAACCATAGCCTTGAGTAGACAGACCTTTGTTGGCAAAGTAATGTCTCTGCTTTTTAATATCCTATCACTATCTTGCTTCAAAATTTTCAGTTGCTTCAGTCACCCTTATGGAAAAGGATCAAGTCCAACCTGCTTATGCAGTCTGGCCTCTGCTACCTTTGGGACTCACCTGTTTCCTGCTTGTAGCTCCACTGACCCTGTTACTCACCAGCACACCTGCTTCTCCCACCCATTCATCCCTGCTCTGGTCCAGGACTTTTTTCTTCTTAGGACCATCCTCTCTGCTTCTCTTACAAGCCAGGCCAGGTAAGTTTTCCAGAGTGATGGGAAGTTGGAACATCTGAGAACTCATTCAAGGAAGACTTTTCGGAGCTGTCCAGCAAGAAAGCATCCTCTCAGACCTGCACCACCAAGATCACCTCACTTAGTATTTGACTAGCATGTGAGTATTTGTAGGAATTCCCTGGTAGCTCAGTCGGTAAAGAATCTGCCTGCAGTGTCAGAGACCTGGCTTCCATCCCTGGGTTGGGAAGATCCCCTGGACAAGGAAATGGTAACCCACTCCAGTATTCTTGCCTGGAAATCCCATGGACAGAGGAGCCTGGCGGGCTAAGTCCATGGGGTTGCAAGAGTCAGACACAACTTAGCAACTAAACCACAAAACTCCAGGCTAAACTCCAGAGAAGTTCTGTGTCTGGGAAGGAATGGGAGGCAGGGCTGCAACTCAGATCGTGATACCCTGCACAGTGTGGAATTGTTTATATAGAGGAGCATGTTCCTAAAGGAACCAAGCCCTTAGAACTGGGAAGACCTCACAATTACCCAGAATCTACAACGTGCCAAGAATTACAGGTGCAATCTCCCGAGATTCCTCATTTAGTAATGAAGTATTTTCTTATATTCCTATTTATATATGCAGGGCTTCCCTTGTGGCTCAGTCGGTAAAGAATCCGCCTGCAAAGTGGGAGACCTGGGTTCAATCCCTGGGTTGGGAAGATCCCCTAGAGAAGGGAAAGGCTATGCACTCCAGTATTCTGGCCTGGAGGATTCCATGCACTGTAGAGTCCATGGGGTTGCAAAGAGTCTGACACGACTGAGCGACTTTCACTTTCACTACGTATATATGCAAGGTTAACCTGTTCACCTTTTCTTTCTTCCAGCTCCTTCTCGCCCACTCTCTCTATCTCTGCCCACGCCTGTGCCACTGCCCATCCTCCCAGGCATCTTTCCTCCTCCTCGAGTTTCCGTGGGATGATGGTCCTTACACCCTTCACACCATACCCGCCCCTCTAGCGCCTCATGGCACATGCTCAGATCCTGTTCCCACTCCTCCAGGCTCTGTACCTCGAGCCCCGCTCCCTGTGTTGGTCGTTCCTGCCTGCAGAGCCCAGACCCCTTCGTAACCCACCATGTTCCCACTCTCACTGGCCTGCTCAGCCACCTTCACTGGCTCCCCAGCATCTTCCTTCGGTGCAGACGTCCGACCTGAACCTCTGGGTCCTGCAGCCAGTGCCCAGGTGCCTTTCAGTCCATCTCTCACGTGACCTCCACCTCCCCCCCTTCTCCTTTATTTAGAAACATGTCATACATTCTGGAGTGCTCCTAAGAGATGTCCGAATTGATCTTACAGAGATCACACCTGTGAAACCACCATTCACGGTAAGACTTGAGGGAGTGGTGAGTGGCTGGATGGCCACTCACCACTCTGCTCCCTGCTCCCCCGCCCCCAATCACCCATTCCCCTCCTGACTCCAAGAGCTGACCCTCTCTGACACCTGCAGAACCATTCCCTTGAATTCTTTACAAGTTTGCCACCTATTCCTAAACGCCGTATTTATTGTGCTATGACTTTTGTATGGCCTCTTTCTAATATACAATTCGTATACCATGCAGTTCATCCATTTAAAGTGCGCAATTCAATGGTTCTAGTATATTTAAGTTAACCATCATCTCAATCTAATTTTAGAAAACTTTATTATCCCAAAGAAAAGCCCTGCCCCCCAACCCTGGACAGCCCGTAATCAACTTTCTATCTCTATAGGCTTACCTATTTTAGGCTATTTCATATGAAAGGAATTATGCCCATTTGCCCTTGCCTTCCTTTTTTTGGCATGTGGGATCCCAGGTCCCCACCCAGGGATGGAACCCACACCCCTGCAAGTGGATAGGCAGAGTCTTAGCCACGGGCTACCAGGGAGGCCCTCACTTGGCCTTTTGCACACTCTGTGCTCTCAGGGGACTGGGCCCCTTTGCTCCCCTCTTGGGCAGAAGGAGCACTTCCTCGTTCTGTCTGGAGAGCCTCCCTGCCCATTGCTACCCAGCCAGGACTGTCAGCTTCTGCAGGACCCAACCCCAGACCTGTCTTCCGTGAAGCCATTCCTCTCCCCCCAGCCCCCTGCCCCTGCCACCCTGGGTGGTGCTTCCCTCATCAGATTCTCAAAATACTCTGCGGGTCCGTTTGTCTAGGAGGGCAGGGAGTCCAGTGTCTCCCCATCAGCCTGTCGGCCCTGGGAAGGCTGAGGGCCTTGCTAGCTCGGCTTTCTGTTGGTCCCCAGAGCCAACTCTAAGCCTGGCACGTAGCAGGTGTCCAGTGGGTGTGTTTGCAGAGAGTGAGGGACATGCGTGTCACTCTCAGATCATCGTCCTGTGTGTGCACACACACTCAGCTGTGTCCAACACTGCATCCCCCCATGGACTGCAGCCCGCCAGCCCCCTCCATCCCTGGGATTCTCCAGGCAAGAATACCTGAGTGGGTTGCCATGGCATCCTCCAGGGGATCTTCCTGACCCAGGGGTTGAACCTGCATCTCTTGCGTCTCCTGCATTGGCAGTTGGGTTGTTTATCACCAGGGAAGCCCAGATCATCATCAAGCATGCGTATAAGAGAGACATTCTCGAGATACAGTCAGGAGTGATGTTTTCTTTCCCTAACCTGCTCTGCAGTTGGCTCTGCTCTGTGTGGGCTCGTCTCCTGCTCCCAGATGAAACCTCAGGTAGTCCTAATGCTTCCTGCTCACTCTCCGAAGATGAATTCCCAGTGTCCTCTGCATACAGGAGTCCGATCTCCATTCCAAAGTTGAAACTCCTGCCTAGCTCAGCTGAGGTCTCTTCTGCCCGGCACGTGGAGGCAAGTGGTTGGTTTCTTCACTCCTTCCCTCACCTTGCTGGCCACACCTTGACCTCTCCAAGGTCAGAATCAAGAGGAGGCAGAGGTAAACCACCACTGGCCATGGCCCCTTGTGACATCCTCTCTGTCTCCAAGCCTCTCTCCTGCTCCCCCACCCCCTAGACTGGGGATATTTCCTGCCTGTCACGCCCTCACCTCAGGCAAATGCATCTCATCTAGTTCTTTACCTAAGAGCCTTGGTCTCTGGAAACCTAGCAGTGCCTCTCGATTCCCCTGCTGCTCTTAGAATTCTCCAGTACAGTCCCACGGGGGTCTCTCTCACGTGGTTCACCCCTGCTCTGCAGTGAACTTGCATCTTTGTCTCATGGTCATCGGAGTGCGGGCACACAGCCAGCCCCCTACCTGTGGAAATCCATATGCCGAATCTGACTCTGGTCCCTGAGTTACCTTAGTTCCCTGGGCAGTGTGCAACCTTCCAAAAGGCATCACTGAAGCTACCATTATAGACCGAGAAAAGAAGATAGCATCCCACTGTCCTTCCATGGAGAGATAAAGCTTATTGCACAAGACCTATTGAAGAAATCCTCTCTGTAATCTCCAGCCCCTCTCTCAGCCTTGCTGATGTTTTGTATAGGCTTCAGCTTGACTATAAAAAAAAGGTCCATATAGTCAAAGCTATGGTTTTTCCAGTAGTCATGTATGGATGTGAGAGATGGACAATAAAAAAGTTGAGTGCCAAAGAATAGATACTTTTGAACTATGGTACTGGAGAAGACTCTTGAGAGCCAGGAGATCAAACCAGTCAATCCTAAAGGAAATCAGTCCTGAACATTCATTGGAAGGACTGATGCTGAAGCTGAAGATACTTTGGCCACCTGATGCAAAGAGCCGACTCATTTGAAAAGACCCTGATGCTGGGAAAGATTGAAGGTAGGAAGAGAAAGGGATGACAAAGGATGCGGTGGTTGAACGATATCACCAACTCGATGGACATGAGTTTGAGCAAAGTCCAGGAAATAGTGCAGGACAGGGAAGCCTGGTGTGCTGCAGGCCATGGGATCACAGAGTCGGACATGACTGAGCCACTGAATAATGATAATAGGTATCAGGTGAAGGGCTCAAAGCTTGTTTCCAACGACCTCCTTTGCCATCCTGCCCGGAAACCACACACCTCACTTTGGAATGTGATTGTTCTCGCCGCATACTAACGGGACCTTGGTCAAAAATGAGACTCCTCCCTTTTAGGGGGTGGCTGTGTAGGGTCTTAGTTGCGACATGCAGGATCTTTTGTTGTGGCACTCAGCACTCAGGTTTAGTTGCCCTGGGGCAGGTGGGATCTTAGTTCCCCAACCAGGGATTGAACCCAAGTCCCCTGAATTGGAAGGTGGGTTCTTAACCACTGGACCACCAGGGAACTCCCCAAGGGTCCCCTTGGGTTGTCCCAAGACATCCCATACTTGTCTTATCCTCGAATAAGACTGTACACTCCTGGAAGCAGGCACTCTGCTCATCTCATCTGTTCTCATCTCCATTCCCTACCCCCCTTACCTTGTGCTCGGCAGTGCAACACTCAAGGTACTGGGAGGTATTTTAGAGAAGAGTCACTGAGGTGATGAGCCAGCAGCATGACGGAGCATGGAAGAAGAAAAGCAAGAAGAGGCCAGTGCTCGGGTGATGACTCAAAGGGAAGGCTTTAGAAGTTTTGTTTTAGAAGTTACTCAGGCTTGGAATCTATTTTTCAATGAAATCAGAGATCTTGCCTGCCCAGCTGCCTCTGGCACTGAGTCAAAAACAACTCTGTAGTGGAAGTAATGTCATACAGCGTGGCCTTGCGATGCCGAGCACGTACAAAATGGGAACACTGAGCTTTAAGAGGGAACAAAGGCGCACTCTCACTGGATCTAGTTCCCTCCAGTGATTTTTCTAGATAATCTTGTTCCTGAACATCAGATCTATCACCCAGGGTTTCTTTGGGATATTAGGAAACATATTGGTCCATTTGTTTAGCCCTAGAAAAGGTATGTACTCAATCTTGGGCACATAAAAAGGCAGAATTTATAAGCAGGAGAAAGAGTTCTGGGATAAGACACAAAAAGTGTCCAACTCTTAGCCTCATCCTGGGCGCTATGCTGAGAACTGGGTCTCATTATTCTGCAATCAGGGTCTCTGTTAACATGCTAAACTTAAGTGGGTTACGCTCATTTGTTTTGGGGGTATTTATTGACACTAGGTTTGGAGAAACCTGTCCTTTCCACTAAATTCCCTGCCTGCGTGTCAGCCGTCAGCCCTTTCTCAAAAGGTCCACTGTAGATATGTCCCAGAGTTATGACTCGCCTCTCCTCCCCTCGTTGGAATCTACCATCCAAATACCTTCCCAGTCTCCCACCGCCTCTCTATCCCTACCATGGCCCCCAGTCAGGTCTTCACCATCATCCACCGAGTGGACTTGTACAAAAGAGCTTTACCGGGCTTCCCCAGCGGTACAGTGGATCAGAATCCACCTGCCAGTGCAGGGAACCAGGCTCCATCCATCCCTGGTCGAGGAGGAGTCCACATGCCACAGGCAAGTGAAGCCTGCGCTCTGTGACTACTGAAGCTGGAGCTCTAGAAGTCAAGCTCCACGACAGGAGAACACCGCAACCAGATGCCTGCACACCGCAGCTGGGGAGCAGAGCCACCCCCACCCCCACCCCCGCAGCCAGGGAGTAGAGCCCCCACCCACAGTCAGAGAGAAGAGCTNCCTGCCTTCAATCTTTCCCAGCATCAGGGTCTCTTCCAATGAGTCAGTTCTTCGCATCAGGTGGCCAAAGCATTGGAGTTTCAGCTTCATCATCAGTCCTTCCAATGAATATTCAGGACTCATTTCCTTTAGGATTGACTGATTTGATCTTGCTGTCCAAGGGATTCTCAAGAATCTTCTCCAATACCACAATTCAAAAGCATCAATTCTTTGGAGCTCAACATTCTTTATAGTCCAACCATTTTTCAAAGATAAGTGAAAATGTTAGTCATTCAATTGTGTTCGACTCTTTGAGACCCCATGGATTGTAGCCCACCAGGCTCCTCAGTTCATGGAATGCTCCAAGCCAGAATAGCAGGGTAGGTAGTCATTCCCTTCTCCATATTCCTCAAGGTATCTTCCAAATTGTGGATTCCAGACATACTGGACTCCATCCTCAGGTCCTTTCTCTCACTATACTTTCTTGAAGTTATACTTGATAACTTCAAGCTCATCCAGTTCATACCTGCAGCTCTGACCCTTCTCCTGACTTGCACAGCCAATGTTCAGGACATTCTCACATAAATGATGGGGAATAGGGTGAATCTTGAATTACCACGTATAAAATAGACCTCAGGATGTTTCCTCAAGACTTATACCCACTTCACTGTGCCCAGCTCAGGAGGTCATCCTTGATTCTTCTTTCTTCAGTCTCCACATTCAAATACTTACTGAGTCCTGTTGACTATTTGTTATTGTTGTTTAGTTGCTAAGTTATGTCTGACTCTTTGCGATCTCATGGACTGTAGCTTGCCAGGCTCCTCTGTCCATGGGATTTGACAGGCAAGACTACTAGAGTGGATTGCCATTTCCTTCTCCAAGGAATCTTTGAGATCCGGGGATTGAGCTCATGTCTCCTGCATTGGCAGGAGGAATCTTTAACACTCAGTCACCAGGGAAGCCCCTTGTTGACTCTACCTTCAAACTATTCCCTAAATATGACTATTTCTCACCATTCCTACCACTACCACTCAGTCCTAACCACTCTCCTCGAGCTCCTACAGTAACCTTCTACCTGGTCTTGCTGCCCCTACCTTGTCCTTTGTATCAAGAAGGATTAAGTTTTAAAGATATCAATCCATTCCCAAGTCAATCCCCTGCTCAGCTCTCTCTAGGGGTTTCCTTTTCCACTTATATAACATTCAAATTCCTTGCACGGATGACAAGCCACTCTTAAGACCTAGCCCTTCCCACCCCCAGTTTCTCACCCTTCTTGACTCATTTTCCTCTACCAATCAGCCTTCAGGATAGCCTTTGAATGTTTGCTTCAGTCTCAGGATCTTTATATTTGTTCTTCCTATTCTAGACTGACCTTCTTTAAAACATCTAAGGGCTTTTTTCCTCCCTTGATTTAGGTGTCTACTTAAATTTTGGGTTCTCAGAGATGCCTTCTTTCTGCCTTGTGTAAACAGGCCTATGTCCCCTCACTATTTACCCTGCTTTTTAGCACTTCTCATAGCATATCACTAATTCTAATTATACACTTATGTGTTTTTATTTTCTGCTTCCTTCCTCTTCTCCTCCTAGGAATGTAAGCTTCATGAAGATGAGCATTTTGTCTCTTTTACCTTCATATTACTAGTGCTTAGCACTGTAGTATTTGCTAAAGGAATGAATCTTCTAATCTGGTATATGCCTATCTTCTCTAGGTGCTGCTGCTGCTAAGTCGCTTCAGTCGTGTCCGACTCTGGGTGACCCCACAGACAGCAGCCCACCAGGCTCNCACAGCTGGGGAGTAGAGCCCCCCCACAGCTGGAGAGTAGAGCCCCCCCACAACTGGGCAGAGTCCGTGAGAGGCAACGAAGAGCCCCTTGTGCTGCAACAAAGACCCAGGGTGGCCAAAAGTAAATAAGAAAAGAAGCGATAATGGAATGCTTCTCTCTCTCTCTATCGCCCTCCCTGCCTCTTCCTTTCCCTCTGTTTCCCTCCCCACCCCTTCCTCTCCCTGCTTCCCTTACCCCCATCCTGCCACGTAAGGGCACAAGAAAGCAGCCATCTGCAGATAAGGAAAAGAACTCTCATCAGCAGCCAAACTGACCAGCACCCTGCCTCCAGAACAGCAAAAAAAAAAGTTCATATCTGGCGTTTAAGCCTCTAGCGTATAGTGTTCTGGCATGGCAGCCCAAGCTGACAAAATCAGCTGGGTGGCTGAATGTTGCAGAGGCGACCTCCCACTGTTTTAACCAAGGACTCCCGCCGCAGACCTGGGAGTGGTTTCCTTATGCAACCGCTGTCTGACACCCCGTCTCAGGTGATCCCCATCTATCTCTTGTTCCTGACACTGATGAGCTCTCTTGGGTCCTTAGAGCTTTTCCAGGTGTATAGTATCATCTGAGCTGTAATGCCTTTCGAACCACTTTCTTCCTTAGGGGCTTCATAATTGCATCTGACTTTTACTCAAAAGTATGTCTTTTATTTTTTCCACCCTGGAAATTCCTTGGGCCTGTTTTTTGCCAGGAGCCTGTTTGTGTAAATCAACCTTCCCAGTCCCCTCCCTCCCTTGTCCTAGGTCTTTGCCAGTATCACTGGATTATAGTCAGATTATTCTGTCCTAGGGCTTCTCAGATGGTGCTAGTGGTAAAGAACCCGCCTGCCAATGCAGGAGACATAAGAGATGCAGGTCCATCCCTGGGTCAGAAACATCCCCAGGAAGAGGACATGGCAACCCACTCCAGTATTCTTGCCTGGAGAATCCCATGGACGGAGGCGCCTGGCAGCGGTGGGGGGGTGGGAGAAACTGGCTACAGTCCATGAGGTCACGAAGAGTTGGAAACAACTGAAGCAACTCAGCATGCATGCATGCAGAGAGATGGTACCTTACCCAAAACTTAAACCCAGCCTGACTGCCTTCCTCCATGCAAACCCAGGGCTCTCCAAATTCTTCTCTGGTTATGTAATTGTAATTCCCACAAGCTTTTTCCTAAAATGTTTGTAATACTGTACCTTCAAGCACAAATAACTCTTAATAACTTACATTAGTTTAAACATACATGAAACCGGAATAAAAATATAGCCCACCTGGGATTCAGGCACTTCATTTCGGGGCTAGCCGTCGCCTCCCCCTACACGTAAGCAGATAAACCTGTTGTGTCAACAGAGAAAATGCTTGGCAAAGAACTGAAATTTTCTCACCAGTATCACTGACATAAGCCTTTCCCAACCCACCTTCCCACTCACCTTACAAAAGAGTCTGAGAGCTTGGGAGAAACTGCAGGACAATGAACCGAATCTCTGCTTATTTTCTCTGGTGTCAAGGAGCCCAGAGAAGGGTGATGGAGTGAGCCTCGATCACCTAAGGGGGAAAAAAGTCAACTGGATTGAGATTTGGAGGAGTAGCGGGGGAGGAGAACACGGGGTCTACAACCGCGGCTCCAGCACTAGAGCCACCAACCACATGCCACTCTTTAAACTGACGTTAATTAAAGTGAACCAAAAGAGAAAATGCCACCTTTTCAGCCCCACTAAGCACATGTGAGTGCTAAACGATCACCTATAGTGATATAGTCTATTGGACGGGGTAGGTATAGGATGTTTCCAACATTGTGGCAAGTGCTATTGGGCAGCCAGAGCATACAATGTAAGTAATGCTTACAAAGAAAACCAAAACTCAAAGTTCCTATCACTGAAATGAGTGTTGGGGCACTTTCCTGGTAGCTCAGACTCTGTGCTCCCACTGCAGAGGGCACTGGGTTGATCCCAGGTCTGGGAATTAAGATCCCCATAGGCCTCACAGGGCAGTCAAAACAAAAATGTGTTGGAAAAACATGAAACGGACTTGGGTGACTGCATTAAGAGTAAAATATAATTTTTTTTTTAAAGGCACTCTTAGGTTTTCTGTCCACAATGGTGAAAGATATAACTATAAATAGAATGGAGCCTTTATAAAATATTAAAAGATCTTCCTGGTGGCTCAGACGGTAAAGCGTGTACCTGCAATGCGGGAGACCCGGGTTCAATTCCTGGGTCGGGAAGATCTCCTGGAGAAGGAAATGGCAATTCACTCCAGCACTCTTGCCTAGAGAATTCCATGGACAGAGGAGCCTGATAGGCTATAGTCCATAGGGTCGCAAAGAGTAGGACACAACTGAGTGACTTAAAAGTTTTTTAAAAACAAAAAATGTTAGAGTCTCCCTGGTGGCTCAATGGTTAAAAGAAAAAAAAATCCACCTCCCAGTGCAAGAGATACAGATTCGGCCCCTGATCTGGGATGATCCCAAATGCCACAGAGCAACTAAGCCCGTACACCACGTCTGCTGAGCCCAAGCACGCTGGAGCCCATGCTCCGCAACAAGAGAAGCCACTGAAATGAGAAGCTCTTGCACTTCGCAACTAGGAAGTAGCCCTCACTCGCTGCAACTAGAGAAAAGCCCATGCAACAATGAAGACCCAGCACAGGCGATATTAAATTTATTATTTTTTTAAAGAAGTTTTTTCTTTTTTTTAATTTTTTTAATGATGAAAGAAAGATGAAGGGCAGGGAGAAGAAAAGAAGATAGATGGTTATGAACACTAAGGTGTCTCACTGCAGATCAAGAGAACCCATTATCCCCATAGCACAGAAAACCCAGTGTCCAGGGGCCAATTTGTCTGAAGCCTCATCTGGAAGTGACAGGCACTTCCCCATCTGAAGACGCAGTTTCAAAGGTGTGACTGTGCAGGCATGGTCATGGGCCATTCGAGTGTTTGATGTGGCTTTTGAAAACCCTAGTATGAGGGATTGGACTATAAAGAAAGCTGAGCACCAAAGAATTGGTGCTTTTGAACTGTGGTATTAGAAAAGACTCTTGAGAGGCCCTTGGACTGCAACGAGATCCAACCAATCCATCTTAAAGGAGATCAGTNTCTCTCTCTCTCTCTCTCTCTCTCTCTCTTTCTCTCTCTCTCTCGGTCTGTGATTGGCTCTCAAAAGTGTAGTACTGGGGCTTCCCTAGTGGTTCAGTGGTAAAGAATCCACTTGCCAATGTAGGAGACACGGGTTCGATCCCTGGTCCAGGAAGCTCCCACATGGCACAGAGCAACTGAACCTGAGCACCACAACTACTGATTCTGTGCCCTAGAGCCTGAGAGCCACAACTACTGAGCCTATTTGTGCCACCACTACTGACGCTAGTGTGCCCTAGAGCCGGAGCTCCGAAACAGGAGAAGCCACCGCAGCGAGAAGTCCACACACCAAACTAGAGAGTAGCCCCTGCTCGCCACAACTAGAGAGTAGCCCAGCAGCAGCAAAGACCCAGCACAGCCAAAGTGAAAGTCACTCAGTCGTGTCAGACTCTTTGCAACCCCATGGACTATGCAGTGCATAGCATTCTCCAGGCCAGAATACGGAGAGGGGAGCCTTTCCCTTCTCCAGGGGATCGTCCCAACCCAGGGATGGAACCCAGGTCTCCCACATTGCAGGCAGATTCCTTACGAGCTGAGCCACAAGGGAAGCCCAAGAATACTGGAGTGGGTAGCGTATCCCTTCTCCAGGGGATCTTCCCAACCCAGGCACCAAACCCAGGTCTCCCATAATGCAGGCAGATTCCTTATGAGCTGAGCCACAAGGGAAGCCCAAGAATACTGGAGTGGGTAGCTTATCCCTTCTCCAGCAGATCTTCCTGACCCAGGAATCCAATCGGGGTCTTCTGCATTGCCGGTAGATTCTTTACCAACTGAGCTGTCATATATAAATAAAATTTAAAAATTTAGTATTGAGTAAAAGCACATTTCTAAATGAACACCCAATATAGTATATTATGTTTTATAAACATATAAAATATTGTTATATTTTGTTCATGGAGAACATATATAAAAGTATACAATACATATTTTTGATGGGCAGGAGGATACTTGGCAAATTTATACCACAGATTATCTTAGAAGGAGGAGAGGGGAGGATCAATGGGACTTCTATTCAACCTGCAAAATTTTGCTTCTTATATATAATATATATATATATATATAAGTGTGTGCTAAGTTGTTTCAGTCATGTCTGACTCTTTGTGACCCTGTGGACTATAGCCCACCAAGCTCTTCTGTCCATGGGCTTCTCCAGGAAAGAATACCAGAGTGGGTTGTCATGCCCTCCTCTAGGGGATCTTCCAGACCCAGGAGTCGAACTCACAGTTCTGACAACTCCTGCATTGGCAGGCGGGTTCTTTACCACTAGCACCACCAGGGAAGCCCCATGCATTCGTGCATGCGTCCTTAGTCACTTCAGTTGTGTGTCCAACTCTTTGCAACCTTATGGACTGTGGGCCTCCAGGCTCCTCTGTCCATGGACAGCACCATCGTCAAAGTGAAGTCACTCAGCCGCGTCTGACTCTCTGTGACCCCATGGACCTGTAGTCTACCAGGCTCCTCCATCCATGGGATTTTCCAGGCAAGAGTACTGGAGCAGGTTGCCATTTCCTTCTCCAATGGAGAACCCAGGGATCAAACCCAGGTCTCCCACATTGTAGGCAGACGCCTTACCATCTGAGCCACCCGGAAGCCCTAGAAAGCACCATATATACGTGTATTTATATATAAAACCAGGCTCCTCTGTCCATGGGAGGCGCCATATATATATATATATATATATATATATGTATACGTAAAGCCAGGCAAATAAGTTATGATTAACCATTGTTCATCCCGATGGTGAGAGAAGAGGGGCAGGCAAAGGAGAGACAGGAATAAGCAGTCAACCACTTTCGTTTGGCAGACAAACCACAAGGAGCCCGTTCCCGCCGTCCGCGCTGCCCCCTTCTCCGCGGCCTCCCTGCCTCACACCCAGGCGGGATGCTCGACGCAGCTTCCACTCCGTTTCTGCACAGGCTGAGACGCCTGGCTTCTACCATCTCCCTCCTCGAGGCCACAGACGCTAGCCAGCCCTGGAGCAGGGACACCTGTGATCCCGCGGGGGGAGCAACGTCGCCCCTTCCTGGGAGCGCGCGATAATAAAAGCTGACATTTTACCGATAGAAAAGAAAGGCGACAAACCTGGATTATCAGACCCAGGGCCAACTGTAGCCCTTGCGTCACAGGCGTGGCTGGGAGGCAGATTCCCTCAGCCGAGCTCAACCTCAGGCAGGAGAGGGTGGTCTCTTCCCACTCCGCCCATCTCTCATTAAAAGAACCCGAGTCTCGGGTGTTTGTCCGACGTCGTTGGGACTGTGGGAGGCTAAAGAGGTGGGTCCCTCCTGCTCCCCACCACCCATGCTCTGGTCCAGGGACTCTGCTTCCCTCCACACCTTGCCCTAACATCCCTCAAGGTCTTACGCATCCAGATCATTCTGCGGTATCCCTTTCTGCTTCTATGCATCCTGGGGGCAACCGCAGCAGAGAGGAAGGAAAAGACACAGAAAACGGTTTTCTCCGTTTTGATGGAGATCCCGGCTCCCTGCGCGTTCGCTCAGTTGATCCTTCCACGATTCTGGGAGGTGGGTTTTGCTATTATTCCCAGCTGAGGAAACTGGACTTCATGCCACCCATGAAGTGGTCCCTAAGGAAAAGTGCCATCTTTTTCCTTCCTTTTTCCTCCAAGACAAGTCTTCTGAGCTAGAGGATTGGGGAAGGGAGAAGGAATACAGGAGGTGTGCAGGGGAGGGACTAGGGGAGTATTTTAGGTGGGGTGTTCTTGAAAACTGCACCTGTGTTGTACATCTGCAGTGAACACGAGAGGAAAGGAGGATTTTGAGAGCTACGGTGATTATGGGTTTCCTGGAGTTCAAGAGATAGAGGACACAAAACTGAGATTCGTTGATATGATTTTTGGTTACTTGGACTGTCTTACCACCTGGTGGCTCAGAGGGTAAGGCGTCTGCCCACGATGCGGGAGATCTGGGGTTGATCCCTGGGTTGGAAAGATCCTCTGGAGAAGGAAATGGCACCCCACTCCAGTACTCTTGCCTGGAAAATCCCATGGACGGAGGAACCTTGTAGGCTACAGTCCATGGAGTCACAGAAAGTCGGACACAACTGAGTGACTTCACTTGCCTTCACTTCAAACGGTCTTATTTTGAAGACAACAACATACCATAGATGATCTATAAGAGTCACACCTTTGTAAGCTTTGCAGAAATTAAATGAGGG
Organism: Neotragus pygmaeus; assembly: GCA_006410875.1. Classification (NCBI taxonomy): domain Eukaryota; kingdom Metazoa; phylum Chordata; class Mammalia; order Artiodactyla; family Bovidae; genus Neotragus; species Neotragus pygmaeus. The sequence goes on from SJYV01007576.1 coordinate 2,040,055, forward strand.
TCAGGATACGACCAGAGGCCTCTGGGCTCTGGACCATGTCCTTTCCACTGACACTGGGTGCCTGTCCCACTGTTTTCATGGCTCTGACTCAGACCTGGGGCAGCTGGACTAAAGAGCCAGAGGTTAATGCTTTACCTCTGATATACTGAGGCTTCTGGTGACGTAGCCTTAGCTACAGCATCTTCTCTGCTGGACCCTGAACCTCTGCCTGCAGCTGAATTGCTGTCCTTCCTCCTCACGGCCATCACCTGACCGGGGAGGAGCCATGAAACCAGGATGGGGTAAGGAAATTTCTCACTGAGACTATGGGTAAGCAAAAAAAAAAAACAAAAAACCAGAGGAAAAAATAGAACTCAGAAATACAAGGAAAAGGAACGAATTAAGGTCATTTAGAGAGATGGACCCAGACACTGTCATACAGAGTAAAGTAAGTCAGGAAGAAAAAAAACAAATCTCATATGTTAACACATATATGAAGAATCAATAAAAATGGTAAAGATGAACCTATTTCCAAGGCAAGAAGAGAGACGCAGATGTAGAGAATGGACATGTAGACTTGGGAGTGGGGGGGAGGTGAGGGAAGGGTGGGATGAACTGAGAGATTAGGATTGACATCTTAATATATATACTGCTGCTGCTGCTGCTAAGTCGCTTCAGTCGTGTCTGACTCTGTGTGACCCCACAGACGGCAGCCCACCAGGCTCCCCCGTCCCTGGGATTCTCCAGACAAGAACACTGGAGTGGGTTGCCATGTCCTTCTCCAATGCATGAAGGCGAAAAGTGAAAGTGAAGCTGCTCAGTCGTGTCCGACCCTCAGCAACCCCATGGCCTGCAGCCTTCCAGGCTCCTCCGTCCATGGGATTTTCCAGGCAAGAGTACTGGAGTGAGGTGCCATTGCCTTCTCCATGCATAAAATAGCTAGCTAGTGAGAATCTGCTGGAAAGCACAGGAAGCTCAGCTTGTGATGGGTGAGATGGGGGTGGGGGGGTGTAGGAGGGAGGCACAAGAGGGAGGGGATACATGTATACATAAGCTGATTCCCTTTATTGTATAGCAGAAACGAACACAACACTATACAGCAATTATATTCCAGTTAAAAAAAAAAAAAAGAAACACATGGAAATAAGGGGCCAAAGATGATGGAGGGGAATCTGAGGAACCAGAAGTGGATCCCAAAGCTTCAGTCAGTTCAGTTCAGTTCAGTAGCTCAGTCATATCTGACTTTGTGCAACCCCTGGACTACAACACACCAGGCCTCCCTGTCCATCACCAACTCCCAGAGCTTACTCATATTCATGTCCATTGGGTCGGTGATGCCATCCAACCATTTGATCCTCTGTCATCCCCGTCTCCTCCTGCCTTCAATCTTTCCCAGCGTCAGGGTCTTTTCAAATGAGTCAGTTCTTCGCATCAGGTGGCCAGAGTATTGGAGTTTCAGCTATAGCATCAGTCCTTCCACAGAATATTCATGACTGATCTCCTTTAGAATGGGCTGGTTGGATCTTCTTGCATTCCAAGGGCCTCTCTAGAGTCTTTTCCAGCACCACAGTTCAAAATCATCAATTCTTCGGTGCTCAGTCTTCTTTATAGTCCAGCTCTCACATCCATACATGATCACTGGAAAAACCACAGCTTTGACTAGACGGACCTTCTGATAAGCCTAGCATCCTTGCCCCCATCCATCTCTTCATTCATTCATTTGCTCATTCATTCATTCACTCTACAAATGTGTGTCGGCACTGAACTACGTCCCGAGGGCACCATGGAGAAACTCACAAAGCTCCTGCTCCTTGAGATGTTCACAGGACAGAGGAGGAGACAGACGTCAAACAGCCCTTTTTATAGTACAAGGTCAAGTGGTGGTAAGCGCCACAAAGCAAAATAAATTTGAGCAGGAGGACAAAGAAAGCTGGGAGTGAGACTGGCTCTTTCAGTTTGGGTGGTCAGGAAATGTCTCTAAGAAGGTGACATGGCCACTTGGATAAAGGGAGAGGGTATTCTAGGCAGAGGAAACAGTGCAAGCAAAGGCTCTGGGGCGGCACCCTGCTAAGGAATCCTGAAAACCAGCATTGTTGGCCCACAGGGAGCACGGGAAAGACTGGCAGAAAACAACACGAAGAAACAGCAAAGCTTAGACCAGGGGGCCTTTGTCAGCCAGTATAAGGACGGATTCTTTTATGTTTAAGTGAGACAGTAAGCCATTGAAGAGTTTTACGCGGGGGAGTGTCATAATCTAACTTTTCTTTGAAAATACAGTCCTAACTTGACCACACTCAAGTCAGCAGTGCTGTCTTTGAGTCCCAGAGCCAGAGATCTCTGAAACTAAACCATTCCTCAGCCCTCCTTCAAAATTCAAATAATCTTTCCTCCTTGTCCAGATATTTGCCCTATTTTTCTTGTGAGGTGATTCACACGTCTTGCCCCCGTAGCCTGCCAGCTCCAATATGTACTTCTACAACAGTTCTATCTATATACTTGTCAATTTCCGGCCAGGAGCCCCAGCAAAAATTGCAAGAAGCATATTTGCATCTCACCTGCATCAGTAGAGCAAAAAGGGGGCACAGCTGTAATAAAAAATAGTTGGAGGTAGGAAGTTCTAAAGCTACCAAAAAAAGGAGGGGTTGGGGATGATCCCATTCCAACTAAATATAGATTCCACTGCAGACCATGTTGCTGAGATGCAAACTTTTAGAGATGATGTGCAATTTTGCTTAAGACCCTTTGCAGTCACTCTTAAGCTGTACAGCAAGGTACCCCTAGAGAAAGAGCCCCACCCATTGCCTTACAGATGGAGAGCTTGCAGTAGCTTCTGACCATCATCACAAGGCTGCTGAGTGTCAAGGCTCAGCTCCAATCTGGGCTCGTGACAACCAACCAAGGCCTCTTTCAACAACACTATGAAAGATTTATGAAACGCTGGGCAACAGTAAAATGAGCTTATGCAACACTTCCCCCAATGCAAATTAAGAAACTAATTTGAGGAACAGAAACTTGGTTAAGGCTTGCCTACCTGCAAACAGCACCGCAGAGAAAGTTGAAAACTTAAAAGAGAAGAAAACGGTCTCTCAGGGGACTGGGAGCATTATTTCTGCTCTGAATAACTGAGAAGTTGCGTGTGAAAGAGCTTCTACCCAAATTGAGAAATTTCAAAATCTGACGTTAAGTTTCTCCAGTGTTGTTGCCAACGTCATTTAGTCACTAAGTCACGTCCGACTCTTAGCGACCCATGGACTTTAGCCCTCTAATCTACACTGTCCTTGGGATTTCCTAGGCAGAAATACTGGAGTGGATTGCCATTTCTTTTTCTAGGGAATCTTCCTGACCCAGGGATCGTGTCTCCTGCATTGGCAGGCAGGTTCTTTACTGCTGAGCCACCAGGGAAGCTCAAGTTTCTCCCGTAGACCACAAAATAAACAATATTTTTAGAGCTTAGTAGTTTGCAAAACACGGTCATCCTAAACATCCCCTCATTTAGTTTTTGCAATAATCCTGCCAGGAGGTTAAAATCAGTATTATCGTTATCCCCATTCTACAACTGAGAAGACTGAGGCTTAGAGAAAGTAAATGACTTCCTAAAACCAAGCAGCTGTACCTTGAACATCAGGCCACTGAATTCCTTTCATAAGCGATAGAAGTCTCAGTTGCGTACATGCCTACCAAGTTGCTTCAGTCATGTCTGACCCTGCAACCTATGGACTCATCTGTAAAACAGAGAGAATAATACCTACATGGTAGCTATTGTGAGAATTAAATGAATAACTGTATAAAAAGCACCAGCTCAGAGCCTGACACAATGCAGATCTTTGCTATTATTTACAGCTTCTTTCCAGTAATCTCAATTTGCAGCTTTTCTAGTCACTCTTTGGATAACACATGATTAAAGATACAGATTTGTTTCGGTTGCTCAGTCATGTCCAGCTCTTTGCAACCCCATGGCCTGCAGGTTGCCAGGCTTCCCTGGCCTTTACCGTCTCCTGAAGATTGTTAAGATTCCTGTCCGTTAAGTCAATGATGCCACCCAACCACCTCATCCTCTGATGCCCCCTTTTCCTCTGGCTTTCAATCTCTCTCAGCATCAGGGTTTTTTTCCAATAAGTCAGAAAGTTAAGAAAATAATTTAAGTCCTCAGTGATTCCCATCACTGCCACTCACATGCCACTGCTGAGAACTAATCACATGACTCTACCAGGATGTAGCCCTTTACTGGGCAGTCACCTTCCACAATGGGGAGGGGGAGCATGTGGTCAACTGGTCACCTCTGTCACTACTGGAAAAAAGGCAAATATGTCAGTTATTATAACACCTAATGAAAATGACCCAGGAAAGTCAAATATAAAGCTATGGGGAAAAAAGACAGAAAAGGCATGCCAGGTACACATTCATAATCATTTTGCACAGAAAGAAATTCAGACTGAAAAGCACTAAAAGGAATGTATCATAGTTAGAAAAACACCACCTACCAAATATCTCATAAGCTTGTCTGAACCTAAAAATCTTAGCCTCAAAATAGATAAAGTAAACTTCATGGGAAAAGATGGGGAAACAGTGGAAACAGTGTCAGACTTTATTTTTTTGGGCTCCAAAATCACTGCAGATGGTGATTGCAGCCATGAAATTAAAAGACGCTTACTCCTTGGGAGGAAAGTTATGACCAACCTAGATAGCATATTCAAAAACAGAGACATTACTTTGCCGACTAAGGTCCGTCTACTCAAGGCTATGGTTTTTCCTGTGGTCATGTATGGATGTGAGAATTGGACTGTGAAGAAGGCTGAGCGCCGAAGAATTGATGCTTTTAAACTGTGGTGTTGGAGACGACTTTTGAGAGTTCCTTGGACTGCAAGGAGATCAGCCCTGGGATTTCTTTGGAAGGAATGATGCTAAAGCTGAAACTCCAGTATTTTGGCTACCTCATGCAAAGAGTTGACTCACTGGAAAAGACTCTGATGCTGGGAGGGATTCGGGGCAGGAGGAGAAGGGGATGACAGAGGATGAGATGGCTGGATGGCATCACTGACTCGATGGACGTGAGTCTGAGTGAACTCCGGGAGTTAGTGATGGACAGGGAGGCCTGGCGTGCTGCGATTCATGGGGTCGCAAAGAGTTGGACACGACTGAGCGACTGAACTGAACTGAACTTAACTGAACTGAAACCCTAATAGTAATGTGAGGAGACCCTGACAAGTTCTTATAATGGCTGGCTTAAAACACATCTTCAGAAATTGGCTGGCCAATTATTTAAAAAAAAACAAATAAGGCTTGAGAAGTTCTAATACAATTAACAATGATCCTTTAATAGATATCTGGAGAGGAATAGTTTTTTGCCCAACAGAGATTACACAGTTTTTCAAAATCTCATGAGACATTCTCCAGGTATATCAGGTCACAAAAGAACTCATAACAAAATCCCAAAAGGAAAACTCTTGACAGTCCCTATTCATGAACTATAAAGAAATAAATTAGAAAATAATAACAGAAAGGAAACCAACAAAAATTCATCCTATTGGATACTTTACAATAGTCTGCTAACTAGGTCCTGGGGAAAAAGAACTGGAAATTTAGAATCACAAGTGCACTACATACATATCAAAGCCCATGGCTTTGATAAGGCAGCATTCTGAGAGAAACTATGTAACCTTAAATACATATCATAGAAAACCAGAAAGGTTGGAAATGAATGAATCAATCAAGTTTTCAACCAAGAAGCTGGGAGGAGAGGTGAGGAGAAGAAAGACAGAAAATAAATCTGAAGAAAATTGAAGGAAAAAACCGGGGAAGATAAAAGCAGACAATAATAAATATTTTTTTAAAAAGACAATAGAATTAACTTGTTCTTTGGAAGAATTAACGGAAAGACAAACTGTTGACATACTTGTCAAAAGACAGAAAAAAGACAAAATATTAAGTCAAAAATTGCAAAAATGTTACCCTCATGGCAAGCATTCCGAAAAATCTGTAGATGAAATGATTAAATTCCTATGGAAATAACATTATAAAAGTTCATCCAAAGAAAGGTAGGAAACATGAATAGAATGTCAACCATAAAAGAAAGTGAAGAGCTATTCAGAGATCTACCTAAAATAGGCAGCTATTCGGAGGGATTTCAGGTAGATACTACCAGACCTTTAGAGAAAATTCTATAAAAACTGTTTCCAGGGCCTAGGAAAAGATGAGAAGCTCTGTAATCATTTTATAAGTTCAGTATAACACTGATACCTCTATTTCTCTCTCCGCATGTATATATGGAATACATATAGTATATACACACACACATATGACATATATATATATAAAACTTTTTTAAAAGATAAAAAATTCCACATCCAACAGTGTATTGAAGGAATAATAATTTTTAAAAAAAGGATCATTCTAGGAATGAAAAGATGTTTCAATATGAAGAATCTAAGGATTTCCTTGGTGGTCGAGTGGCTAAGACTCTGTGCTCCTGATGCAGGAGGCCCAGGATCCATAAGACTTTCTCTGGTGGCTCAGATGGCAAAGAGTTTGCCTGCAATGCAGGAGACCCGGGTTCGATCTCTGAGTCGGGAAGAAGATTCCCTGGAGAAGGAAATGGCAACCCACTCCAATATTCTTGCCTAGAAAATCCCATGGACAGAGGAGCCTGGCAGGCTACAGCCCACGAGGTCGCACAGAGTCAGATACAACTGAGCGATCTCACTTTCTTTCAGGATCCATCCTTGGTCAGGAAGTTCAAGTCCAACTAAAGATTCCTTACGCTGCAATGAAGATTGAAGATCCCCCAAGCAGCAACTAAGACCTGGTACAGCCAAATAAATAAATAAAATATTTTGCAAAAAGAATCTCTCAAAGAGTTTAAAGTAGAGAAACCACATGATTATATTAACAAATGTTTCAGAGGCCTTTGTTAAAATTCAGCACTCATTCTTGACAGCAAACCAGGAGAAGAAATGTCTTAATCCTGACAAAGTGTGTTAGTAACCTAAGTAAGTACTATTTTGTGGGTCAAATATCACAAATCCCACCCATAAAAAGTCAGGGACAAGACAAGTTTCCTCTTCAGCATTGTGCTGCAAGTACTAAATAATACATCAAGACCAGGAAACATGAATACCATTCACTGACAAGTCTTTCCTTTGAGTTAGTGGAAACAATCCTCAGTATCTGTTTGCATTTTTACAGTTTATAAAAGAGTTCCATAGGCACCATCTCCTGTGACCCTGACAAAGTCCAGGTGAGATGAGGACAAGGATTGTCATCCCAGCTTTGAGGATCATTCCAGGACAAAGATCCCGAGAGTCATGGCATTTTGAGATTTCCCTAAAGATACGGGCCAGGTGGTGCTAGTGGTAAAGAACCCGCTTGCCAATGCAGGAGACATGAGACTCGGGTTTGATCCTTGGGTTGGGAAGATCCCCTGGAGAGAGGCATGGCAACCCACTCCACTATTTTTGCTTGGAGAATCCCATGGACAGAGGAGCCTGGCAGGCTACAGCCCACGAGTCACACAGAGTCAGACACAACTGAAGTGACTGAGCATGCAAAAATACAGGGGTAGCTCAGCTTGTAAAGAATCCACCTGCAATGAGGAAAACCTGGGTTTGATTCCTGGGTTGGGAAGATCTCCTGGAGGAGGGCATGGCAACCCACTCCAGTATTCTTGCCTGGAGAATCCCCATGGACAGAGGATCCTGGCAGGCTGCACTCTGTGGGGCCAGAAAGAATCGGACACGACTGAGCGACCCAGCACAGCACAGCACAAGCAGTGGTGAAGCAATAGACCCCAAACTTTCTGATTCTTTATCAAGTTCTTCCTCGATGCCAGGGAGACTCAGTTAAAATATAACAGATCTCACTGCTATCAGTGACTGACACTGGCCAGGCCTCTGTCCTCTGAACAAGCTGGGAGCAAACTGGGGTGAAGATTGGGGGCACACTGCCTGGTGACTGAGTTGGAAGGAAGATAGCGGGTACTGAGGACAAGCCTTCTTGGTCCCTGGTGTATGATCCTAGATGCTGTTTGACAAGTGATGCTGGCCAGTGCTTCCAAGTGCCTGTCTGTGTCTATCATTTAATCCTCAGAACTATCTTGAAGTTGGCATTATTAATATTACTCCCAATTTACAGATGACAATGCTGAGTCATCTGTGCGACTCACCTACTCACCCTAGCTGATAGATAGCTAGGGTAGTGTCAGGATTTGAACCCAGCCTGGCTCCAGTCTTTGCTCAAAATCACTACAGTAGTGTCTTTAAACCAATACCCTAGTTTTGGAAGTAAGACCAGAAACCAACCTGCCATGTGCATGTGCTAGATATAAAAATAATATCATCAAAGTATCAATTTGCTCATTTCATTTTTCTGATATTGCTGAGGCCAGAAGGCAAAATGTTCTAACATACAATCTGCTTAGAAACATCTTATTTTATTGTCTGTTTTGTCGCCTCCTAAAATTAGAGCTAGTCCAGAGAAACCATATACCCCTCAGTTTGCTCCCTTCAGACTACAACCTGCACACGGAGTCTTACTCAATTAAGAACCATGAAAGAAAATCAGAAAAAAAAAGTATTCCCATTCAGTTCAGTTCAGTTCAGTCGCTCAGTCATGTCCAACTCTTTGCGACTCCATGAATCGCAGCATGCCAGGCCTCCCTGTCCATCACCAACTCCTGGAGTTCACTCANAGTCAATAAAGCAGAAATAGATGTTTTTCTGGAACTCTGGCTTTTTCCTTGATCCAGCAGATGTTGTCAATTTGATCTCTGGTTCCTTTGTCTTTTCTAAAACCAGCTTGAACATCAGGAAGTTCATGGTTCATGTTTTGCTGAAGCCTGGCTTGGAGAATTTTGAAAATTACTTGACTAGTGTGTGAGATGAGTGCAATTGTGTGGTAGTTTGAGCATTCTTTGGCATTGCCTTTCTTTGGGATTGGAATGAAAATTGACCTTTTCCAGTCCTGTGCCCACTGCTGAGTTTTCCAAATTTGCTGGCATATTGAGTGCAGCACTTTCAGAGCATCATCTTTCAGTCCCTGTTCAGTTCAGTTCAGTCGCTAAGTCGTGTCCGACTCTTTGCGACCCCATGAAGTGCAGCACGCCAGACCTCCCTGTTGATCACCATCTCTCGGAGTTCACTCAGACTCATGTCCATTGAGTCCGTGATGCCATCCAGCCATCTCATCTTTGGTCGTCCCCTTTTCCTCCTGCCCCCAATCCCTCCCAGCATCAGAGTCTTTTCCAATGAGTCAACTCTTCGCATAAGGTGGCCAAAATACTGGAGTTTCAGCTTTAGGACCCTATAAAATGTTATTTTAAAGAATTACCTCCCACAAAAAATAGAAAGGAAGAAGAAAACAGTGGGTGTCGGGGGTTGGGGGGGGAAATAATTACCTATGTAATTATAATTCATTGCTCTAAGTTTCTTTTTTAAATTTTTTTAAATTGAAGTACAATTGATTTACAATCTTGGTAGTTTCTAGTGTATAGCAAAGTGATTCAGTTATACATACACATATATATGTATAAATATATGTATATATACTTTTCAGATTCTTTTTCATTATAGGTTATTACAAGATATTGAATATAATTCCCAACTCAAAACTTATTTTATCTGCAGCTATACTCTCTTATGTCAAAGTTACTTGATGTCTTTCACATACCCCTAACCTGGGCTTCCCTAGTGGCTCAGCTGGTTAAGAATCTGCCCGCAATGCTGTAGACCTAGGTTCGATCCCTTGGTTGAGAAGATCCCCTGGAGAAGGGAACAGTTACGTACTGTATTATCCTGACCTGGAGAACTCTGTGGACTGTATAGTCCATGGGGTTGCAAAGAGTCAGACACACCTGAAAGACTTTCACGTCACTTCAAGCTGTTTCTAGACCTTGTTGCATCTCCCGGAGAGAGCCTGTAAAGCACTTAGGTTTAGTCTAGTTTTTCCCTGAGCACATATATTTATAAGCATAGCTAGATAATATCAATTCTATGTTCACATGGACCTGCTGGGAATTATCCAAGCAGAATTACTTTACTTTGCACAACTTGTTCATCCTGGAAGAACTTTCCCAACCAAGCGACATACTGTGCTTCCTTTAAAAACTTAGTTCACCTCTCCCAGGAAGTCCTCCCTGAATACATTGCATGGGCTCCAGTAAAACTCACACAACCCACCACAAGAGTAGCTCCCTTAGCACTTTCCACATTATAATACCGTTTGTTAACTTGTCAGACTCTCACCTGAAATTATAAACCCTGTTTGCAAAAACACTGTTCAGATCTATGTCTATTCAGATCTGTGTCTCCACTGCGTTTGGATTAAGAAATAAATTGTAGTATTTCAGATTTATCAATTTGTCATGAAAATGGAAGATCATTGCTTTCAAATATATTAAATATGCATTATAATTTAATAGATATAATAAATAAATATTTTTAATAAATAGACTTTCATGTTTTAAATTTTCATATTTATTAAACTTTAGTGGTAACTTAGAAACAACTTACAATGTCTCCAATAAGGACACTATCAAGAATGTTTATAAGGAAATAATAAAACACTGGTCCCTTATCATTAGCAATGTATTTGGACACATTCTTAGGAGTTTTGTATAAAAAGCCCATAATCTATCTCAATAAATGAGAATTCAGACAGAGATAGAGACAGCTACTGTCTTTTAGGTAATAATATTTCTTTACCAAAGTAATAAGCAAAGAAAAATATCCAAAGATATATAGGATAAAAAGAAAACTTTTTGAATTTATACTTTGCATAGGGGGAGGGGAAAGAAAGAAAGACTTATGAATGATTTTGATAAATGGACGTAGGGAAGATAAGGTATTAAGTTTTACCCAGACTGGGATGGAAATAATGTCACTTTGTAAAGAAATCAATGAAAATGTCATAGATATAATTACAAAATCTGTCAATCTGAATAGTAACATACATTAAAGATTTAGGAAGTGATGTCCTTGAATTATAGAATGACAGGAGTTATGTCTAGGGGAGACAGATTCTTAGAGTGGCAGGTATTATAGGAGAACACGGGGAAATTTTCAGACGCTTTAAAGACAAATTGCCAAAACTGATCTATGAAAAGGAATTCCACTCAAAGAATCAGATATGAGATAACTCTCACACAGTCACCGTCTAATAGATCACTTTAAGCTGCAAAAAACATCAGGACATCCGGCCACGAAAACTGGATCTGTTTATGCAGGAGGCATATGTCATGGGCCTGAAACTATTTTCCCAAGGGAGAAATCATAATGAATTTGACCTGATTCATTCAAATTCTTCTCCCTAAATCTCTTGTAGGAACAAATGTAGAAGACTAGTATCTGAGATTAAGAGGATGACAAGCAATCATGAATGAGAACTGCTCTGCTTCAGGAAGTGTATGTTAGATGGAGGGGAGGGGCAGGGAACAGCCCAAGACCTAGGCTCCCACTCTGCTTTGATCTGATCTCAGGGGGAGATGAATCACTCCTTTGATTGAAAGGGGAACCTCAGATCATAAGAAGGAAGAAGGAAATGAATCTCCTCAAATACAGGAAAGCAAAATCCACAACTTCTTGGCAGCATAGGGTAGGCAAAGACAATCTGCACTTGATGTAATAATAAAAATAATATTAATAATTGCCTTTTATTTATGACATAGGAAAGGTAGGTGAACAGTTTTATAGGAATCATTTATATTTGTAAACCAAAAGAGACAAGAAGGAAACAGTTATCTTTTTTGAATATAAAAAATGTGAGATTTACTCTCCTTAAAGATCTTAAAACTCCAAGTATGTCTCTAAAGAAGACGCATCTAAAATAGAAGTCAACAAACATTTTTTGTAAAGGGTCAGATAATAAATATTTTAGGCTTTGTGGGCTATAAATTCTCTGTTATAACTTCAAAACTCTGCCATTATGGTATGAAGCAGCCATAGGTGATATGCAAATGAATGGGTGAGGCTATGTTTTAATAAAACTTTATTTGTAAAAACAAGCAGCGGGCCAGATTTGGTCCACAGTATGCCTATCCCAATCTAAAACATAGTTCAAGAAGTAACAAATAACACATCTTCACATAAAACATTTTTTCATGTGGTTAATATCAAGACTACAAATTAAAGTATCTGTAACAAAATTTAAAATAAAATAATAGTATTTGAGGAGAAATACTCAAAAATAACAATGGTGATGATGAAGTTAATAAGAAAGCAAGAAAAAAACATGTCTATTTATTATTCAACAACTGATTATACTGTGCTTACTAAGTTTCAGGCTCTAGCCCAAATGCTTTATAAATATTAGCTCATTTAATTCCCAAAACATCCCTATTATTACCATTATTACTAAGACATAAAAGGCTATCACTTGCCCACCAGCAAAAAGCTAGTAATCATGGGAAGACAAGAAAGTCAAATTGAAAAGACTCTCAAAGGGATATTATTATCAGGAGACTGAATTAAAATTCTCCTTCCACAGCTAACTAGCTTGACCACGTAACTAGCTGGTGTGCACTCCTCTCTAAGTACCTTGGAAAGCTGTGGCCATAATTCTGCCCTCCCTTTTGACTGTACAAAGTTCCTTCATCTCTCAAATACATTGGAAAGGGGTTCATTACTTCTTTTTGCTTCCACAAAATGTTAGTATCACTACTCAGTTATCTAACCAATATATGTATACACACACACACACACACACACACACACACATATATAACCAGTTATGAAGCACTGCTGCTGCTGCTGCTGAGTCGCTTCAGTCGTGCCCGACTCTGTGCGACCCCACAGACGGCAGCCCACCAGGCTCCCCCATCCCTGGGATTCTCCAGGCAAGAACACTGGAGTGGGGTGCCATTTCTTTCTCCAGTGCATGAAAGTGAAAAGTGAAAGGGAAGTCGCTCAGTCATGTCCGACTCTTAGCGACCCCATGGACTGCAGCCCACCAGGCTCCTCCGTCCCTGGGATTTTTCAGGCAAGAGTACTGGAGTGGGGTGCCATTGCCTTCTCCGATGAAGCACTAGGAGATACAATTTATTATTTTTTCAGATCTGAAAATCAACAACCAAAATAGGAACATCTAGTATTTATACTATAACTAAAATTCATGAATGACCAGTGGGACTATTCTCAACCTTGCAGAATTCAGACAAGCATAAAACTCGTCTCTTCACTGTCCTAGGTTCTATAATGATTTTTCACATATATGCATAAATCTGATATTAACAATTGTTTTGCAGACTAGAAATCTAAAATTTAGAAAATTAAATTCACTCACATAAGTTCATATTAAAAACCAGTTCCTTGGATTCTTTCCAAGGCTTCATAATCATAAATTAGTTCAAAGTGAGGGAAATGGCACAGTGATGCCTGTTGCTGCTGCTGCTGCTAAGTCGCTTCAGTCATGTCCGACTTGGTGCAACCCCGTAGACGGCAGCCCACTAGGCTCCTCTGTCCCTGGGATTCTCCACGCAAGAATATTGGAGTGGGTTCCCATTTCCTTCTCCAATGCATGAAAGTGAAAAGTGAAAGTGAAGTCACTCAGTCGTGCCCGACTCTTAGCGACTCCATGGACTACAGCCTACCAGGCTCCTCCATCCATGGGATTTTCCAGGCAAGAGTAGGGTGGAAAGGAGTGGGGTGCCTAAGTTGGGTTTATTGTTTTACTTGTGTAAGCATTTTCTTAAATGTTTAATAGTTCATTCTGGAGGATGTCATTAAGAGCTATAAACACAGATTGTACATTGAAACAATAAGGATATTTTCAGTCACAAATAACAGAAAACCCAACACAAACTGGCTTCCATAATAAGGAAATATATTGGTTTTCATAATTCCAAGTCCAGAAGTAGATTCAGAGTTGGTTTAATCCAGCATCCTGTTCAGTTTTCTGTGATTCTCTTGGTTCTGCTCCTCAGCCTTTGGCAGCTTCGTTCTCATGCTGGTTATCAGGATGGTTGCATACAGACCAAATTCAGAAGATGCTACTGTTTCTCTTTCTGTCACTTTCTGGATCATGAGAAACTTTCCCCTAGCATCGCCTAGAACATGTCATCTTGCATCTCTTTAGACTAAAATTTGTCAGATGCCTCTTCCTCAGCCATTCTTTGAGGTCAGAGGAACCACCCAGTGCTAACTGGTTTTGCTGTTGTTCAGTCGCTCAGGCATGTCCAACTCTTTGTGACTGCACAGACTGCAGCACTCCAGGGTTCCCTGTCCTTCACCACCTCCAAGAGTTGGCTCTAACTCATGTCCATGATTTGGTGATGCCATCCTACCATCTCACCCTCTGTTGCCCCCTTCTCCTCTATTTCTGAACAAATAACTAGCAAGGGGGATTGCATTGTTAAATTTGTCTTGAATAAAGCACAGGTTACCTTTGGAGTTGAGATTAATCTTCTTAACTTCATAGTTGTTAGACAACAGAGGGCTGAAATGGATCAGGAAAAGTATTTGTCACTGTTTTTGGCTGAGCAGCTCTGAACCTCCTTCTTAAGTTGGCGATAAGAATGGATTTATTTCTGCAGATTATAAATCCTAGTGGAAAGCAGATTCTAATTCCCATCATTAAAAGTGAAAAACAGATTTTGTCACTCCTCAGATGCTTTTGTAGCTAGGAGGTGGGCAAATGACCTAGATTTAGCCAACTGGACCCTTTCCCTTCCTTCAGCAATCTCCAGAGAGCATATCAGGAGCAAGTGACCCAAGGAAGCAGGGCCAGAATAGAATCTGAACGGACTGGCTAGCAGGGCTCTTTCGTCACGGCTAACTGACCATGGGATTTCTAAGGTCCAAAATCATAAGGAGCCCACTCATGTCTGACAAATCAGGGGAATAGTCTGAGACACTTCAACAGACCCAGATCTGAAGTAGTCTATAGACCCAGAGCCTCTTGAATGAAGGAACTACTGATGAATAACAATAATTTCATTGTTATCGTTTTAGTCGCTAAGTCGGGTCTGATTCTTTTGCCACCCCACGGACTGTAGATCCTCCAGGCTCCTTTGTCCGTGGGATTTCCCAGGCAAGAATACTGGAGTGGATTGCCATTTCCTTCTCCAGGGGATCTTCCCAACCCAGNTCTGAAGATGTGTTCCTGATGCATCTGTGAAGAGAGCTGTACTCCACTTCCACCTGCTTCTCTGCCATCTTGTCTCTTATCCTTAGTCTACATTTAGAATCTGAATAATTTGAATATATACCATTTAGTATTATCGTCACTGGATAATGCAGAGAATAGTCAATCCTTTTAGAGACCCCTACCCTCTGTATCAATAAATGGATGCCTGTTGCCACTGCTCCTGCTTCAAGGCAGGCCTCCTGTTGGCTGTCCCTCTCAGCTCCTCCCTCCTCCTTTCTTCTTCTCACAGGAAATTGTGTACATGTTCGTTCAGTCATTGTTAATGGAATACTATTAATATGTGTCAGGCTGTGTTATAGACACTGAGTATTCAGCAGGAAACAAAACAAAAAATTCTTTGCCCTTATGAAGTTTGCATTTTATAGGGGAGGTAAAAGAAAAAGGAAATAAAAATAACTGTATCTTAGGATATAGTTAACACCCTGAATAAAAATTAAGTTGTGAAAGGACAGAGGGAGGGAGTGACAGTTTAAGTAAGGTGATCAAAGAAAGCCTTACCAAAAACTGGCATTTGAGTTAAAACTTGAAGGAGATGAATTTAACTGTGTGAGTATCTTAAGGAAGCACGTTTTAGGCCAAAGGAATAGCCAATATGGAGCCCTGGTTTAGGGAAGATGCCTTCTTTATATCTACTGGAAACAGCCAGCAAACACCTGAACTAGAACTAGCATGTAGGAGAATAGTAACCGGGGAGCAGTGTTAAGCTGACTTCTACCGAGAAAGGTGAAACGCTATTTAAAAGGTTTCTGAATGGAGAAATGATGTAACCCGACCTTCCTTTTTTAACAAGATCCTTCTGGCTGCTATATTGGTAATAGACCAGAAGAAGGCAAGAATTCAAACAGGGAAAGACTGTTTTAGGAAACAGTTATAATAATACAGGCAAGAGAAGATGATGTCTCGGCCTAGGGTGGTAGCAGTAGAAGTGTTAGAAGTGGTCAGATTCTGGCTAGATTTTGGTAGGAAAAGACCACAGGATTTGCTTACCTTTGTGATACAGGATGTGAGGGGTGGGGGCAAGGGAATCAGGGTGATTCAAGGGATGTTAGCCAGAGCAGCTGGAAATTGAAGAAGTCTATTGTAGTAGAAGATTGGTGGGAGAAAGGGTAGGAGTTCAGTTTTGGATGTGTTCAGTCTGAGATGCCTGTTAACAACGTCCAAATGGGAATATGTTAATTTTAGCATCATTTCCTGTACCAATTAGTAAACTTCTCAGTGATTTGACAGGAAAAAGAAGCGGGATACACTTTGAAATGAAACTAAACTAAATAACCAGTCCCTTCAGTTTATAACTCTTGAAAGGTATTTTGTAATATTTCTTCAGATTATCCCTAGAGTTTCTGTTTTAAAACTTCTTTATTGCTTCATAGCTGTTAGTCTGATTCTGGGATTCTCTGCTCCTTTACAAGATTTTGAGGAAATTGAAAATATGTCCTCAGGTGAAAAATTGGTACCCTCTGGCTAATGTCATAAGTTTTAGCATTGTCTAAACACAGTTCATTCCTTTATCAAATTTTTTTAATTTGCATAAACAATTTTTAAGTTCACTTTTTAACTTAAAATGCTTCTGATTTATCCTTTAAAAATGAATTTTTTCATTATAAAAATTATTCATACTTGTAGAAATGTAATAAAAATAAGAAAATACAAATTATAATCTCACTGTTCCACAAATGACCATAATTAACATTCATTGTCAACCTTAATCTTTACTTTGTGCATGTTATATTTCTGTACGAAATGAAGTTGTGATATATGTACTATTTTCTGCCCTGCTTCCGTGTAACTAATTTTGAATATTTCTCTATTATCAAACAGTAACTTTTTTAGGTTGTAATTGCTCTCTGTGCATAGTATTTTGTTGTATAAGTACATCATTTATTTGATTTATATCTAATCTTTTATGGTAATACAATGCTGAAACATTAACCTGTTGGCCAATCTTTGAATATCCCTGGTTTGAAACAATAATTCAATTACCTGTTTAGGGCATATAGAATAAAAAGTAAAGAAATGATTATTATTAAATAGGATATATCCCATTTATCAGCAGATGGGTACAGTAGTTCAGACTCTTTTACTTCGGATCCAGAACAGATTGGAAACAACGTAACTCGTCAAAGGTTAGTGTTTCTGTTAATTAAAAAAGCATAATTAAAGTATTTTGTTACATTTTAATATTGAAAATTATTTGAAACCAAGTATAAATTATTTTTGGAGAAGGAAATGGCAACCCATCCAGTATTCTTGCCTGAGGAAGACCGAGGACAGTGGGGCCTGGTGGGCTGCAGTCCATAGGGTTGCACAGAGTCTTAAGTGACTCAGCATGCATGCACGCATAAATTACTTTTCTCAGTTCTTCACTTCTGTAAAGGATGTCAGGTTACCTATTGATTTATGTAAAAGGGAAATTATTTTTATTCTTTCCAAAGAAAAGCAAAGTAAAAGGAATTATTGTCTTCTTGGTGTTTTGTGGAAGGTTTAAAATAAACTGATGACTTCTTGGCAGTTGGTTTAATACAGTCCTTTTTTGTAGCTGAGCAGTGAGAGTCTCTTTTAAGTATGAAATGTGCAGATTTCCTTTTAGAGCCTTATGGAGCAAGTACCAAAAGAATTTGGTGTTTTAAAATGTCATCTGGACACGCTGCCCAGTATTGGGCTACCTACCCATCCTGAAGACCTGTATCACAAGTTAACATTTCAGGCACAGACAAAAATGATACGGGACAGGGTGAGGTGGCAAGGAGTCTGTCTCCTAGGGCTTCACCATCCTCTCAAAACTGCACGGGACAGAAGCATCTTTCTCTGCTGCTTTTCATACATCATAAGAGTGTTTTGCCACACACCTGGAGGATGAATGGAGAGACTGGTAACGTAGACTCTCCAAGAGCTCACACAGTCAGAAGGCTGCTTCTTCATATGTCTTGGAGTTCTTATTTGGGATTTTAGTCTGCTTTTTATTCCTATAAGTGAGGATCAGATTGTCTCAGTCCATGCGATTCTTCAGAATATAGCTAATTGCTTATTGGTGGCTAATAAGCAGATCTCCAGGGTGAGTGAACATGAGTATAATCACCTCTAAAATGAGTGATTTTAAGATGAGATGGCATCTCACATAGTTGAGCCAAAGTGTACTTCAGCTTACCAAATTTAAATAAGTTGAAAGCTAACCATATCTGAAAGTACAGTTTCTCTTCTTTGAAAACGGCTTTTCAGACCAATATCACCTTTAACTGAATATGAAAACATTACACTTGGTTAGTAGTCTACCTTGAATTCATGTTAATAACTTTTTTTAAAGTTCTTTAAAATTTTGTTAAATGTATAATTATAAAGAAGATTATTTGCTATATTAAGTAACTGCTTGTTGAATGCACATCGTAAATAATACTATATTCATTGTAATACTTGTGTACCCTCTGGAGAAAATGTCACACCAATAAGATCCTTTGCTGCTTAGCTAAGTTTGATTGCTTAAAAAGAAAGCTGCAATATCAATAACGTGACCAATTGGGCCAATTTTGCAGGTCTCATTCAGGAACCTCGCCTGAAAACACTGCACCACCACCTCCACCTCCAAGGCCTCAGCCCTCTCATTCTAGATCATCATCTTTAGATATGAATCGGACCTTTTCCNCAAGGGGGATTGCATTGTTAAATTTGTCTTGAATAAAGCACAGGTTACCTTTGGAGTTGAGATTAATCTTCTTAACTTCATAGTTGTTAGACAACAGAGGGCTGAAATGGATCAGGAAAAGTATTTGTCACTGTTTTTGGCTGAGCAGCTCTGAACCTCCTTCTTAAGTTGGCGATAAGAATGGATTTATTTCTGCAGATTATAAATCCTAGTGGAAAGCAGATTCTAATTCCCATCATTAAAAGTGAAAAACAGATTTTGTCACTCCTCAGATGCTTTTGTAGCTAGGAGGTGGGCAAATGACCTAGATTTAGCCAACTGGACCCTTTCCCTTCCTTCAGCAATCTCCAGAGAGCATATCAGGAGCAAGTGACCCAAGGAAGCAGGGCCAGAATAGAATCTGAACGGACTGGCTAGCAGGGCTCTTTCGTCACGGCTAACTGACCATGGGATTTCTAAGGTCCAAAATCATAAGGAGCCCACTCATGTCTGACAAATCAGGGGAATAGTCTGAGACACTTCAACAGACCCAGATCTGAAGTAGTCTATAGACCCAGAGCCTCTTGAATGAAGGAACTACTGATGAATAACAATAATTTCATTGTTATCGTTTTAGTCGCTAAGTCGGGTCTGATTCTTTTGCCACCCCACGGACTGTAGATCCTCCAGGCTCCTTTGTCCGTGGGATTTCCCAGGCAAGAATACTGGAGTGGATTGCCATTTCCTTCTCCAGGGGATCTTCCCAACCCAGGGATCGAACCCAGGTCTCCTGCATTGACAGGCAGATTCTTTACCACTGTACCACCTGGGAAGCCCAGATCTACAAAACGATCATAAATATGTATTGAAAATACTCATCCTGATCTTCCTCTAAAACAGTTATCATCATTAGTCAGGGTAAATGTATCCTAAAGAAGGGGAAGTACCTAGATCTTCAGAGGATTATTACAAACTGGTCCATTACTAATGCTAATTCCTATGGGAACAGAATGCCACTGTTGTCTACCAGTCAGAGAGAAGATTATGGGAAATAAGGTAATAAATTGATTTGTTTGTCTTCATTAGGCTCAATGAGCCCCCAAATCTGTGTTCATTTCCTCAGTTTATGAAGTTATAACTGGAACTGCTACATACAGCAAAGAGCAGTTCTCCACATTGGCTCTCTAGTTCATGAAGTAAGGGCTATTATGATAGGAATGGCCAAGTGCAAATTCTCCATATATAAAATAACACATCATAAGTGATATCATATCCCTAGAAGAATTTCAGAGAATAAAAGATCTGAAAGACCAAAGATGATGATTGCTACCACATTCTGATTTAACTTTCTAGATTGGTCACTGAAGAAAATCAGGTGGGTCTTAGAGAGTGACAATAGATTATTATAATCTTATTTAATTACACCTACATTTCAGCAGGCTTCATTTGATAGAAGCAAACATACAGAGACCCTGGCACTTGGTATGCATCTATGGATTTGCCAAAGTGTGTTTTCTCTATCCCAGCACACAAAGAAAACCAGAAGCAAGTGTTTGCTTGCTTGTTTTACCTGGCAAGGACAATAGTTCACTTTTATTATCTTACCTCATTAAGTTACTTCTCTGGTTTTCTGTCACAGTTGGGTCTGAAGAGACCTCAATTGTCCAAAGGACATCAAGTTGACAGAATCTAGGAAGTTGAAGTAGCAGATACCCAGGATGATTGGATTAGACAATTTACATCAAAGGGTGAGACATAAGTCTCAAAAAAACTACCCTGGATTTAGGGCAGTGGATTTTAGGAAAAGGTGGGGAAAAGGGTCTAATAATGGAGGACATATCGGGCTCTGTCTCCAAAATGAAGAGTAAGTTGTTATACCTTGCAAGCCCTATCACTAGGAATCGGGTGCCATGTTTGTGGACTTTAGATTTGTACAATACATTGCCATCTGACTCCATGGGTGACTCAACTCTCAGTTTGGAGAATGAGATGGTCCAGAGCTGGTCCAGGCTATAGTACCAGCTACTCTGCCATTTAGCACTTGTGATTCAGCTGATCCAATGAGGCCTGACATGTCTCTGGCCAGTTGGGATGCAATAGAGTCTAGGATGAGAAGGATGGCATCACCGACTGAATGGACATGAGTTTGAGCAAACTCCAGGAGACAAGGAAGGACAAGGAAGCTTGGCGTGCTGCAGTTCATGTGGTTGCAAACAGTCGGACACAACTTAGGGACCGAACAACAAGTTTGTGGCAGGCCCTGATAGAAGAACCTAAATAGACAACCGTACGGATCTAAGAAAAGCTAAGAACTCTGAGCAAATAACAAACCTTTAGAGAGCCGGCTCTAGGGTTAATATGCTACAAGGCAAGATGACATATTGAGTGAGCGAAAGCTTGCCTGGCTCCAGGCTGCCAGAGTTTGAATCTCATCTCTGTCACTCACTAGCTGTGAGGCTGTGGACCACAGCTTATATTCCTTTTGTCTCAGTTCCCCACCCATAAAGCTGGCTTACCAGTAGGGACTTGTTGAGAGGATTAAATATGCTCATGCATGAGAAGTGCCTGGCATGGTATCTAGCACACATGAGTGCTCTATTAGTTATCACATCCAGTATGTTGAACAAGCATGGATCGTGCCACAAACAAAACCTTAGTTGTGGGTTTCCCCTCAATCCTTCAAGCTCTTCTCAGTGGAATTTATCTTCTCATCAAAAGAGCCTAGATGAAATTCCAGGAAGTCCCATAGTTTTTCTACTCACTTCTAGGTAATACATGAGTCATGTTAAGTCACAGTTTTATTAGTTAGAATGTCAGAAAACTCAACTTGATAGTGTTCAGCCTTTACCCTCCCTTGACTTTTTGGCTGGAAGCTTCTGCTCCCCGTCTTCCCCTGCTCACGTCCTCCCCAGATTGCCAGTTGTTGCTGTGGTGCCACTGGGGCAAAGCAGGGGTGGGCAAGGAGGAAACAAGGGGTCTAGACCAGCTCTCATTCAGCTGGTGCCTTCACACTTGAGTCTCAGGGCTGACAGATGGTTAGTGCTGGCGCTCTCTCATGGGTTCATTTGTGGACTCTTTAAAGGTTTTCTTCTGGACCCTTTTCTCCCCTTCTTCCTTTGACCATGAAGGATGTACCTATTCTGTGTGATCTCTTACATGATCTTCTTTAATCTCTGGGCAAGCAACACCTGGTCACCTCTGCCTAGGTCTCCAGGTGGCCTATCCAATAAGACCCCAAATGAACCTTATCATTACTTTCTGCCTCCCATTCAGTCCTGACTGGTCCTCAGGAAACACTCAGAGTCATTTCCCCTACCCATCCTGGATCCAGGCGTCACAGGATTGTTTCTGCCACCAGAAAAGGGCTCACCCTCTAGATTTCTTAGGAGTCAGATCCCAGCCCACGGGTTACCTTCATTGCCTGAGACGTGGCTTATACCTGTCTCCAACGTCCATAGATCATTTCAATACTCTCCCACGGACCCCTGAAGTCTGACTCATGAGGCATGAGATTAGAACAGAAGTCAGCAAACTTTTCCTGAAGAGAGCTGGGTAGTATATTTCAGACTGTAGCCTCCAGCTCTGTGTCATAACTACTCAATTCTGCATTGTAGCTTGAAACACAGTATATAGACAATACATAACCCAATCAGCATGACTGTGTCCCAGTGAAACTTTATTTATGAAAAGGTGATACTGAAGCTCCAATACTTTGGCCACCTGATGCAAAGAGCCGACTCATTGGAAAAGACCCTGATTCTGGGAAAGACTGAGGGCAGGAGGAGAAGGGGAAAACAGAGGATGAGATGGTTAGACAGCATCACTGACTTGATGGACAAACTCCAAGAGATTGAAGGACAGGGAAGCCTGGCATNTGCAAAGAGCCGACTCATTGGAAAAGACCCTGATTCTGGGAAAGACTGAGGGCAGGAGGAGAAGGGGAAAACAGAGGATGAGATGGTTAGACAGCATCACTGACTTGATGGACAAACTCCAAGAGATTGAAGGACAGGGAAGCCTGGCATGCTGCAGTCCATAGGATTGCAAAGAGTCGAATATGACTTAGCAACTGAACAAGGACAACCAGGTTTGGCCTACAGGCAAAAGCTTACCGATCCCTGGGTTAGAGGTAGCATTCCTCCATTCTTCATTTCACTTCCCAAATAGATGGGGTGGAAGCCCGAGAAAGACAGTCACTTAAAAAAAGTTATTTGTTTATCTGTTTATTTATCTGGCCATGCCAGGTCTTAGTTGCGGCAGAATAGATCTGGCCGGGCTTGGGCACCCTGCACTGGGAGCAGTGTTAGCCACTGGACCACCAGGGAAGGCCCAACAGCCACTTTCTTATTTCCAGTCCTTACACCAAACCCTCTCTCTTTGTACCCTGACCACTTTTATCACCTCAAAGTGGGGGAGGGTGTTTAAGAGTTTAAGCAACACTTTCTCAGACATTTCCCTTGAAAATGTTCATACATGGACTTGCTTTACAATCACTTTTGTAATTGATATCAAATTGGCACCTTAATTGAAAATGAGGCGGGAAATGTTTCAGATGCACTAAGCTGGAAGTGGCTGCAGACTCCAGCTGGCATGTCCAGTAGACAGCCGAAAGTTGTAAAAGTCACAGTGAGCGGGACAGAGTTCCTTTCTCAAGAAAGACATAGCTATTCTAACATATGCTGTCTTGCTTTCTAAAAGAATGTGGCACACATCCTCAATTTCCTTGTTATCCGGGGTCTGACATCACAGCAACGTTGTTGTGACTTACTGTGAAAAGGATGCCAGCAGGGGTTGGGGGTGGTGGTTATGGAAGTGCCTAGAACCAGTTTCTTTTAAAATGAATGGCCCTGACAGTTTCGTCTTGATGAGTTCTTGTGTCTGCTTTCTACAGATTTTTCTGTCTCCTTCCTCACTATGAGCCCTGCCGGCAGCCGCTTGGTGTTGCTGTGTTTACCGTTCTCCAGCAGCCTCCTTCCCTATTTCAGTGGTTTTAATGTGCTTGGACTAAAAAGACTCAAGGTATTATAGTTGTTGGATAATCCTAAGAGGGAGGGCTGAATGACCATCCAGTCGGTGGCAGGTATGATCTTTATATGCGGACAATAAGACATCTATTTTGTTTGTTTGAAGACTTGTGTTTGTTTAGCTGAACATCTATTGGGGCTGCTTCCAGACATTATTCATTCACTCGCCCTTCATTTACTTATCTTTTGGTTGAATGCAGGCGCTCAGCCATGTTGCTGATATTTTGCCATTCCACTCCTCAAATGACCTTTGTTTCGGATGGGGTTGGGGCCACTTTTTTAAACTTCCAATTGATCTATGTAAATACATATAAATACAAATATTCATTTATATAAATATTCTATGTGTTTTTAGAACATGTGTGTGAGTGTGTGTGTGCTATCTTCCTCTCCTGCTTCATCCATATTAGGGCCCCTTTCCCAACTGTGATGGAGCATGTGCCAACAACTGTATATATATCCTTCCATATTTCCTACATGTGTATACAGTCACACAGCACACACGCACACACTGAGTGTCTTTAGATGGCAGTCAATCTTTGTTGTTCATTCAACAGCCATACCTTAGGGCTCTTCCTCACCCTATTTTTTTTTNGTTGAAGTAGCAGATACCCAGGATGATTGGATTAGACAATTTACATCAAAGGGTGAGACATAAGTCTCAAAAAAACTACCCTGGATTTAGGGCAGTGGATTTTAGGAAAAGGTGGGGAAAAGGGTCTAATAATGGAGGACATATCGGGCTCTGTCTCCAAAATGAAGAGTAAGTTGTTATACCTTGCAAGCCCTATCACTAGGAATCGGGTGCCATGTTTGTGGACTTTAGATTTGTACAATACATTGCCATCTGACTCCATGGGTGACTCAACTCTCAGTTTGGAGAATGAGATGGTCCAGAGCTGGTCCAGGCTATAGTACCAGCTACTCTGCCATTTAGCACTTGTGATTCAGCTGATCCAATGAGGCCTGACATGTCTCTGGCCAGTTGGGATGCAATAGAGTCTAGGATGAGAAGGATGGCATCACCGACTGAATGGACATGAGTTTGAGCAAACTCCAGGAGACAAGGAAGGACAAGGAAGCTTGGCGTGCTGCAGTTCATGTGGTTGCAAACAGTCGGACACAACTTAGGGACCGAACAACAAGTTTGTGGCAGGCCCTGATAGAAGAACCTAAATAGACAACCGTACGGATCTAAGAAAAGCTAAGAACTCTGAGCAAATAACAAACCTTTAGAGAGCCGGCTCTAGGGTTAATATGCTACAAGGCAAGATGACATATTGAGTGAGCGAAAGCTTGCCTGGCTCCAGGCTGCCAGAGTTTGAATCTCATCTCTGTCACTCACTAGCTGTGAGGCTGTGGACCACAGCTTATATTCCTTTTGTCTCAGTTCCCCACCCATAAAGCTGGCTTACCAGTAGGGACTTGTTGAGAGGATTAAATATGCTCATGCATGAGAAGTGCCTGGCATGGTATCTAGCACACATGAGTGCTCTATTAGTTATCACATCCAGTATGTTGAACAAGCATGGATCGTGCCACAAACAAAACCTTAGTTGTGGGTTTCCCCTCAATCCTTCAAGCTCTTCTCAGTGGAATTTATCTTCTCATCAAAAGAGCCTAGATGAAATTCCAGGAAGTCCCATAGTTTTTCTACTCACTTCTAGGTAATACATGAGTCATGTTAAGTCACAGTTTTATTAGTTAGAATGTCAGAAAACTCAACTTGATAGTGTTCAGCCTTTACCCTCCCTTGACTTTTTGGCTGGAAGCTTCTGCTCCCCGTCTTCCCCTGCTCACGTCCTCCCCAGATTGCCAGTTGTTGCTGTGGTGCCACTGGGGCAAAGCAGGGGTGGGCAAGGAGGAAACAAGGGGTCTAGACCAGCTCTCATTCAGCTGGTGCCTTCACACTTGAGTCTCAGGGCTGACAGATGGTTAGTGCTGGCGCTCTCTCATGGGTTCATTTGTGGACTCTTTAAAGGTTTTCTTCTGGACCCTTTTCTCCCCTTCTTCCTTTGACCATGAAGGATGTACCTATTCTGTGTGATCTCTTACATGATCTTCTTTAATCTCTGGGCAAGCAACACCTGGTCACCTCTGCCTAGGTCTCCAGGTGGCCTATCCAATAAGACCCCAAATGAACCTTATCATTACTTTCTGCCTCCCATTCAGTCCTGACTGGTCCTCAGGAAACACTCAGAGTCATTTCCCCTACCCATCCTGGATCCAGGCGTCACAGGATTGTTTCTGCCACCAGAAAAGGGCTCACCCTCTAGATTTCTTAGGAGTCAGATCCCAGCCCACGGGTTACCTTCATTGCCTGAGACGTGGCTTATACCTGTCTCCAACGTCCATAGATCATTTCAATACTCTCCCACGGACCCCTGAAGTCTGACTCATGAGGCATGAGATTAGAACAGAAGTCAGCAAACTTTTCCTGAAGAGAGCTGGGTAGTATATTTCAGACTGTAGCCTCCAGCTCTGTGTCATAACTACTCAATTCTGCATTGTAGCTTGAAACACAGTATATAGACAATACATAACCCAATCAGCATGACTGTGTCCCAGTGAAACTTTATTTATGAAAAGGTGATACTGAAGCTCCAATACTTTGGCCACCTGATGCAAAGAGCCGACTCATTGGAAAAGACCCTGATTCTGGGAAAGACTGAGGGCAGGAGGAGAAGGGGAAAACAGAGGATGAGATGGTTAGACAGCATCACTGACTTGATGGACAAACTCCAAGAGATTGAAGGACAGGGAAGCCTGGCATGCTGCAGTCCATAGGATTGCAAAGAGTCGAATATGACTTAGCAACTGAACAAGGACAACCAGGTTTGGCCTACAGGCAAAAGCTTACCGATCCCTGGGTTAGAGGTAGCATTCCTCCATTCTTCATTTCACTTCCCAAATAGATGGGGTGGAAGCCCGAGAAAGACAGTCACTTAAAAAAAGTTATTTGTTTATCTGTTTATTTATCTGGCCATGCCAGGTCTTAGTTGCGGCAGAATAGATCTGGCCGGGCTTGGGCACCCTGCACTGGGAGCAGTGTTAGCCACTGGACCACCAGGGAAGGCCCAACAGCCACTTTCTTATTTCCAGTCCTTACACCAAACCCTCTCTCTTTGTACCCTGACCACTTTTATCACCTCAAAGTGGGGGAGGGTGTTTAAGAGTTTAAGCAACACTTTCTCAGACATTTCCCTTGAAAATGTTCATACATGGACTTGCTTTACAATCACTTTTGTAATTGATATCAAATTGGCACCTTAATTGAAAATGAGGCGGGAAATGTTTCAGATGCACTAAGCTGGAAGTGGCTGCAGACTCCAGCTGGCATGTCCAGTAGACAGCCGAAAGTTGTAAAAGTCACAGTGAGCGGGACAGAGTTCCTTTCTCAAGAAAGACATAGCTATTCTAACATATGCTGTCTTGCTTTCTAAAAGAATGTGGCACACATCCTCAATTTCCTTGTTATCCGGGGTCTGACATCACAGCAACGTTGTTGTGACTTACTGTGAAAAGGATGCCAGCAGGGGTTGGGGGTGGTGGTTATGGAAGTGCCTAGAACCAGTTTCTTTTAAAATGAATGGCCCTGACAGTTTCGTCTTGATGAGTTCTTGTGTCTGCTTTCTACAGATTTTTCTGTCTCCTTCCTCACTATGAGCCCTGCCGGCAGCCGCTTGGTGTTGCTGTGTTTACCGTTCTCCAGCAGCCTCCTTCCCTATTTCAGTGGTTTTAATGTGCTTGGACTAAAAAGACTCAAGGTATTATAGTTGTTGGATAATCCTAAGAGGGAGGGCTGAATGACCATCCAGTCGGTGGCAGGTATGATCTTTATATGCGGACAATAAGACATCTATTTTGTTTGTTTGAAGACTTGTGTTTGTTTAGCTGAACATCTATTGGGGCTGCTTCCAGACATTATTCATTCACTCGCCCTTCATTTACTTATCTTTTGGTTGAATGCAGGCGCTCAGCCATGTTGCTGATATTTTGCCATTCCACTCCTCAAATGACCTTTGTTTCGGATGGGGTTGGGGCCACTTTTTTAAACTTCCAATTGATCTATGTAAATACATATAAATACAAATATTCATTTATATAAATATTCTATGTGTTTTTAGAACATGTGTGTGAGTGTGTGTGTGCTATCTTCCTCTCCTGCTTCATCCATATTAGGGCCCCTTTCCCAACTGTGATGGAGCATGTGCCAACAACTGTATATATATCCTTCCATATTTCCTACATGTGTATACAGTCACACAGCACACACGCACACACTGAGTGTCTTTAGATGGCAGTCAATCTTTGTTGTTCATTCAACAGCCATACCTTAGGGCTCTTCCTCACCCTATTTTTTTTTAATGTGAGCCATTTTTAAGGTCCTTAATGAATCTGTTACAATATTGCTTGTGTTTCATGGTTTGTTTTTTTGGCTGCAAGGCATGTGGGATCTTAGCTCCCAACCAGGGACTGAACCCACATTCCCTGCATTGGAGGGTGATTATCTTAACCACTGGACCACCAGGGAAGTCTCTGCACCTTCTTCTTCTTCTCTAAAAAAAATTTTTTTTTAACTTTTTGGTTGTGCTGGGTCTTCATTGCTGTGCATGAGCTTTTCCTTCTTCCACTTTCCTTTCCTCATAGCTCATTGCACTGTTTTGGTGCCAACCACATAAAGAGCTCAGTGACAGAGGCTGACACAAAAAGGAACCAGGTGGGGACAAAGGAGGATGTCCACATGGAATTTTCTAGTGGGTAGCTGGAAATACAGTTGCCAACCAGGGGAGATTTCAGACCTGTGAGTGCGGAGGGACAGCAATCACCGAGATGTCAGGTGAGATCTCAGAAAGGGGAGGACACTGGCCAGAGAAGGCAGGCACACCAAGAAGAAAGGAAGAGTCTTGTGCAGTATCATTAGTTTATACTTGCTCTGGAAAGCATACAGGCTAGCATTAGAAACGATGCTGTTTCCTCTTGAACTTTTGATCTATGAATGTTTTTCTGGGCTCTTCAGGAGTGAGCTGCCTTCTAGTTTCCACCCCTACAGACTGTAGCCAGCATTCAAGAGAATGTGTTGACACGTGAAGGGCACAGAATTAACTGGAATATTGCTTTCTGAATGTCATCTTTTCTTTCCTCTGAATTGATTTCGTCTACTCTTTTAAAAAACAAGTTTGTTTGGAATGGCTTTTAAGAACTATTTCCACACCCACATTATGAACACATGAATCTAAGTCAATGTTCTTTGAGCGAAGGAAAGTCTGCAGGTGGATAAAATGTCTTGATGACTTCTGCCACATGTATTTACGATTTGCCAGCCATCTTCCTAACAGGCTGCATTCCTACTGCTTCAAGGTCTGCTCACAAAGGACAGTCCTCGTGAATTTTTGCTATTTGCCCAAAATTTCCTATTGGAGGATTTGATTTGTGTGCCTGGAGAGTCAGAGATGGAAGTCTGGCAGTACCTCTGCAAATGGTTGCCAGGCTTACCTGGTGACTGAGATGGTAAAGAATCTGCCCGCCATGCAGGAGACCCAGGTTTGATCCCTGGGTTGGGAAGATTCCCTGGAGAAGGGCATGGCAACCCACTCCAGTATTCTTGCCTGGAGAATTCCATAGACTGAGAAGCCTGGCAGGCACAGTCCATGGTGTTGCAGAGTCGGACACGACTGAGCAACTAACACTTTCACTTCCTATTGGAGCGTTTGATTTGTATGTCTGGAGAGACAGATGGAAGTCCAGCAGTAGTTCTGCAAATGGTTGTCAGATATCCCAAAGCAAACTTCTTTGCTGCCATCTTCTGAACCGAAAATCTGTAGTAAATGTTGCCAAGGCACCCAAAGCCTAGCTGATAACACATATTCCCTAAACAACTTGTCTAAAAGACCTCCCAAATACTATCAACATATAAACCAAACCCTCTTCAGAATAGCACCCCCTGCATCTAAATTATCTACTTCAAACAGAAGGACATGTGCTCAGTCTCATCCGATTCTTTGCAACCCCATGGACTGTACCCCTCCAGGCTCCTTTGTCCATGAAGTTCTCCAGGCAAGAACACTGGAGTGGGTGGCTATTTCCTTCTCTAAGAAATATTCCTGACCCAGGGATCGAATCACATCTCTTGCTGTCTGCGCCACTTAAAAAGCCCTCAAACTTAAGGATGGTGCTGGGTGCTCAGATGTGTCCAACCCTTTTCAGCCCCATGGACTGTAGCCCACCAGGCTCCTCTGTCCATGGGATTCTCCAGGCAAGAATACTGGAGTGGGTGGCCATTCCCTCCACCAGGGAATCTTCCCAATCCGGGGATCGGACTCCTGTCTCTTGCGTCTCCTGCACTGGCAGGTGGATCCTTGACCACTGCGCCACCTGGGACAGCTAGTGGGAAGTTGCTGTAAAACACAAGGATATCAGATGTTAAATCTTGTTCCTTAAACATTCAAATCTCAATAGAACGGTACACAGGAAATGTTTTCCTCTGGGCCATCATTCCCTCAGTTCTCATGCAGACTTCCCTGGTGGTCCAGTGGCTAATACTCCAGGCTCCCAGTATAGGACGCCCAGGTTTGATCCCTGGTCAGGGAACTAGATCCCATATGCTGCATCTTATGACCCAGCACAGTCAAATAAAGAAATATTTTTTAAAAATAGCACTGAGTCCCAAATGCAAAATATCTGAAGCTGAAATCACCACCTTTCCCCCAGCTCAAGACTTCAAACTTCCTTGGCCAAATCTACTTCCCTCAATCACAGGAGGAAAGAAGACTGCAGTTATGAATTGAGGGAGAAGGAACTCCATTAGATTTTATAGATTCCTTTTAAAATTCTGTTGCTGTTCACAGAAAGAGAGAAAGGAAGGCCAAGGGCCCAACAGACCTTCCCCCCCGCCCCTTTTCAGATAATAGCAATATAAGGTAAGAGGTGCTGGGGTCATGGAAGCATATGGTGGGAGATGTTGAGTCTGGCTGGGAGGAGAAGAGGGAAGCTGTTCAGCACAGTGCCTGACACAAAGTAGGTATCTGAGAAGTGATTAATAATTGAAAGGAAGTATCATCTGAATGGGCTTCCCTGGTGGCTCACACAGTAAAGAATCCACCTGCCAGTGCAGGAAACCTGGGATCGATCCCTGGGTTGGGAAGATTCCCCTGAAGGGAATGGCAACCCACACCAGTATTTTTGCCTGGAGCATGGAGAATTCCATGGACAGAGGAGCCTGGTGGGCTACAGTTCATGGGGTTGCAAAGAGTCAGACACGACTGAGTGAGTAACACACACATACACAATGTCTGAACATCAACCAGGTGCTAAATTGGCCTGCCTATACTGGACGCAGGGAGGGATTTTACCTAAGCGCAAAGGTGTGTCCAGGGAATGACCAAACTTGGGTTGGGCCCCTGGCCGTAGGTTGGGAACATGGTGTGGGAGTCTTGGATAGGCTTTGGTAGACAATGGAATATCCAGAAAAGCCAAGAGAAAGATCTTCTAAGAACTGTATTTTCTAACGCAATGGCCCTATGGATAACTACTTCTACAGAAGCCAAATGGGTTTAAAAAAACATAATGGTAGTTCAACTGAGAGATAAAAAAGGGAGTGAAATGAAGTAGAAGCCAGATGGGCCTTAAAAGAATATTGTGCTTGTTCCTTCAACAAAATTAAGAGTGCACTTCTCCCAACCTAAAAGAAACAAGCACAGTCTTCATTCTACAGCTCTTTCCTGGGGCCCTTACAAACTTGCTTTCATAGTCAAGACTGTCAAATACCTCCTGATGCCTTCCACTGAATGCATGTCAGTTTGGCTTCGGCTCTCCACTCTCACCCACATTCCTGCTGAGGTCCCCATTGCTCTCAGGTTACTTTCCAATCTTTACCTTGCTGACTTCCAACTCCAGCATCAGAGGAGGCTGACCCCTCCTGCAGTATTCTTCCTCGGCCTTTTCTCACTCCAGCTTTTCTCCTCTCACACAGCTCAGTTCCCAGCCTCCTTTCCCCTTGTCTGTTTCAGTGAGCTGTCAGTTTCAGCTCCTCCCATCACTAATGACTCCCAGATCTCCACCTCCTCTCAGCATGTCTCCTGATTCCACTGTTTACCCAACTGCCTCTTAGACATCTTCACTTATTTGCCCCAAGTGGCAGCTCAAATTCCACAGGCCCTGGAAGGAAATCATCTGGCCTTGGGCCCGGTAGTTAACTGGGCCTCACTGCCTCAATCCTAAAACGGGGGAATCACCTGTAGTCACATCATACAGAAACCCATTAAGCAAATTAAATGAAATAACACAGACTAGCATGTCAGACAGGGCTTCCCAGGTCGTGCTAGAGGTAAAGAACCCACCTGCCAATGCAGGAGACATAAGTGACGCAGGTTCAATCCTTGGGTCAGGAAGATCCCTTGGAATAGGAAATGGCAACACACTCCAGTATTCTTGCCTGGAGAATCCCATGGACCAGAGGACGCTGGTGGGTTACAGTCCATAGCGTCACAAAGAGTTGGACATAACTGAAGTGACTTAGCTCACATACTCCTTCTAATTATATCACACAATACCTGGGATAGGAAGATCCCCTGGAGGAGGGCATGGAAACCCACTCCAGTATTCCTGCCTGGAGAATCCCATGGACAGAGGAGGCTGTATGGTTCATAGGGTCATAACGAGTGGGACAGGACTGAATCGACTTAGCATGCAGGCATACACACATGAAAGATAAACAATAAAGACTAGAAAGCAAAAAGAATCCACCTTCCAATGCAAGGGACACAGGTTCGATCCCTGGTTGGGAACTACGGTCCCATATGCCGCAGCACAACTAAGCCTGCATGCTGGAATGAAGACCCTGAATGCCAATAAATAAATTAAAATATATACATATATATATAATAAATTAAAAAATAAACCCATGCACTTCATTGAGCCAGAACCTACAGCATCCTCCTTGATGTCAACTGTTCTGTCCCAGCCCATCCATTCCCCCTTCATAAGGTATTTGACCTTCTCTCCACTCCATTGCCTTAAACCCTCAGCATCCCCTGGGGCTAGGGCTATTCTTTCCCTGACCCCACTCTCCTACTCTATACAGTAGTCTTGAAAGAGCTCACTGGACACCATCCTCCTTTTAAAAACTTTTCAATGGCACCCTTAGGGACAAAACCCAGACTCCTTGGAAGGGCACAGACTGCTCAGGGCCTGGTCACAGTCCTCGGCACTCTCTAAACTCCAGCTGGTTCTCCTTGAGTTAATGCCACCGTGCTCAGCAAGCTCAGTTCGGCCAGAGTGTCTTCTTCAACCACTCTGGCCGCTTCTTCCAGATACAGGAAGATGCCACCTCCTCTAAAAAGCCTTCCTGGACTTCCAGTCAGATAAGTATCTTTGTTCCCCAGGGTCCCTGGCCTAACACTTACCATGCCATCGTTATTACCTGTTCATTTGCCTGTCCTCTCCCACTAAAACGAGCTGTCTGCTGAAAGAGAATTATCCTTTAATTTCCATATTCCCAGAACCCAGCACAGCACCCGGCTGACAGTAAGGTTGCGAGGGAAGTGAATCAGAACAGTGTGGCCACCGAAAAGGAGACAACGTGGTTGTAAGCGAATCCACTCCTCCCGCGGCCGGCGGTACAGGTCTCCCTTTAGGCCTGCGCGGACGTCCAGGGCCTGCATGTCCTTCTCGGGGCTTCAGCTTGAGCAGATTTAACCCGCACCATCAGGGCAGACAGGGGACGGCGCCGGCAGAGGCTGCGCGGGGAGCCCGCAAATGCACGCCTAGCGTGCTGAGGTTAAAAAAAAAATCCTGAGCCCTTTGTTCCAGGCGGCGGAGGGTAAGCGGCTCCGAGTCCCCCGACGGGTGCAGGGCCTGCCTGGGCAGGATGGCACACAAAAACGCACCAGGTAGCGCCGGGTCCGGTAGGGGCGCGCTTCCCGGCCCTGGGATTTCCCCGCACTCTCCAGCGCCCCTCGCGGGGACCCAGTGTAAATGCCTGGCGGTCTCCCCGGCCTGAGGCGGCAGCAGGCGGGAAAGGGTGGCGTTGCGGCGTCACGCGCCAGCGGCTGGGCGGGCGGAGCGCGCACGCGCGCGGGGC
>SJYV01007576.1:2091459-2113134 GCA_006410875.1 Neotragus pygmaeus
AGGGGGTTAAAAGGCCTGATGGTGGGGGGCGGGAGGGGGGTGGGGGTGGTGCAGCAGCCTTGGTTCTAAAGTAAAAGGTTTAATTGAAGGATAGACCTTTGAAAATTGTAAGGGAGTTAGTCTTACATGAAGAATAAATTAGGGCATACTTTGTGGAGTGAGTCATCAGAAATTAACTACTTAGAAAATTAGTTCTGGCAGCAGCAAATGGTAACAGAATTAGGCATTGGTGATAAAATTAAATAGGGAGGAAGTTTAAACTACCGTTTGCTACATTACTATATTCTATTTTCATAATGCGTATAGAAACATAAGTAGTTAACTTGAAAGTGATTTCATATATAATTTAACACTATATGTTTGTGTTTATATGTGTGTATTTTGTAAAACGTTTCCCTTGGTTCTGGAACCAGGAGAAAAATTGGTGAGTTTGTGGGTAAGTGTAGTAAGGTAAAGAAGTGTAGAAAGGGGTAAGTATGAAAAATTTTAAGACTCTTTAAACTTGAGAATAGTATATGCAACTTTGCTGTTTGTAAAAATACCTGGTTTATAACCTTATGGAGAAATAAGTAGAACTGATTTGTAGTGTTTAAGTAAAGACCCTGCTCCGTAGGAGCAGGGGAACTGTGTAGTTTCTTTTTTCCCATCTAGAGCCATGTAAATTTGCCCTGTTATTAGACATACTGTATATTAGTGCCAGACATGTCTTATCTCCATACATTCCTTTAACCAGGTGGAAAATTGATTAAATATTTGGGTTTCAAAGGATTTGACTCTCTGGAAAGTAAGTATAATTTACATGAGAGTAAATCCCTGGGTTGGGAAGATCCTCTGGAAAAGGAAATGGCAACCCACTCCAGTATTCTTGCCTTGGAAATCCCGTGGGCAGAAGAGCCTGGAGGGCTACAGTACATGGGATCATAAGAGTCAGATACAAGTTAGTGACTAAAACAAAACAACAAAAATTATATATCAGTAATTAAAGGGATGCTTTCTTTAATGCATAGATGTCAAAAAATATACTTAAGTGATTTTTCAGTTTGGGGTTTTATGCACAAAGACTTGAGTTATAAAGATTTTAAATGGCAGGTTTTATGTTTATTTTAAAAAATTTGTTTTAGCAGTTTTGAAAAGTTAAAGATTTACAAGGCATTAATTTAAACATATGTGTTAACTTCAAAGATATGGTTTACTCTGCAGACAAGTTGTACCTGGTAATGATGATCCTATATGTTTACAATCAAGTTGGAGAAATGCATTTCTGTGTCTCAGACACAAATGTAAAGTTTTCCATTTTTAACCCATGAATTTTAATTTATTTATTTTTGAACTAATGCAAATTAGGTAAATTTAAGTAAGAAAATATCCCACCAAATATCTTTAACATTTTAGAGTATGTCAGTCTTTTTTTCCCCTTCCACTTGTGTTTGGATATGGTTACCAGTGATAACATGAATTACTTTCTGATTTTAAAAGCCATCTTGGGAATTTGGGAACATCTAATCCAGATAAATTTCTAAAAGTGGAATTGTTGATTTAAAAGATATGGACTTTTTGAGTTCTTGATATATATAGCTTTAGAATTCTCTCTGAAATTGAAACTTGCCCATTAGTTCTCATCAGCAGAGTGCTTTCTTTGCTTTTTGCTAATCTACACTCATGCCTATTAGATACATAAGTGAACTGTTAATCTCATTGTCTTAATTTGTACCTTTTGGACTATTGGTAAGACTGAACATTTTTTTCCGTGTTTGTTAATTAGTTTCTGGCTCTATTTATTATAGTTTGTACAGTGTCCAGTTTTATTGTTTTTCTTAGTGTTTGTTATTGATTAACTCATGCACAATATTCTGCTTTAGGGTAGAGTGGTATAATGGTGCTTGTCTAACATGCTTGGCTTGCAGCTCTTCTTTCCTTCCCTGCCCACCTGCACCCCCTACTCTCTCTCTCTGTCTCTTTGTCTCACATACATACACACAGTCACATTAAGTGCCCAGTATTAAAGAATTAGCTCAGACAAAGCTTTGGTAAAGGCATAAAATGAAATGCCATGTTAGAAGAGACTGTAAAGTATCTCTTACCTGATTGTTTTAGCAGTATTTTATAGAGCTGTCTTCAGGCTATAATTAGAGGGACAAAGCGTCTCTGTGGAGATGATTTTCAGATTTTCCCCCTACTTTTTCTTTTGTTAAATTTAATGTGTGTTTTTATAAAGTAAATTTTACCAGTAAACATTTAAGTTAAGTTGGCTTTAACTCTTGATTTGGTTGAAGCCAATGTATCAGATTTGATGAGACAAATGAACAAAAGAGGGAGGGAGATTGTAGACTTGAACACTTTGATAACTTGTGAGATTTGAGTACCAGCCTCTTACTGTGAGTATGTGTATGTATTTTTGAAAGCATCCAAATTTTTTCTTTAAGCTTTGTAATTATTAATAACAGGAGCTTAAGGCAGAATTTGTCATCATGGAGATCATAATAGCAAAGGAAGGAATACTAGATATCTTAAGTATAATTCATTATAGTAAGTTTAAGAGGATAAGATGGGGTAAGTATCCCATTGAAAGAGATTCTGCCTAGAGATTTCTCGTCACTTGGAGCTAGAACAGATCTCACAGACCAAATAAACCATTTTTCTTTCATAAAGTATGTTTCGTCTAGTGAGGACTCCATATATTTCAGATATTTGTCATGATTTCATCTTGAATAAATTAGAAAAAATATTGATAAGTTGAGAATATTGTTAAGTGAATTTTAGCTAACTGTCAGGGTCCACGGATTATTAGATAAAGTCTTCCTACAAGTTGCAAGTATAGGTCTTTCTAATTTTTAAAAAACCATGGTGTTGGAAAAAGCCATCTATAAATACTAATCGGAATAGCTGCTACGTTGAAAACAGAAAGTGATTTCTAGACTACCTAAGCAGATTGAAGGACTGTCAGAAACCAACATAAAATTGGCATGAAGTTCTAGTTCTGATAAAGATTGCAGTGAAACAGTCTGAGGGTTTTGGTTGCTTATAAATATGAGTTAATAATGAATTGAGCACTATATATTTAAACTGTGCTGGATCTTCATTGCTTCATTGGCTTTCACTAGTTGTGGCGAGGGAGGGCTACTGTTTATTGCAGAACGTGGGCCTCATTGCAATGGCTTCTCCTGTTGGTGGAGCACAGGCTCATGGGATCTTTCAAGACCAGGGATTGAGCCCATGACCTCTCCATTGGTAGGGAGACTCCTATCCACTGGACCACCAGGGAAGCCCCAACTAAGCAATATTTAAAAAAATAATAAATGATCTCCCCTACCCCAGAGTGACCATGTTCTGAATCCTAGAACCTGTGAATGTGTTACCTTACTTGGCAAAAGAGACTTTGCAGATGTGATTAAGGGTTTAAGTTAATGGTCCCGTGTTACCTGGATGAACCCAGTATACATGTTACCTGGATGAACCCAGTATAAACCCCAAGGGTCCTTAAATGAGAGAGACATGAAAGTCAGAGAAAGTGATGTACAGTGAAAGCAGAGGCTGAGGAAGGACAGAAGATGCTATGCTGCCAGCTTTAAAGATGGAAGAGCCAAAGGAATTTAGGCACCCTTTGGCTAGAAAAGGAAAGAAATAGATTTCTACCTAGAGTGCCCAGGAGGAAGGCAGCCCTACCAATGCCTTGATTTCAGACTAATGAGGTTGTGAATTCCAAAAGTGTTGTTTTAAGCTACTGAGTTTGTGGTAATGTGTTCCTGCAGGAAGAGGAAACTGACAGAAAAGACAACCCACTAGATTCTGCAGGACTATATCCAGGCCCTCTTTATTTTGTTTTATCATACTTTTAAAAGGAATTAGCCAGTATAGTCAGATCTAGAAATCATATCATTTGGCTAATAATTGAAGCAGATAAGAAAACATGCTTAGTTATGTTTATTTTCTCAAATGAGAAAGATCACTATTGTTTTGTGTTCCAGAGGCAGAACTAGAGCAGGAAAAGGGAGGGAAGGTTATCAGAAGGGAGATTTGGGGTCAGTACAAAGACGACAGTAACTGTTGGAGCTGATTAGTTATGAGTTAGTAAGCCTGTGAACTAACATGGGACCTGCCAGATATATTGTGAAAGCAGTTCTGAATTTAGTATGAATACTAGATTAGGTAGTAAGGTGCTATACAGCTGTAAAAGTCTTTGATACTGCTTTGTTTTCAGTATAGAGAAAATTTCTCCAAATGCAGCACTTGAATAGTAGAGGTAACACAATAAAGTTTTTATGCTAAGCCATAATAAAAAATTGGGCTTCCCTGGTGGCTCACATTGTAAAGAATCCACCTGCAAATGCAGGAGACCCAGGTTCAATCCCTGGGTGGGAAAGATCCCCTGAAAGGAATGGATACCCACTCCAGTATTCTTGCCTGAAGAATTCCATAGACAGAGAAGCCTGGCAGACTGCAGTTCATGGGTCACATAGAGTGGGACACAACTGAACCACTAACACCTTCAGTTTCATGACAAAAACTTAAACTTGAGATCTATGTTAAGATTCCCAGGGCATTAATGTACTTCTTTTTACCTAGCCATTTATGTGTCAGATCTAGGCCAAGAGATTTATATATACATTATCTCATTTAATTCTAACAGTTTTATGAAAGTGAAGTCGCTCAGTCGTGTCCGACTCTTTGCAACCCCGTGGGCTGCAGCCCACCAGGCTCCTCCATCCCTGGGATTCTCTAGGCAAGAATACTGGAGTGGGTTGCCATTTTCTTCTCCAGGGGATCTTCCCGACCCAAGGATCAAACCCAGATCTCCCGCATTGCAGGCAGATGCTTTAACCTCTGAGCCCCCAGGGAAGCCCAACAGTTTTATGAAGTGAATTGAATCTTACTAATCCTCTTTTTCATACATCATTGAAATTCAGAAAAGTTTAACTAAACTTGTCAAAGTTTATGCTGTCAAAATAGCAGAGTATCATGTTATTTTGACTAACCCCCAAACCCTATGAATTCTACAGGTGTCATGGGCCAAATTTAAAATTGTTCTTTATTGATATTAGGAATCATTGTGAGTGATTTTTTTTTTTCATAATTTTTAGAATATCAGGCACCCAGCAGAACAGTGTTCATGTTTAGGTTTTCTAATAGTCATTCAACTGATGACAACAAAAAAACAAACTTGTGTCTGTTGCTGGCAAGTATGTTTTTCTTACTAAGGCTTTCTAAGGATGTTTTGTACCTTTTGGGGCCTACTGCTGCTATTATCCTGTATAAGAGAATTGCATCATTTTCTGTGGCTGCATTGATACTTTTTTGTTTGTTTGTTGATAGATCACAGTGATTCTAAATGCAGATGTGTAGTAGCAAAGAGAATGCTGCACCTAGTGATATTTTTTGAGAATTTGCCCAGTTGCAGCTGATAATACTAGTCATTCAGTTCAGTCGCTCAATTGTGTCTTAATGTTTGCAACCCGATGGACTGCAGCACACCAGGCTTCCCTGTCCATCACCAACTCCTGGAGCTTGCTCAAACTCATGTCCGTTGAGTCGGTGATGCCATTCAACTGTCTCATCCTCTGTCATCCCCTTCTCCTTCTGCCTTCAATCTTTCCCAGCATCAGGGTCTCTTCCAGTGAGTCAGTTCTTTGCATCAAGTGGCCAAAGTATTGGAGTTTCAGCTTCAGCATCAGTTCTTCCAGTGAACACTCAGGACTGATTTCCTGTAGGATGGACTGGTTGGATCTCCTTGCAGTCCAAGGGACTCTTGAGTCTTCTCCAACACCACAGTTCAAAAGCATCAACTCTTTGGCACTCAGCTTTCTTTATAGTCCAACTCTCACATCCATACATGACTACTGGAAAAACCATAGCCTTGACTAGACAGACCTTTGGTGGCAAAGTAATATCTCTGCTTTTTAATATGCTGTCTCGATT
The DNA here is from genome assembly GCA_006410875.1 of Neotragus pygmaeus. Taxonomy (NCBI): domain Eukaryota; kingdom Metazoa; phylum Chordata; class Mammalia; order Artiodactyla; family Bovidae; genus Neotragus; species Neotragus pygmaeus. The sequence continues at coordinate 2,097,373 of SJYV01007576.1, forward strand.
GGTCATAACTTTTCTTCCAAGGAGCAAGCGTCTTTTCATTTCATGGCTGCAGTCACCATCTGCAGTGATTTTGGAGTCCAAAAAAAGAAAGTCTCTCACTGTTTCCATTATTTCTCCATCTGTTTGTCATGAATTGATGGGCCTGGATGCCATAATCTTGGGTTTTTCAATGTTAAGTTTTAAGCCAGCCTTTTCACTCTTCCTCTTTCACTTTTGGGCTTCCCATGTGGCTCAGCTGGTAAAGAATCTGCATGCAGTGTGGGAGACCTGGGTTTGATCTCTGGGTTGGGAAGATCCCCTGAAGGAGGGAAAGGTTACCCACTCCAGTATTCTGGCCTGGAGAATTCCATGGACAGAGGAGCCTGGCGGGCTACAGTCCATGGGGTCGCAAAGAGTCGGATACTACTGAGCGACTTTCACTGTCATCAAGAGGCTCTTCGGGTCCTCTTTGCTTTCTGCCATAAGGTTGGTATCATCTGTATATCTGAAGTTATTGATATTTCTCCCAGCAATCTTAATTCCAGTTTGTGCTTCATCCACCCTGGCTTTTCACATGATGTAATGCTAGTCAAGCCATACGAAAAAAACTATAGCATTAAAAGTTTAGTTTCTGGCGTTTGTCCTGGTGTTCTTTTGTGTCGCCCCCTTTTCTGTGCTACATTGAAATATTTGGTATACTGTAGTTAGTTGTATCTTTGTTCCCGTCTTACTCATCTTCATGGTTTTGATTCTGTAACCTCTCAATTTCTAGCAGGACATCTGATTTTTCAAGATCCATATTCCAGTCTGCTGAAATCTCTGCCTGGATTTTCAGTAGGCATCCCAAGTTAAATTCAGTATGTCTCATCGTTATCCCTGAACCAATGCAATATATATATATAGAGAGAGATGAGCACAGGTGCCTACTTGATATTTTGCCTGCATTTTCCATCATAGTTAACAGTCTTTGCATGTATTTACAACAACAGTGTTGTATAAGGAGTTGGCTATATGGTTTTTCCAGTAGTCATGTATGGATGTGAGAGTTAGACTATAAAGCAAGCTGAGTGCCGAAGAATTGATGCTTTTGAACTGTGGTGTTGGAGAAGACTCTTGAGAGTCCCTTGGACTGCAAAGAGATCCAACCAGTCCATTCTGAAGGAAAATAGGCCTGAGTAATCACGGGAAGGACTGATGCTGAAGCTGAAACTCCAATACTTTGGCCACTTGATGCAAAGAACTGACTCACTGGAAGAGACCCTGATGCTGGGAAAGATTGAAGGCAGCAGGAGAAGGGGACGACAGAGAATGAGATGGTTGGATGGAATCACCGACTCAATGGACATGAGTTTGAGTAAGCTCCAGAAGTTGGTGATCGACAGGGAAGCCTGGCGTGCTGCAGTCATGAGTCAGAGTTGGACACGACTGAGCGACTGAACTGAACTGATAATCTTAAGGATTGTGAGCTTTACAACCAACAAATTCTAGTCCAGACACATTCCCTGGGAATCATTTGAAAGCAGATGTAATCTTTTTTGGTAACAGGTGAAAACAGGTGTGACAATCTATGTTAATTGTTAATGTGATTAAATAAGATGATGTTGCTTCCTTCCTCTTTTCTTGAGCTGCACCTTCTTTAGTGGAATAATTACCCTTCCTCTGTCTGTCTCTTAAATGGTAGTACTTAAATGCTCTCTTGCTGGTTTATTGCCTGAGTGATAGTTATACTGCTATATGGTATAGTCTGTACTTTAATTTTTTAAGAAAAATGATTTAAATGTAAACTGTAGAGCATTTCTTCAGAATATAACATTAATCTGTCTTGTCTCAGTTGGCTGAGTTGTGTGTGTGTGTGTGTGTGTGTGTGTGTGTTTTAATGGGGAGTTCCTTACTGTAGAAATAATCAAGAATGTGGGACATTAAATGAATATTCATGCTGGCTTACGTTTCAGAGAAATGTGATTCTGTTTAAGCTATTAATGGCCAGAAAAGTAGTTGTCACTGTTACTCATTCTTAAGATCGTGTATCAACTTTTTTGTAGTTTGTTTCTCTGCTTTAAGATCCAGAAAAGGAAATAGAACTGTAGTAATAAATAACTGTCTCAATAGCTTTTGTAACTTAGAAATGGGCAGAATAGGCCCTTTTATAAACTGTGAGCTGCATATATTTTTCAGTTTGTATTGGAGTTAAAATACTTTAAATCGTTTCTTAGCTTCTCATTGTTTTATATAGTTTTAAAGATTACTTTCTCTAGTTGTTTTTCAATTAGTGAGCATTTATATTCATGGAGAATTTTTATTGTTTTGGAAATAAAGAATCATGACCCGGATTAGATAATGCCTTTAAAAAAAAAAAATCACTCTCTGTGTTAGTATCTTTGTTTTTCCCATTCTCTGTATTTTAGTATTATTGTTCTTGTTCAGTCCTAAGTCGTGTCCAACTCTTTGTGACCCCATGAGCTGCAGCATGCCAGGCTTCCCTGTCCTTCCCGATCTCCGGAGTTTACTCAAATTCATCTTAGTATTATTTATCAAAAAATTCTACCTTTCTCTGCTTAAACAGAGTACGTTTTTGGTTCTTAAACTGATCATATCTTGCATTGCATACTTCTTAAAAAAATTACTGTTACCACTATCTATAGTTCCATTGTGTCTATAGTTTTGAAAAACTGCAAAAATTCTGTTGCCAAAGTATTTTGTTGACAGGTAAGGCTGTTTATTCTGGAAAAGGAGACTTGTTCTATAGGGTACCTTCTTAGGAGGTGTCCGATAAAGATGGTCTCTGTCTTAGGGGTTCCATATTTGAAATTGGAGAGAATCAGAAATATGAGTCATATAAGATTGATAATGCTTAGAAGACCCTGAAACTTATTTCAAAATGTATTTTTAGAAGAGTATATATGGCTATGGTTAAAAATCAAGATTTTAAGAAACTAGATATAAGCTTAATGTCAGAATTTTCTCATTATGACTCTTTATGGGCTCTCATTATATCTTGGTTGGGTTTAAACTTTAGGGGAAAGGCATGTGCCTGTGTGGTTTCATCTCCTGGGACTCCCTGATTGTTGGATTTACTGTAGTGAAATTTGTTAAATATGGTGTCATTTTTATTCCTGACTAATCAAGAAATTGTGAATTTAAGTTTTATAATGACATGTTAAATTTTTTACCTGATGTAATACATGTGTATCTCCAAGTGAACATCAGAATTATTTGAAGTCCTCCAAAATCTCAGTGAGGTTTGGATTTGAAATATTAAATATTGAATCATAATATTGCCATTTTCAGTATAGGAACATGGTGTGTTTGTTTCCAGTCAAATCAGTTTTGAGTTCTTCAGTAGGGTTTTATAAATTTTCTGTTAAGATTTTGTCAATTTTTTTACCTTTCCCCCTTTTTTGCTGATTTTAGCATAATCTTTTCCCATTCTGTTCTCAAAGGGGTGATGCTAGTATATAAGAAAGCTCTTGGTTTTTCTTTACCGGACAAATTATTAAACCTAGTTTCAGAAATTTTATTATTCTTTTAGTTACAGATATATTTGTCGAAATGAAGGGTAAACCTCTAATTTTACTTTCAATTAAAACTTTTTTCCTTTTTTTTTTTTAATAAGCTCTTTTCACTTATGGATATGAAACCTCCCATCTCTCGAGCCAAGATGATTCTCATCACGAAAGCTGCTATTAAAGCTATAAAGGTAAGAGTAAAAGAAATATATTAATTTGGAAAGTGTTTTTAAAATGTTGAAAATATTATTGTTAAATTTGAGGTTTCATATTGTGAAGTAGTTCAGGCCTAAGTCAAAGAGCACTAACCAAGTCTTGCTGAAAGTACATAATTATAACTGTATGATGCATCTACATTGTAACATATTTCAGAATCTGTTATGTTGTATTTCCTCTTTATATTTTTTAATTTTATTGAGGTATAGTTGACAGATTTAGTAGTATTTAATAGAGCACGGTTTGATGCACATGTACATTGTGAAATGATTAGCTTATACTAATTGACACATCCATCACCTCACACAATTATCTTGTTTATGTGTGGTGCTAAAACAAAGTTGAACTCATTGAGGTAAGGAAAAGAATGACAGAGGGTTTTTGTTGTTACTGTTTTTATTCCATTTAATTCTTACCATAATAGATCAGTGGAGTATAAGCTTTATTTAAAAACTTCAGACTTCATGAAATTGAATGTGTTACCCAAGATCACACTTTAAAGAAGTGAGTCTCTTTAAAAACTGCATTTAGTTCCAGTTCCCTTCTCTCTCCCATAAAGTCACTTGATGAACTGTTTTATGAAGATTTATTGATTAAAAATGGAAGAAAAGAATCTTTTGGTGGATTTTTGTAGTTTCTGTTTTAGTTAGTTTCTTTCTGATTTGTTAAGAATTTTTTGAGTTGTTGACTATGGCTTATTTACCAGGGTTCTTTCAGTATTACCTTGAGAATTATTCAAATTATACAAATTTTGAAGTTTAGGTATTTTCTAATTATAGGAAATGTATTGAACAGAAAAGTGTGTTAGCTGGATAATGATATTCTTTTTGTTCTTTTCAGCTTTATAAGCATGTGGTTCAAATAGTAGAAAAGTTCATCAAAAAGGTAACTATCCATTTTATTATTACCTCATTTTAGTTATGATCAGTATCGTACTTTGTGAGTTGTAATTACTTCTAAAGTCACTCTCCAGAAAAGTTGTCATTGGAAGTCTTGTTTTTTTGTTTTATAACAAAACAAAAATGTATAGCAGTACTGTTGATTATTTACTATGAGTCAGGATTCGAAATAGTTTTTTGTCTGCTTGAGCCTTCTCTCCCCATTGCCCTGACGACTCTGTTGACTTCTAACATCTTGGAGTACTTCAAATGAAATCACTCTGGTGTTTTCAACTTCCCTTTCTCCCATCATAATTAAACCACTTTTTACTTCTACAGTTATATGTTGTTTGATAACATATGTAACATCAGCACATGTCTATGTCAGTAAAGGACTTCTTCTCCCCCAACCTAGAGCTATGCCTTTTTTTTTTTTTTTTTTTTTTTTTTTTTTTTTGGCCATGCCATGTGGCTTGTGGAATCTTAGTTCCGCAACTAGGGATCAAGCTGTGCCCCTTCCATTGGAAATATGGAGTCTGTTTTCCTTAGTATAGATTTCTAGAAATAGGGTTGTTGAATCAAACAAGGCTTTGTGTTTATTGCTAAATTATTTTTCATAAAGGTTGTACCACCAGAAATGTTTGCAGATGTCTGTCTATTCATTTTATCTTGTCAGTTTATAAGGCCAAGAATGACTGCCTTTTGGATTTTGTTTCTCTGATACTGTACTTTAATAGAATTGAAATTAATATTTTGGTTAAAATTGGCTTTTTAAAAGTTAAAAGTTAAAAGTTATTTTTTTGAGCAGAATGAATGAGAGTAGATTTTTCCATAATAAATAGATCTGTATGGATGGAAGTGGCTTAGGCATTGGTAAAGTAATGCTGATTCTAGGAAGTTGGAATGGGGGCAGGACAGAGGGAGTCTGAAACATCAAGAGAATGATAGTTCTCTACAGACCTGTGGGCTAGCCAATAAGAGAATTTAACATTTAAGTAGTTATTTATTTAATAACTTTAGTTATTTCTATAGAAATAACCTTGGATATATAGTTTCATAAGAGTGAGATTAATGGGTGTCAAATTGTGATTTACTTTTCTTGAATTGACTTTACATCTTTAATCTTTGTAGTGTAAACCAGAATACAAGGTTCCAGGATTATATGTAATCGACTCAATTGTGCGACAGTCTCGTCATCAGTTTGGAACTGATAAAGATGTTTTTGGGCCAAGATTCTCTAAAAACATAACTGCCACATTCCAATATCTGTATCTTTGTCCATCTGAAGATAAGGTATAGTTTATAATTTTAAAATTAAACTTGTATTCTTACTCTATTCTTAAATATATATTAGGTATTTAAAGCCTACTGTATTATTAGGAAATGGCAGCCCACTCCAGTGCTCTTGCCTGGAGAATCCCAGGGATGGGGGAGCCTGGTTGGCTTCCATCTATGGGATTGCACAGAGTTGGACACACTGCAGCGACTTAGCAGCAGCAGTATTATTAGAAAGGTTGATCACATAGTGATCTCTGTGAACTTGAAACAAAACGCAGTTTTTATTGTGTAGTAGTCATCTCTATTTTCTTGTGAAGTGCTTCAGAAATGTTGTGCTATTGAAATAAAAAAGGAGCATCAGTTCAGTCGCTCAGTCGTTTATGACTCTTTGCGACCCCATGAATCGCAGCACACCAGGCCTCCCTGTTCATCACCAGCTCCCAGAGTTCACCCAAACTCACGTCCATTGAGTCGATGGTGCCATCCAGCCATCTCATCCTCTGTCATCCCCTTCTCCTCCTGCTTCCAATCCCTCCCAGCATCAGTCTTTTCCAGTGAGTCAGCTCTTCGCATGAGGTGGCCACAGTACTGGAGTTTCAGCTTTAGCATCAGTCCTTCCAAAGAACACCCAGGACTAGTCTCCTTCAGAATGGACTGGTTGGATCTCCTTGCATTCCAGGGGACTCTCAAGAATCTTCTCCAACACCACAGTTCAAAAGAATCAACTCTTCAGCGCTCAGCCTTCTTCACAGTCCAACTCTCACATCCATACATGACCACTGGAAAAAAAGGAGCATCATCTTTCTTTAAAGAAAACATTATTAGAAAGATTTCTTGTGATTGAATGGTAAAGAAATTCTGCAGTAGAGGAGGACAGTGCTTATTTCAAATCCTTGTTTATTCCACAAGGAAGGGACCAATCATTGACTTTCCCCATCATATAGAGAAGTTGAAGTATAAATGATATTCGTTAGCAATCAGACTACTGTATTTAATTCCTCACATTTATAGCTGGTTTTACTCTGTACTGTAAAAAGATAGAAAAACATAGACAAAAAATCTAGACTTTTAATAGGAGAAGTACACTGGTAAGCTCAGAATAACGAACGCTAGAGCCTGTATAATAAATGACATATAAATTGGTGTGTTACGGATTCTCTATATTCTTAGAGGAATGCTCTTGTGGGAAAGATGTACAAGAGAAAAGTTCATTCCTAGAGTAGGAGATAAGAGTTGTAATCATGAATAACACATTTTCTCTGGAACTCAACAAAACAACTTACCTAGCAATTAGAAGCCAGTTAATTGTGTTAAATATTTTAACTATTAAAATCATCCTGGATTTTACTCTTCTTAGATAAGTGAATTTTTTGGTTTCTTTGTAATCATAAATATGAAAATTTCAAGTAATTCTAATGCCTTTCTTTTGATTCTCTAGGTTAATTTTTTGTTTTTTTTTTTCTCTCCCTATTCTTACCCTGGATTACACTACTGAAGGAAGGCCCTTTGGAGTAGCTTAATGAGGCTGTAATTCTGATGATAGATTGTTTTCTATTTATCAGATGTAGCATGGAAATGTTAGCCTGTGGTGTTTTGTTCTGTCTTTTCATAAGAGGTATAATTATTTATGCTAATACTTATTGTATATTCATGTTTTTTCACATAACAGAGTAAAATAGTTCGTGTATTGAACCTTTGGCAAAAAAATGGAGTATTCAAAATTGAAATTATTCAGCCTCTTTTGGACATGGCAGCAGGAACCAGTAATGCTGCTCCAGTAACAGAAAATGTTACTAATAATGAAGGTAAGGTCAGGTGTGTCTGTGCGCTTAGAGAATTGTATCATTTTTTGTACATGATATGTTTGGAATCTGTTTATAGTGATGGACTTTTTCTGTAAGAAGGAACTTGAGTTTACATCTTGGAAGATAAAGTTTTCTTCCTATCATTATTATTTCTAATAAAAGTATTCAGTGCTTATTGCAGTATAGGCTGTAATACCATAATCTATATTTTTTACTGTATGTTAAACTGAATGGAGTATTGTTTTAGTAAAGAAGCTTAATGGAGCTTAAAGGAGTTAAAAGTTTTTGAGGCCTTAATGATCTTTTCTCTTTTAGGTTCACCTCCACCTCCAGTTAAAGTTTCTTCTGAACCCCCACAAGCCACTACAAACTCTGTACCAACTGTACCACAGTTGCCCAGCTCTGATGCTTTTGCTGCTGTGGCCCAACTGTTTCAGACAACTCAAGGTCAACAGGTAAACTGTCTATCCAAAGATTAAATAGTTTGCAGTTCGGTACTATTGTCAGTTCTTATTTTACATTCCTGGTTACCGAGCACATTGTGAGGAGGGAATATATCTACTGGAAAAGCCTTTGTGAGGAAGGTAAATTCACAAGGATATTGTGGGCAATGTGGGAGAAGTAAGCAAGGAGCCAGCACACTGAGGAATAGTGTGCCCCTTTGGAGAGAACTGCAGAGCTCTAAGGGTGGTGGAGTTGCTCACAGTGCTAGTTACAAAATTATGTGGATTAATGCAGATGATTGTTTACACTTTTTAAGAAAACATATATACATTGTTCACAGTTGAGTGTGTTTTCTCTTCTCTCTGACCATCATTGTCTACCACTGGCTTTTAGCCTTAAGTGGCACCCGTTGTATCCCTGACACATTCATTTACGATAAACTGAGCCGTTACTGACAGGTCGGCTCCTTCTCCAGGTCCCTCCAGGCCTGTGCTGTTTTGATTTGCCATTAAGATTTTTTTTTTTAGTGAATTAACTTTTGATACTATGATTATCCTTTGTTGTGTGGTTTATCAGTTTTCCCATTCTTTAAGCTTCAGCAGATCCTTCAGACTTTTCAACAGCCTCCAAAACCACAGTCTCCCGCCATTGACAATGCCGTGATGGCTCAGGTTCAGGCTATCACAGCTCAGTTAAAGACAGCTCCTACACAACCACCTGAACAAAAAGCTGCTTTCCCCCCACCTGAACAAAAAACTGCATTTGACAAGGTATGCTTCTCTCACATAACCCATCCATTGTTTATATCACTCTATAGAAGTTAACCTTTTTCTGACTTACCTGGATTGTTCATTTAGTTATTTGAGGGATTTTCCTCCTCGACATCAAAACATTGATTCTTATTCTTGGTTATAAATGTGATATATACTCTGCAGAATTTTCAATATAAGAGAAAAGTAAACAGTATAAAGGAAACAGAACATTCACCATTAACCCCCTTACTCAGGGATAACTACTGTAACATTCTGCTATATATCTTTTCAGAATTGATTTCCTGTGGATATAGTCTTTTCTTTTTTGGTCATTATGTATATCTCTGTGTTTGTGTGTATGTATATGTATATGTAATACATATATAAAAATAGGTTATTTTTAATTATATACATAAATACATATACACATTGTTTTTAACTGGCTTATTTTTCATCTTAATCCTTAAGTCTCTGGATGGTTGTTAAGGTTAATAGATGTAAATATGTACTGAGTGCTCATTAGGATTATTATTATTCCATTACATGGGCACATCAGTTTAACCATTCCCCCTGTTGAAAGACATTCAAGTTGCTTTGTTTTCTGTTGTTGAAAACATTTAGTTACCTTATCTATAATATGAGAGTTTGGGTTTGTTTAGTGTCTTCAAACTTCTCTTTTGGGCCTTAGTTATGTTTAAGGCGCTCCCACTAAGGGTATAGATGTGTTGAAAATGCACAGCTCAGAGCTTCCTGTTGAAATGTTTGCAACAACTCTACTCTTAACCCATTTGTGTCTTGTATGTACATGACTATATAAAATTTAATTTCATCTTACAAGTTGCAGTACAAAAAAACACAGAAGTTTGATAATCCTAGAAAGAACTTTTAATCATCTCTAAAATATGGTTTCTTTCTAGCATTCTAAGATGTAGTAACTGTTGCTAGTAGTTATATTAAGAATCCATATGGAAATTACTGCTTGTTATTCTATCTATACGATTTATGAGTGACTACTGATTAAAAGAAGGTTGGATTACAATTTTTGAGTACAAAAGAAGTACATGCTTTTAGGGGAAAGAAATGCAGATAATACAGAAAGTTCTGAAGTGAAAAGGGAAATCAGTTCCACTGATTTGTGTATGGTTTTTCAGACCTGTTTTCCTCTGCATATGTGAATATAAATTGTTAAGTGCTGTGGTTTTGTTTTTTAGTCTTCTGTTCTGTGTTGTGATTGGGAAAATTCTCCCCACTTGTATTAAAAATTCTCTTATTTCTCCTAGTAGTTTTGTGTTTCTGTTTTTTATGTTTGTTTTAATGTATCAAGAACTTATATTAGCATATAGTTCAAGATAGTTAAACCTTTATATTTTTGGAAATAGCCAATTCTCCCTCACAATTTTTGTCATACACTTTCTTCTATGTCTGTCTCTAGATACCATTTTGTCCCACTAGTGTCTGCTGTTTGTTTTGGCATCATAGCAATTTAAACACTTGCAACTTACAGTTCATTTCTGGATGTGTTTTCTGCCTTTATTCTTTACATTCCTTGCCTATTCTTGGGCATGTGAATTGGTATGTTCCAGAGAAACAGAACCAGTTACAGGCACAGACACACAAAGGGGAGAAGGGGGGTGGGGTTTAAGGGATTGGTTCATGTAGTTGTCAAGTATAAGTTAGTGTGTCAGGCTGGAAATCCAGGTAAGAGTTGAGTCTTGAGTCAAGGCTGCAGTCTTGAGTCTAAATTGTGCAAGGCAAAAGATTTTCCTGTTGCTGTCTTGAGAATGCCGTCTTTGGGAAACCCTGCTATAAGGAAGGCTTTTGACTAATTGGTTGAGGCACAATGATATTATGGAAGGTGTTTCTTTGTTCACAGTCCACTAATTAAAATGTTAGTCACTTTTCTTTTTCTTTGCTGCTCCATGCAGCTTAAAGGATCTTAGTTCCCCAACCAGGGATTGAACCCCAGGCTATTTGTTTCATTTGTTCTTAGATAATTTACTCATTTTTCATGTTTAGTGTTTCATAACACTTCCATGTCCAACTCTTTGCAATCCTATGGACTATAGCCCACTAGGCTCCTCTGTCCATGGGATTCTCCAGGCAAGAATACTGTAGTGGGTTGCTATTTCCTCCTCCAAAGGATCTTCCCAACCCAGGGATCAAACCAGCACCTGCTATGGCTTCTGCATTCCAGGCGGATTCTTTACTGCTGAGCCACCCTGGAAGCCCAATTGATGCTGTCGACGGAAACTACTGAATTTTTATGTTATCTTGTAAATTATCTTGGTTTTTTCTAGTTGGTTCTCTCAGATTTTGTAGGCTGATTTTGATTTTTCCCCTTCAACATCTAGACCTGTTTCTTTTTTTTTTTTACTGTCTGATGGCTAGGACTTCCAGAAAAATATAATGTTGAGTGATAGCAGTGCTAGCAGTGGCATTCATATTTTGTTGTTCATTTGAATTGCAACTAATTCCTCTAGTGTTTTATCTTAAGTGGATTGATCAGTGTTTGTTAGTTACATTAAGTTTAGAAAAAGGAATTGTGCTTTGCTTTTGACTGAAAAGGTCTATTTTAAGCTAGTCAAACAGCTGACTGGGAACAGCTTGTCTGTTTCAGCCACTTCATAGATGTTCTGTTTCCTTAAAAGCAGCAGAAATAGCTTTTTAGATAGTAGGGCTCAGTTAAATTTTTTAATTGCTTCAGATATTTTCCCAAAACGATAGGTATGAATTGTAAAACTTTTAAGGAACATGTATGTATGTGATAAACTGCAGAGAGTTCTTTTGTTTGTTTGTGTAGATAGTTTAAACCTAAGTTTTTTTGTTTTTTATATTTTTATTTATTTTTGGCTGTGCTGAGCCTTCGTTGCTGTGCAGGCTTTTTCTAGTTGCAGCAAGCAGGGGCTACTCTCTAGTCTCCTCATGTTGGCTTTTCTTGTGGAGCACAGGCCCTAGGACACGAAGGCTGCAGTAGCTGCAGCTCTTGGGCTCTTGAGCACTGGCTCGTTAGTTGTGGCACACAGGCTTAGCTGCTTCATGGCATATGGAATCTTCCCAGACAAGGGATCAAACCTGTGTCCCTTTCACTGGCAGGCAGAGTCTTCACCCCTGAGCCATCAGAGAAGCCCTAGACCCGAGTTTTAATTTTGGCTCCTGTCATTGACTCTATTGATGTTGAGTTACTTAAATATTCACTGTATACCTCTGTGAAAGAGCAATGGTAGTACCTTTTTTTTTTTTTTTACTGCCTTGAGGGTTAAGTTAACCTCATGTGCAAAAAGAAACAAGGTGCCTGAGCCATGTTGGGTCTCTCGATTATAATCAGAACTTTTAGTCATGTGGCCCAGATTTATGAAGAAAGAAGCAATTTAGAAATCTGTCATCTAGTAAAGTGGAGCCAGAATTTTCAGGCAGAACTATCACAGAACAACACAAATTTAGGTGTTTGAAATTGGAAATCCATGAATGGGAAGGTCATACCCTGAGAGGAAAAGACTGCCTTATTGAATGCCAGGGACTGAGGTTAAAAAAAGACCATTGTCCACATCTAGACTCTATATAACTGTACAGTCTAGGTTATGTTTCTTAATTACCTGACCTTAGTCTCCTTGTCTGTAAGAAGAGGAAACTATCTACATTGCATGCTTCTTGTGATGAAGTATTATGTATAATCTACCAAAACACAGTAGTGGTTGTGTAACATTGTAAGGAAAAACCCAAACAAGCTTTTGGGCTAGCCCAATACTTTTATTCCTTATTCTGAATAAATGTTAATTATATTTCAAATGACTCTTCTAGACATGTGATCCTGTGGAGTATACTGGTTGGTTTTTGCTTTCTGTTTTTGTTTTAATGGAAGTTTCTGGTAAAAGGTGAGCTGTGAAGTTTTAAGAAAGAAGCAAGGGCACGGTAGATTTTGCAGCCGTGTCTGTGCCATTCTCTCTTTTGTTCATATTCTTGAGTGAGCAGAATTTATAAGATAGTTATAAGAGTGGATAAGATGGTTTTTCTTTGTGTACATTTTACAAAGCCGACCAAAAATATATACCCATTTTCATGTGTGCAAAGTTTTTAGTCTAGGAAAATGTTTTTGTAAACTCTTTCTACTGCTAAATTAGTTATAATGTAGAAAATAGAAAAAAAAGGAAACACTGTATTTAGAATTGGAAGAAAAACCATTTTTAAAAGGGTCTTTTAAGAATGACATTTGTGTAAAAATTGTCTATGTGCCAAAGTCCCTTAGAGGCATGTGGGAAGATGAAATTGTATATCACAACATAGCAGGATTATGGATGATGGTGAATGTCTGTTTTTATAAAGTTTTTTTGTGCAGTGAATCACTACCTAAATTTTAAAATGGAATATTGGCCATACCTCTTGCAGAAGCTACTTGATAGATTTGATTATGATGATGAGCCAGAAGCTGTGGAAGAATCCAAGAAAGAGGATGCTGTTGCCGCCTCGGCCACCACAACACCTGCTCCTGCCACTGTTGTGCCCACTACGCCTGCTGCCACCGCCGCTGCACCTTCTGTGGCTGCGCCCACTGCCTCTCCTCCACAGGCACCCTTGTACGTCTCTTTCTTTTGATTCCTCAGAACTTTGGTAGTCATTACAAGGCCTAATGCAAGTAACACTTAATAACAGTCATTTTTCATATAGCATCTTCTAAATTTCTTTTTTTAATTGTGGTATTTGGGGATTTTTTCTGAATCCTGTCAGATTTACAATAAAAAGTGACTTTTATTTTGGGAATAATGGTGAGTTTTTAAGTTAATATAGGCAAATAAATTCAGTAAAATGTTGATTGTTAACAACTCCTGAAGAGCATTCTGTAAGTTTCTGTAGCGTAAATGTGGCCAAGAATGATATGTTTTTGAATGGGTAAAAAGAAGACTGCTCATCTCTTTTAGTGGGTTTCCTGGCGATGGCATGCCGCAACCAACATATACCCAACATCAGAACATGGACCAGTTTCCTCCTCGAATGATGGCAGTGCCGCAGGATCCAGTGCACCATCAGGTGGAGGCATTTCTGATTACTAAAGATGTGTTCATTAGCACATCTGGGTTGCACTTGCCAGAGTAGTAGTATTTAGCTGTGTGGGTGGCTAAATAATCCTTAAGCTGTTCTAAAGACTGTCAAGCACATAACTGATTTGAGTTGCTTTTTTGCTTTGATTAAAACAAGGATGCTAAATATTCATGCTAATAATTTAATAGGTATTTTTATTTAAATAGTTGAGAGAGAGATTGTTGTTTCTATTTTAAGGAACTGACCTATTTAGCTATACAGCATTTCCCCTTCTGAGAAACCTTCCCCCCACCCCTTTTCCCTTTTATTTATTAATTTTTTCGGTATACTGTGTTATGCAGGATCTTAGTTCCCCAGCCATGGGTTGAACCTGTGCTGCCTCCATTGGGAGCACAGAGTCTTAACCACTGCACTGCCAGGGAAGTCTCCCTTTTTTCTTTATTAATGTTGTGTGACTTGTTGCTTTAGAGGGCTTTCAGTTCTTCAGCATTCAGGAATATAGTTTGAAATCTGCAGTATAAGATAAGGAGGACATCATACTCGAGAATTTCAGAAGTTAGACTAAATTTGTTCGTTGGATTTATTTTAATAAATCCTCTAATTCAGAGTTTCCTAAACTTGTCTGTACATCTCAGTTGGAGAAGCATACTACAAAATACATATCCTAGACTTCTGGTTCTATAGTCAATCTTAGAGGATCTTTATTTATTTTAATTATGTGATGATTCTGTTGTACAGCCAACCTTTGGGAAATGCTCCTTTTAGACTTAATTTAGAAAGTGTTCTAAGAAACCTTTTAGAATATATGTTCATTTTCTTATCTGTATCATGTTCAATCCATCATATATAAAGGCAAACCGTGTTTTTTTCATTTTTCACTTTTTTTTTTTTTAAACAAATTGAAGGTTTATGGCAACCATGGGTTGTCAAGTGATTATTGGCTTTTTTTTTTTTAGCAAGATAGTACTTTTTAGTTAAAGCATGTACATTGTTTTATTTGGATATATTGCACACTTACTGAACTGCAGTAAGTGTGAGCATAAGTTTTAAATGCTGTGAAAACCAAAATATTCATGTGACTCACTTTATTACAGTATTCGCCTTATTACAGTGGTCTGGAATCGAATCCATCCTATTTTGAGATATGCTTTTATTTGGTCATATGAAACTGACATTGTGATTTAGTGACTTGTTGATCAGTTCAGTTCACTCGCTCAGTAGTGTCTGACTCTCTGTGACCACATGGACTGCAGCACACTAGGCCTCCCTGTCTATAAGCAACTCCTGGAGTTTACCCAGACTCATGTCTATAGCGTTGGTGATGCCATCCAACCATCTCATCCTCTGTCATCTCTTCCTCCTGCCCTCAATCTTTCCTAGCATCAGGGTCTTTCCAAATGAGTCAGCTCTTTGCATCAGGTGGCCAAAGTATTGGAGTTTCAGCTTCAGCATCACTCATTCCAATGACCCAGGACTGATCTCCTTTCAGTTCAAGGGACTCTCAAGAGTCTTCTCCAACACCACAATTCAAAGGCATCAGTTCTTTGACACTAAGCTTTCTTTATGTCCAACTCTCACATCCATACGTGACTGGTGGAAAAACCATAGCCTTGACTAGACGGACCTTTGTTGGCAAAATAATGTCTCTGCTTTTCAATATGCTGTCTAGATTGGTCATAACTTTCCTTCCAAGGAGTAAGCATCTTTTAATTTCATGGCTGCAGTCACCATCTGCAGTGATTTTGGAGCCCAAAAAGATAAAGTCTGACACTGTTTCCCCATCTATTTGCCATGAAGTAATGGGACCAGATTCCATGATCTTAGTTTTCTGAATGTTGAGCTTTAAGCCAACTTTTTCACTTTCCTCTTT
>SJYV01007576.1:2115264-2250623 GCA_006410875.1 Neotragus pygmaeus
GGCCTCAGACAGCCATTTTGCTTTTTTGCATTTCTTTTTCTTGGGGATGGTCTTGTCCCCTGTCTCCTGTACAGTGTCAAGAACCTCCATCCATAGTTCATCAGGCACTCTTATCAGATCTAGTCCCTTAAATCTATTTCTCACTTGCAGTGTATAATCATTGGGGATTGATTTAGATCATACCTGAATGGTCTAGTGGTTTTCCCTTCTTTGTTCAATTTAAGTCTGAATTTGATAATAGAGGAGTTCATGATCTGAGCTACAGTCAGCCCCCAGTCTTGTTTTTGCTGACTGTATAGAGCTTCTCCATCTTTGGCTACAAAGAATATAATCAGTCTGATTTTGGTGTTGACCATCTGGTGATGTCCATGTAGAGTCTTCTCTTGTTTTGTTGGAAGAGGGTGTTTGCTATGATCAATGTGTTCTCTTGAGAAAACTCTTACGACTTGTTGATAGATGAAATTTAAAAAATATTTTATCATCCTGTTTAAAATACAGATGAAACCTATTAACTTAATTCCAAATGTTTAACAATTATTGCTAGTTTATTAATAATTTAGAAAGACTGCTTTTTTATATTATAGTGATATTACAATTATACTTTCTAATGTATTGGCATTAGAATGTTACATATATAAAATTGTTAGATTGTGACATAATAATCTCATTATTATGATATTTCAAACCCTAAATAAATTCAGCCATAGGCATTCTGGCTGAAACTCCCCTTGGAGTAAAATTTTTAAAACACACTTAGAAGTCAGTGCTTCTAAATACTTTTCCTCCCCTAAAGCTTAATTGCCCTTAAAGTTGAAGAGAGAAAATTTGTAGTAGAGTACCTCTGAGTTTTAAGTTTAGTCTGTCACATTGCTTCCTCATATAAATGAAGGTATGTTTTTAAATTATAAAACCTGACGTGTGTTAATTTTAAAATGAGTTGTAGGATTTTTAAGTTCTGTTCTTGGATATAAGCAGTTTTTTTGGATAAAAATTGTATATGTAGAAATTGTCGGTCATGGTTGAATATCATAGTTTTTCCTTGATCAAAATTGATTGAAGATGTTTTAGTTTTATATAAAGTTAACTAAAATTTAAAAAAAATTATTTTTGGTAGCAGTTACTTAAAATCTACTCATCCAATTTTTTTTGTTTTAAACAACAAGGTTCCACTTCCTCCTAATGGACAGATGCCAGGCTTTGGCCTTCTTCCTACACCTCCGTTTCCTCCCATGGCTCAGCCCGTGATTCCTCCAACTCCACCTGTGCAGCAACCCTTCCAAACTTCCTTTCAGGCACAAAATGAGCCACTTACACAGAAGGCACATCAGGTAAACTTCACTCTCCGGTTGCTGATTATTTTTTGGTTCCCTTGATTTATAAGCAGACTCCTGCCTGTTAGTTGGCTTTCTATTTTCAGTTTTGAATATGAAGAAAAACTATTAACTGTGGGCACATATTCACCTTCTCTGTGACCTAACTTATTCTTTTGGGAAGCGGACATAATAATACTATAAATTTTCATAGGGTACATGAGGATTGAGATAGAGTATGGAATGCTTAAACAGTGACTAATTCACTTGCTTTAGGTGATGGTTTGTTAATACAGTATGTTAACCTTCACAGAATAATTTCCAGAAGTAGATAAGTATTTCTTCTAAGTTTGTGAGCCATATGAAAAAACTTTTTTCACTTATGCCCAGTCATCATTAAGCTAGTAATTAGGTCTCAGGTAATCAAAAGAGAACTTTCCAGGTAAGAGAGTTGTAATTTAGCATTTTGTAAGTTTTGGGCCTCTTTTTTTGTGTTTATAATTTCCATTTTCTCCTTTAATGATGGGTTTTATATTTTGTTTTTCTTTTTAAAGGAAATGGAAGTAGAACCTTGTATTCAAGAGGCTAAGCGGCACATATCTGATCACAGAAAGTCAAGATCTAGATCAGCATCCAGGTAGCTTATAGAAAATGTTAATCCAGATGTTCATGTTTTGAGAGACTTAGTATTTAAATCAAGTTGGATTGTATTCAGATGTATGGGACTAATAAAATAACACTTGATATGTTTGTATGTATGAGTGGAATGGGGGCAGGAGACTTATGAATTTTAAAAAACTAAATCATCTTAACCGATATTTTTTCCCTCCTGAGTTTCTCTAATGTCTGTTTACAGATATGCATGGAATTATAAGATTTATGTATTCAAAGTTCCTTTACCAATTTATCAAGCCAAAAAAAAAAGTGGAAAGAAATTAAGGAATATTATAATCAGATCACATATTTTTAATTGCTACAGAAAAAAAGACTTGTCTGAGAAGATAGAGAATAGCAATCACACTATATCTTTGTGATGACGTTAGCTTTTTAATTACAAAGATGTTATTTAAAATGGTACTAGAGGTATCGAAGATGAGAGATACTTTTTTATAA
Source organism: Neotragus pygmaeus (assembly GCA_006410875.1). Classification (NCBI taxonomy): domain Eukaryota; kingdom Metazoa; phylum Chordata; class Mammalia; order Artiodactyla; family Bovidae; genus Neotragus; species Neotragus pygmaeus. Next base: position 2,117,688 of record SJYV01007576.1, read on the forward strand.
GTTAGTAAACTTAGCTCGTTTATAATATATATGTGCTTTATAACTTTTGGCATATTAAAAATCCTTAAAATGAATTCCCTACTGTCAAATTCTTACACATCTTACAAATTCTTACATATCTTACATTAAATTACCTAGTTGTATTTTTTCTTCTTCCAACTAACACATGCTGAAGTTTTCTTTATTTCCATATATTAATCCATTCTCCCTTGTCCTGAAAATATTAGGTCACCAAAACGGAGACGATCTCGATCTGGTTCTAGATCTAGAAGGTCTCGGCATCGACGTTCTCGATCTCGGTCCAGAGACAGACGCCGACATTCTCCTCGGTCTCGATCCCAAGAGAGACGAGATCGAGAGAAGGAAAGAGAGCGCCGACAAAAAGGCCTTCCTCAGATCAAAGCAGAAACCGCAAGTGGTCAGTGAACATTTATATTCACATTTCCTGCCCTTTTTTTTTTTTCAGTGTCATGAGTTTTAAATGCTTTGTAACCAGTTAGCAAAATACTGCTTTATTGGGTCTTGTCTGTTTGTGCTCTGGCGTATACCTTTAGATTTGCTTTTGTACCTATAGCTGACTGAAGCAGCAGTGAGAAGTGAGCCAAACTAACAGTGATGAGTAATAGTGTGTCTTGGGTCAAGTGTATGAAATATAGTTGTTAACTAGTTCTACACACTGAGGAAAGGTGAGGGAGCCCCTTCGGAACAACTAATACCCTCTTACCTTATAAAGATACACAATTTATAGGATATGTTAGCTTGCATATCTCCTGAATTTCATGATGTGTTTAGAATATGTTTACTAATGTATAGTAGATATTCTTGATATAACTCTATAGCTGTTAACGAAGTTTTAATTGATAATATGATTTGGGCATATATAAAACTTCTGACTCTGCAGGGTTTATCATCTAGGACACAGCATGAAACAAAAATCACTACCCTCGACAGTTTAAAAGGGACAGCTACTCTGACACTTTACATAGATGAAATCTTCAGATGTGTCTTCAAAAGACGAGTTTTTTCCCACCTCATCCATTTACCTTTCACTATCCTAATTCCATTTCTGGAAGTACTACTGTAATTTTTTACAATTTTTAAAAATTATATGGGGTTTTGGGCTTTCCAGGTGGCTCAGTGGTAAAGAATCTGCCTATAGTTTCAGGCAGAGAGACACGAGAGACCTGGGTCATGAAGAACTCCTGGAGGAGGAAATGGCAACCCACTCCAGTATTCCTGCCTGGGAAATTCCATAGACAGAGGCGTCTGGTGGGCTACAGTCCATGAGATCGAAAAGAATTGTACGGGACTGAGCAGTTGAGCCGTAGCACATTTGGTGCTTTATACTTGTGGATATCATAATGTAACTTATGCATGTTTTCTGTAATGATTTTTTTCATGTGAAGTACAGAGCTGCTCAGCATGGAATGTGTATATTTTTATGATTATAATTTTATTTTAAGTTTGTAGTACTACACTCTGGGTGGGACAGCTGGACAAAAGGACTACTCAGCAAGATGTTGCCAGTCTTTTAGAAGAGTTTGGTCCAATTGAATCAATTAATGTGAGTATTTATTAAATTTCTTAATGACTGTAGATAGAAGTGGTTAATGTTATTTTGCGAAATTAGGGGCTTGATACCTAAGTTAAAATTGGTCTAGGTTTGTAGAAGATGTGGCTGGAGTTGAGGTGTTCTCTAAGTGTTTAGCATTTAACTACATTTTTTTGATAACCAAATTTAATCTAAAATCTTTTTCTAAAAATGACTTTATATAACAAAGCTTGGGGCTGTAGACTGTTGATGATCGGCAGTTGAGACTAAACTGGCACCACCGATTTTCAAATTTTTTTAAACTCCAATTATAGAACACAGGCTCTAGAGGGTATAGGGGGTTGGAGTTGGGGTGGTTGGAACTGACTGCTTAATATTATGTCTTGTTACTTTTTGGTTTTGTTACCATGTTTTGTAATATTAAAATCTTTTGGAGCAGATGATTCCTCCCAGAGGTTGTGCCTATATTGTTATGGTTCATAGGCAAGATGCTTATCGTGCCCTGCAAAAACTGAGCCGAGGGAACTACAAAGTGAACCAGAAATCCATAAAGGTACTGTTTTATCATTTATAGTTCTTTTTTTTTTAATGTAACATACATTATAAGACTTTTAAAAACTGTAGTTTTGGACACTGGGGTATTATTACATGTGCATCTTTTTTTAAAGAGATTATCTCCTAAGAGTTAACATAAAATTTTAAATGCTAAGTATATGGTAGAATTTTGTCTTTTTTTTTTTTTTTTTTTAAGTTTGCCATCTCAGAACTATGAAAAATAATCACTGAAGATAGAGGGAAAGATATAGGTGCATGGGTGTTCTTCCTCTGAGGGGCCAGAGTCAGTGTTTCCTTAAAGTCCCCATACCCTGTTCTACTCTTAGATTTCACTGCGAAAGGATTTTGTCTAATGTTGAATAATTCTGATGTACCCAAGACTTTTAAAAGTGTTCCCTACTTTCTTATGCCCAATCAGCCAGTCCCTGATAAATTTTTCCCTTTTCTCTTAAGTTTTATACTATCTGGGTAGGGGTGGTTGGAAGAGTGAGAAAGAAGATCATTGACAATCAGATTTCCTTCTAGGACAAACAAGAGTGGGATAAAAAAGGGTAACCAGATTCTTAGCACCAAAGATACTTTGAGTGAGCCCTACGGGTAGCCAGGCCAGATTGTTCTCTTTCTGACCAAGTCTGAGTGATTGGAATCATGGGAAACAGTTATCTCTCCGTTTATGACATTCTTCTCCCTTCCGTTTTATATTTTAACAAATGTGAACTAGATTGCCTGGGCCCTAAACAAAGGAATAAAGGCAGATTATAAGCAGTATTGGGATGTAGAACTTGGTGTTACTTATATTCCATGGGACAAAGTCAAGCCTGAAGAACTGGAGAGTTTCTGTGAAGGAGGAATGTTGGACAGTGATACACTTAATCCAGGTAAAGTAGTATTTAGGTTTTTGTAATGTATTTATTTCCCTGGTAGTACTATGACAAATGTTTATTCTTTGCCTTAGGAACTGTTTTTTGAGATTTTTCAAATACCCTCTGTGTGGGTGCTAGTCTCTCCATTGTAAACTAAGGGAACAATGGTGAATAAGACAAATGTGGCCTTTGCCCTTATGCAACTTATATTTAGTGGGAGAGATGCAGACACAAATAATTACTGATTGTGGGGTTCATTATTCATCATAATATTAAGTGGATCTTAAGTAGACTTTTTCAGTGTAAAAAACTAACAGATGAGATGAATCTTAAACTGAACATTGTTAGTAAGATCCACTGCCTCATAATAATTTCTTTGAAAATGTTTAAATGTTCAGAGAAGCCATCAAAAGTAAACATGTAAGATGAGGAGATGCAGTTATTAAAAGCCTGGATAAAAGGCTGGATTAAAAATGCCAGGTTGATAGTGGAATTTTCACTGGGGAAAATGCCAGCCTGTGGGGATATGACCAGAATGATAGATAGCAGGACAAAGAGGAGCACAGGATGGCATGGCAAAATAGAGTAAATATTTCAGACATTACAGAGCTTCAGTCAGGAGTGGGGGGCTGGACTTGCCCCACACACCATCTCCCTGTGCCTGCACAGCCCCTTCACTTATGGCTAGAGCTAGGCGTTTCTGTTCAGGCAGACTGGTGTTGAAGGTCTGTGCTCCAGGTGTTCTGGGCATCTCTGGTCCAGGATAAAAAGAACTCTGCTCCTCCTTCCCAGGGTCTTTGATCCAAAGACGACCTCCTCCACCATTGTGGTTAAGAACAGAGACTTAAGAGCCAAATGTATCTGGGTTGAATCCCGTCTCTGCCTCTGCCAAGTGTGTGTGACTTTGTTTTCCTCTCTCATAAAATGGGAATAATAAAAAATAGAACTATTACATCTGTGTATATATGTATGTATGTATGTAACAAAGGCTTACATTTTCAGTTTATAATTTTAAACCCAGAAATGATTTTTTTATGTTGATATTAAAATAGAGAGCTTTCTGATTATATTTCTTTAACTCTTCATAGATTGGAAGGGAATTCCCAAGAAGCATGAAAACGAAGTTGCTCAAAATGGAGGAGCCGAAACCTCACACACAGAACCAGTGTCTCCCATACCTAAGCCTCTGCCTGTGCCTGTGCCTCCTATTCCTGTTCCTGCACCGATAACAGTACCGCCTCCACAGGTAAGAATACTGGGGGCATTGTTGAAGCTTTCAAGTGTCTAAAAGATACCTTTCTAAATCTTACCGTTGATGTATGTCTAGATTCATAGTCAAAAGATGTGAGTACATAGATGTGCGTATTAATTTCTTATATATTGGCATGTCAGACCTAATATTTATAAATGCTTTCAAAAATCAGAATAAATTTCATTTTGCCTTACATCTGCCCAGATTATTCAGTATCTTATTACCTCGTAAACTTTTTGACTTGAAATGCTAGTAACTAATGTGTTGGGAAGAATTAGAAGTACTTGATCCATACTTTCATGTGTGATTCACTAGATTTTTCTTTTCTTTCCGTACCTTCTTTCCTCAGTTTCTCACATTAAAACTGAGTAAGATACATCTAAGCTATCTCAGGGTGGTTGCCTAGCTTCTTGATTTTTCTCAATATGTTAGGAGAAAAGTGCATGCTTTGGTACATTTTTAGTTGTGATATTTTATAAATAGATTCCCCAAATTGGCACTCTTTATGCGACCTTTTGGATATGACCTTCCAGTGCAGGTTTCAGTGTATGTCAGCACTCTCTTAAAGAAACTTGACTAATCTGTTAAGGTTGATACTTTTCTTTTTAAGCAATAACTAAAGTGTTTGGTAGGTATTACATGTCAGGCATTAGCACTCAATATTTATTTATTCTCTAATCTACATAATTAATGTGAGGTTGGCACTTTTTCATCTTATAGATAAAGTAAAATGAGGTCTGTGGAGTGTAATGTAAGTCGATTTCCTCAGGGTCACCAAATGACTTAAAAGGGGGAGCAGGCAGTTTGACCCTAGCAACTGTGATCTTAATCACAGTTAAAGTGCAGATTACCTGGTAGCTTTTCTTAGAGTTGTATTCCTCAAACTTAATTGACCTGATCGTGAGACATTTTTTAACATTAATATTCTGGCAGAACACCAATATAGGTGATGGTGAATCACAGCATGGTATTTGCTTTGATAAGTAAAGGGCCCTGTGATTTCTGGAAACTCCTTGGTAGCTCAATGGTTAGAACTCCATGCTCCCACTGCAGAGTTGCAGCTTCAGTCCCTGGTGGGGGAACTAAGATCCTGCAAGCCACATGGAGCAAGCAGCTGATAATTTTTAGAAAGGGGGAAGAGTATGTAGTTTCCATTGTTTTGGAGTGGGTAAGTGTATTCACGTAATAAGCACAATTTAGAGATACTGGTTTTTTTCAGCAAGGTATTTTCTTTGTCTCTACCCACTGTATGATGGAGAAGGAAATGGCAACCCATTGCAGTACCCTTGCTTGGAAAATCTCATGGAGGAGTGTTGTAGGCTACAGTCCATGGGGTCACAAAAAGAGTCGGCCACTGTATATGAGTGAGAGGGTGGCTAGATACGTGGCTTCATTTTCCTTTCTTTCTAGGTCCCACCACATCAGCCAGGACCTCCTGTAGTTGGTGCTCTCCAGCCACCTGCTTTCACGCCTCCTTTGGGAATTCCACCTCCAGGCTTTGGGCCTGGTGTTCCTCCTCCTCCACCTCCGCCACCGTTTTTGCGCCCGGGATTCAACCCAATGCATTTGCCACCAGGTACACTAAGTTATTTGAGAAGATACTCTCTTTTAAGAGCCTGAAATAAAGTGACAGAACTTAAGTTGGCATTGTTTTTCTTATTCTAGGTTTTCTTCCTCCTGGACCCCCACCTCCTATAACTCCACCAGTATCCATTCCTCCTCCTCACACTCCACCAATAAGCATCCCAAACTGTAAGCATGTTTTTCCTTTGTGTTCACTTGTCCTCTTGGAGTTGGGAGTAGGAGGGAGAATGGACCAGTAATAGGTTCTGTAGTATGGCAAAAGAATGTTAACCCGGGTGATAATTAATTATTCAGCTTCACATGTTGATATAATTATATTCCTTAGCTACTATCGCTGGTATAAATGAAGACACTACAAAAGACTTATCTATTGGAAATCCCATTCCAACAGTGGTGTCTGGGGCTAGAGGAAACGCCGAGTCTGGTGACAGTGTGAAAATGTATGGCTCTGCTGTGCCACCCGCCGCACCCGCGAACCTGCCCGCCCCTCCTGTAACCCAGCCTGCTTCACTTCTTGGTGAGTTCATTTTTTTTATCATTAGTTTTCTTCCCCCTGCCCAAGTTAGGCTTTTTAGAAACAGTGTTCATTTTGGTAAATTATTCTCTGAGGCTGTTTTCCTTGGAGGAAGATCTTTCTTTTAAATATGTGTACATGGTCTTCACCAAGCCTACCCTTAAGAGACAGCCTCAAAAATGAAATCATGTTTGTTTCTCTGTCTTGAATAAAAGTTTGGATTTGCACAGTTTAATTTGGTATAGAAAAGTGATCAGATGAATCTTTATGAATGGGAATTGGTACATAGTCCATGATTAACAAAACCCCAGACATCCTGGAATAATAAGTAAGACACAGACTTTTTTTTAAAGCAACATAGTTTTTTTGTTTTTTTTTTTTCCTGTCTGGATTAATTTTTATATATTTAAAATTCCTGGACTTTGATAGAATTCTCTGTAGGCTGGCAAAGAGACTATCTTTGATACATTGCAATAAAATGGCTTTGTTAACTGAGTGATAGTTGCACAGCCTGAGGCAATGCTTTTCCACTGACCCCTCAGTTTCTCTTATAAGACTTAACCTGTTGTATTCTTTACCCACAACTCAACTTCAGAGATCCAAGGAAGTGTGGTTTAAATTGTTCACATCTTTAAGAGGCCTTACCCTTGCTTGCTTGAATTTAAATGAATATGCCATATACTTGTTACAGTGACCATCCTATAACAAATTATTATATTTGAAGTAGTATTGCTAACTAATTAACACTTGATTCTGATAATGGGTAGTTAATTTATCCTTACTGTTGTAATGTTTCAATCGTGTGAACCCATTGTATTTTTTAAAGGTGTGTGTTTGTGCACAAATGTTTGTTTTCCTAATCTTAGATTTTTTTAAGGAAAGAGCCCTATACTCCTGGGATATAGGGCTGTGGGACACTGGTTTGTGATGTAGGACTTTTACTTTTCACCTGCAGTTTTCAGGACTGTTGGAAATTTTACTTTGTTGCGTGTACTATATTTATAATAAAAATTAATTTGTTTTTAAATGGCATGCTGTCTTCTGCCCTCTCCAAGACTGAGGTTAGGCTAACAATAAACTTGATTTTTATTTCTTTTAGTACACAGACTGGGTAATAGTAAAAGGATTTATGGTTAAAATTTGTCGCAAGTAGTGTGCAGTGGTCATTATATGCTGCAAAATGATTTGTTTGATGGGAAAGTTGCTTAAGAGGTCTGTGCCCTGATGGAAGTCATAGTGGAAGGAACAGTAGTAGATGGGGGGCTGGGAAACCTCAGTATCTTTGGATCTCAGTTTTGTTATAAACACCCCCCCCCCNTCCTGGAATAATAAGTAAGACACAGACTTTTTTTTAAAGCAACATAGTTTTTTTGTTTTTTTTTTTTCCTGTCTGGATTAATTTTTATATATTTAAAATTCCTGGACTTTGATAGAATTCTCTGTAGGCTGGCAAAGAGACTATCTTTGATACATTGCAATAAAATGGCTTTGTTAACTGAGTGATAGTTGCACAGCCTGAGGCAATGCTTTTCCACTGACCCCTCAGTTTCTCTTATAAGACTTAACCTGTTGTATTCTTTACCCACAACTCAACTTCAGAGATCCAAGGAAGTGTGGTTTAAATTGTTCACATCTTTAAGAGGCCTTACCCTTGCTTGCTTGAATTTAAATGAATATGCCATATACTTGTTACAGTGACCATCCTATAACAAATTATTATATTTGAAGTAGTATTGCTAACTAATTAACACTTGATTCTGATAATGGGTAGTTAATTTATCCTTACTGTTGTAATGTTTCAATCGTGTGAACCCATTGTATTTTTTAAAGGTGTGTGTTTGTGCACAAATGTTTGTTTTCCTAATCTTAGATTTTTTTAAGGAAAGAGCCCTATACTCCTGGGATATAGGGCTGTGGGACACTGGTTTGTGATGTAGGACTTTTACTTTTCACCTGCAGTTTTCAGGACTGTTGGAAATTTTACTTTGTTGCGTGTACTATATTTATAATAAAAATTAATTTGTTTTTAAATGGCATGCTGTCTTCTGCCCTCTCCAAGACTGAGGTTAGGCTAACAATAAACTTGATTTTTATTTCTTTTAGTACACAGACTGGGTAATAGTAAAAGGATTTATGGTTAAAATTTGTCGCAAGTAGTGTGCAGTGGTCATTATATGCTGCAAAATGATTTGTTTGATGGGAAAGTTGCTTAAGAGGTCTGTGCCCTGATGGAAGTCATAGTGGAAGGAACAGTAGTAGATGGGGGGCTGGGAAACCTCAGTATCTTTGGATCTCAGTTTTGTTATAAACACCCCCCCCCCATATTTGTAATAAGATGATTATACAAGAATCACAGTGAATCTAAGTTGGGTAGAATTTTCTGATCACCCTCTTTCCTTCACCCCACACCCATGCCCCTGATTATGAATTCTCATTGAAATGAAATTTCCTACTCTGGTGTCCATAGATACTAGGTCACCTGAGACTGTTTGCTTGCATTTGTGCTTTTTTTCTGGGTTTAGTAAATTCACTAAGTCAGTGAAAAGATTTCATCATCTCTAAGACTTTTGATAACTAGTAGTTTTGAACAACCTTCAAGAAAAACAACCCAGGGAGTTCCCCTGGTGGCCTAATGGTTAGGATTCCAGGCTTTCACTGTCGTGGCTTAGGTTCAGTCCCTGGGCTGGGAACCAAGACCCCACAAGCCACATGACACAGCCAAAAACAAACAAGAATAAACATCCTGCCTTTTATTTAACATTTAGGCTTTGGAAACTCTGCCCTTAATTTCTCATCACTACTGAAATGTGTAATTTAAACTCTCAGCCAACATGTGAAACAGAACAAATCAAAGCTAGTCGGTGCTAGAAAAATAATCAAATTTCTTAGCATTTTTTGTTATACAACATACCTGCTTAGATGTCCATCTCCTCCCACCCACCAGACTGGAAGCTCCATGAGAGAGGAACATTTATTATGTAAGTGGATGGATAGATGCTTTTCAGTGTAGGGCTGTTTATACTTCACCTCTGACAATGTCCTTAACTTTTAAAACAAAAAATTTAGGAAATAAAGGTTGTTCCAAATCTGGAAAGGTTAAAATAACAGATATAGCATAAAAATAAGAACAGTTTTGTTAAAATAAGCACTTTTAAGTAAAATGCAGTAGATTTATTTGAATCATGAAAAACATACACTTCTGTTTCCCTTCAATTAGAAATCTTGAAAAGAGTATCCCATGAATTTTGACCTTTTATAGAAATGAGACTTTTTAATGTATATGCAAATAAAGGAGGATTTATCCAAAAGACTGATCACAGTTCCATCATTTTGATAAAGGAATATAGTAATCACATACAGTATTGTAGTACTAAAGGATCAGTAAGTAGGTTGGACAGTGTTGATGTCAGCCACGAAACAGAAGACTAGAAGTGGGACCCTTTCATGTTTTCTCTTGGTGCTCTAAATGTTTTCTCTTATGATAATAAAAAGCAGCGTTACACTATACAGAAAAGTTTAAGCCTAGGAGATGAGACTAAACTTCAGCTTCTTCATCTGTGAGAAAAGAAATAAAAATGTTAAACCAGGGTCTTGGGATGATTTAGTTGGACTAACATAAACATATATAAACAGCTGACATGGGGCCTGTCACAAAGTAGGCACTCAGTGAATGGTGGGTGCTTATTACAGGTAAGAAATATTATAGACAATATTTAGAATAAAGAAGAGTATTTATACTTGGAAATTCTAAAATTATATTACTGTAGCTATAATTTATTTTAAATTGTTCTAATTGTCAGCAGTAGAAGTAGCTTTTTTAGGAAAGTATGTATCTTGGCATGGTTGCCTCAGATATTTTTATAGTATATTAAACCAGGTGATAAGTTCACATATATAGAAGTTCCATCATGGCTTAGTGATAAAATATGTATTGGTTATATAGTAGTTGCATTTCATTTAAATAGCATGATATGGTATCTGTATTTATCCTATTCATGATACTCAAATTGTTTTCTTACAATGAAAAGTAAATGTGTCCTTGAGAGTTAACTGAGTTCTTGGATCTTAATTTCTGAAAGGTGGCAATGATATTTTTAAACTAGAGGGGCCAGTAAAATGTTCAACAGATCTTCCAAAATTCTGTTGTGGCCCTCAGTTATGAAGGAGGCAGTGGGGTGCTTTAAGGATGGTGTGGTTTAAAGAGTTTTCTGAATGATCAGACTTAAGTGTAGGTGTTAATTTAGAAGTGATGACTCTGTTTCTGGAATTAGGCTGAGGTAGCCCACACCACCAGATTTGTAGAGAACCACCTCCATCTTCTAGAGATTTTTATTGTTTTAGTAACCGATAATCTGAAAACATAAAAACTATTTGATGCACAATAATAACTTATTACTTGATTTTAAAGGAATCTGTGCTTAATACCTCACACTCCCAAATAGCTTGCTAGAGCAGTGGTCATTTCATTAAAGTTAATAGTTTACAGTTGTTGACCATTTAGAAGAGCAATTCAGTACATTCTCTTTACTGTATAAGTGTATGTATTTATTACTTTTCCAAACTTATGTATAACATGTATCTCTAATACAATGTACAACATATTCTTATTTAAAGTTTCATTGTAATGTGAAATTTGGGTTACTTTGGTGTTCCAAACAATAAAAAAATACACAAAAAAATGTTTGTTTGTGTTACATATCTATTGTGTTACCAGCATATCCAAAATATCTTTTCAAGGAAGAAATTAAGCTAAGTCAGACTCATTCCTATTGTTCAAAATTAAAGTCTCTTCTCTTGTCAGGTACATACATTCATTGATTATTATTATACAGAGATTCTCCCTAGTTTTGTCACAGTGCTATATAAACTGATGGTAAGAATTGGGTATGTGTAAGATTCCATCTTATTGATAATGTTTGTTACCAAAGATTTAAAGCACAAGTCACAGATCAGTGGCCTACAAGCTGAATTGCTGGACAGTATTATGATGTATTTTGTGCTTGATTTTTCCCACTTCCTTGCCTGGCGTTTGATTTTCGAAAATTTGAACATGTCAAGAATTATGTAGACCAAATTGGTTTGTAAATTAATCAGGTATATTTGCTTTTATGCCATAGCTGTGACCTTAATACTGTCTTGAAGATGAACAATTTTATTGTCAACTTCTGTAATTCCACTTGATTCTTGAATAGTGCTGGGATTAGGGGCTTCAACTCCTGTGCAGTTGAAAATCCACGTTTAACTTTATAGTTGGCCCTCAGTAACCAAGGTCCCACATCTGTAGATTCAACCAACCACATACCCCGTAGTACATATTGGGAAAGCAGTCTGTGTAATTGGGTCCGTACAGTTCAAATCTGTGTTTTTCAAGGGTCAACTGTACTTTAAAATTGATATTTTGAGTTGTGATTTCACATAGCTTTAGAGTTTTCTCCCTAGAATTTTGATTTTTTGGTAATTTTTAATATTTTAAATTAGAACATTAGAGCACCAATCTACTAGTGTGAATAACATTTAAAGGAATCCTGAAGAAAATTCTCAATGTTTTTTTTACTGGTAATGTCTAATTTTTAAAACACTTTTTGCATTTTAATTTTTTTCTTATTGTAGACTTGGTTATGATGTTGGTTATATTAAATTATAACCTAGAGGGGTCTACCAAGTGTTCTTTGTCCTATAAAAGTGTTCTTTGAAAGCTTTAAAATGTTTGAATTGGTACTCTAAATATTGCATTTTATTAATTCCACTAGTGTTTTATACTTAGAAATGCTTCCAAAATACTCATCACAGTGCTTCTTTCAACTTTGTATAAAAACATTGTTCAATGAGTGATTAATAGTGATCAATCCACAACAAATACTTTGAGTATGAATTTATACATGAGTATACTGTATTTTCTCAGAAGGTGAAGCACTTAAAACCTTGGGAAAGTCTTGCACAAAAATGTGAAAGGTGCTTATCACATTGTCTCCATCTCTGTCTGCACCTTCTAGGCTGCAGAACTCCAGCCTAAAGAGTCTCTTTTTAATTTAAACCTGACAGCTTTTGGGGCCTAAGGTTGGTAGGAGGGACAGAAACTCTGGGCTCTAGATTGATTTTTGGTAGACAAGGATAATGCTATGAAGAATTGCAGGTAAGACTTTTTCCAGATAACACTGAAAATTATGGATGATCTCATTCAGTGATGGATTACCAGTATATCCCAGACATCTTGATTCCAGTAGTACAACTCTTAACTCTAAATCACAGCTGTTATGCTTTTGTATACAAACTGAAATTCTAAAAAACAACTATAAAAGATCTATAGGAAAATTGACCAAACCTTATTGTAGATTATTTTGCAAAAAAAAGTCATTTTTAAGAGATAATGGTTTCTGTTTTTTTCATTTAAAATTAGGGTTTTCACGTCCTATGCCATGCTAAAAATAGATATACATCTTAGTGTACTTACACTATATGTTATTGAAACTCAAATTTCATTTAAGTCTTTGCTACCATTCCCTTTTTCTTTTTTTGGTGTAGTATTGTATAATGCAATCTAACATGTGCTTTCTCTCTCATTCTTGGAAAACAAGCTCATTTTTTTCATTCTCCCCAGCTCCCAACACAGTACCTGCTAGAAGAATCACCTGGGAGTCTCTTCAGAATAATTATGCCCTAATTATTATTATTTAGTGAATCTAGGCAAAGGTACAACATGTTTGGGTTGTAGTGTTATTTCAATTTCCTGAAGGTCTGTAGTTTAAAAGAAAAAAGACAGCTTTCCGTGGTTCAACAAACATATCTGTATGCCTAGAAGCTCTCAGGGCATTGATGGGAGAGATAAGAGTGGCTGGTATATCTTTTTCCTTGTGTGAACAGATTTTGAATTAGGTTCATGCACAGTGCCACAGTGGCATTCTTTTGGAATCAAAAAAGGTGAAACTGTGACTGGGAGTGGAAAAGGAGGTTGTGAAAGAACATTGCAGCTTTTCTCAAAATAAATTTCAGGTCTTCATAGGTAAGGAAAGACTGCCCTGGGGAGAGATTGTTTTTGCCCCCCTGAGAGGTATCTTGTCTATGAGTTTAGTTGTCAGTTTATGCCACCACCATACATTCATATGTTCAACATACTTACTCCCAATACCTACTGTGGACCAGGCACTGTTCTGGGGACTAGAGATACCTGAATGACAAGAGAAGGCCTATCTTCCTGGAGCTTACATTCTAGCAGGGACTTAGATAATAAGTAAACTAATAATTTCACATGAAAAGAAAGTAAAGCAGAGAACGGGATTGGAGGAATGTCGTGTAAGGTGTACTGTTTTGAATAAAATGGCTGGAGAAGGCTTCTGAGGAGGTAATATAGAGAGAAATAATAAGAGAAAAGAGTCACGTAGATGCAGAGGAAGAGCATCTCATTTAGAGAAGACAGGGGAGCTTGGATGGAGAACAAACTACAGAGGGAACAGGTGAGCCTAAGAGCAGCAGTGATGAGTTCAGAGCTAGTTATCAAGGGGCAGTCAAGAGTGCAACAGGAAGTGTAGGTTTGAACACTGTTGTGAACTGGCTTTCATTTTTCAAAGGATTGTACATGGCAATTCTGGAGAAAGCAAACTGCAAGAGTTGGTAAGAATGGAATGAGGGGACTATTTTGGATGAAGATAGAGCCTTCAAAGTGAGTCTTACATACGTGAGAGAAGAGCCAAGAATGACTACATTTTGTTTTTTTAACCTGAGCATTTGGTAGTGTAATTGCCATTCCTGAAATGGGAAAATCTCAAGGAGGAGTGGGTTTAGGGTGAGGATGTTAAGTTAAATATGTTGGATGTTTTGACATTTAGGTGCAGATGTCAGCTAAACACCTGATAAAGATAAGTTCTGGTGTTGTCAGCAAATATAAATGACATTTACAGCCACCGGTCGTGAAATTACCTAGGGAGGGGATATAGTGCGAGGGATGAGCCCAGGAATGCTGCATCATTTAGCAGTTGAAAATACAGTGCAGAGAACTAAGAGTTTGTATATATCAACCATTTAAGCCTTACAATTCTTTGAAGTCGACACAGTTATCCCCATTTTGTAGATAGAGCGTAAGAGGCATAAATAGATGAATGACGTTGGCCAGCAACCTGCCCAAGGTCACAGCTCCATGTGGCAGTGCCTAGAATTCAAGGTACCCTTGTTCCAACACCCGTGCTTTTAGCCACTGTCCTATACTGTTCCATCCAGCAAAGGCACAGCCAGGGAGCTAGGAAACAGTAGAGGGAGGTACTCCGGAAGCTGAGTAAAGAAAGTTCTTACAGAGGAGGGAGAGAGCAACCATCAGAGGCCATTGTTGGGTCAAAGAGGAGCGCTGAGACTTGCCAACTGGTTTTAGCAAAATGAAAGCTGCTGGGTGACTTTGGGAAATGCGGTTTTACTGGAGTGATGGGTTCAAAAGCCTGTATAAGGATATATACATAGGAGAGAATGAGAGATGAGGCAGTGGTCCAGTGATTCTGGACATCTTACTCTGAGGAGATGTACCATATGGGGGAACATTAAAATGGGGGTGAGAGCTGAAGGGAGATCCCACAGTGAGGGAGGGTGTTTTGATTTTTTTTGTTTTTTTTTTTTTTTTTTATTTCTAAAAGATGGACAAAACTCCAGCATGTTATTACTGGAATACCCGGGAGAGGGGAAATTTTTGATGCAACAAAGAAGAGAGATTTGCTAGGTTGATATTCTTATGTAGATGAGAGGGGGGGACCTAGATTTGAGGTTTGAGTGTGGGGCTTCATTTAGCCTTTGGAACACATGTTCTAAACAGATGTTCACAGACGGAAGGAGCAATATGGATACAGGTGCAGGTAAAGGGTAGGTTTGGTGGTAGGTGGGTGGATGAAAAAGTTTCTAAATGCCTTTTTTTTTAATGCTATACCAACTAGGGTAAATAAAACATATTTCCATTTAACATTACTTGCTAATGAAAAGAAATGAAGTACTTAAACATGCTATAACATGGATGGGCCTTGAAAAGATATGCTAAGTGAAAGAATCCAATCACAGAGGATCGCGTATTGTATGATTCCACTTACATGAAATGTCCAGAATAGCCAAGTCCATAGAGACAGGAAATGGGACGTTGGTTGCCTGGAGGTTGGGGGAAATGGGGAATGGTAGTTAATGAATACAGGGTTTCTTTTTGAGATGATAAAAATTGTTCTAAGATTTATTTTGATGGTTGCCCAACTCTGAGTATATTAAAAAAAAACATTGAACTACACCCTTTACATGGGTGAATTGTAGGCTATATGAATTTTACCTCCCAGAAGCTATATAAAACCAGCCAGGCAAGAGCAGACAATTAAGGAAAAACAGGAACATTTGAAACATACCTAGAAGCTTAAGAATGTGAATTGACTCAGGAAATTAGAATTGCTGGCCAGGATTAAGGGAGCATTTGTGGTTGTAGTTACAAATAAAATGAGGCCAGTCAGCATGTTGGAGGTGGTGCCCAGCCATATTCAGGGGCAGATTAGGTAGAAGAGTTCCATTTAAAACCAATTTCCAAACAGCGTAGTGAGGGAGAACCATGGACTCCCAAGACAGGTAAGGAGGGAAGGAAAGACATGAGGGGCATGGGGAACATGGTCCTAGTGGGATTGATGGTGGTTTGGGGTACTTGAAAATGAGAATTCGGAAGTAACGAAGTTGCTTCTGATGAAAAGTCCAGGACTTCCAGAGGCATTGGCTGTGGTAGAATGAAAGACAAGATGATTGGTGGAGAAGAGGCAGAAGAACCATCCTTTCTGCTGATTGGCCTTTTCAGATGTTCCTTCTGCCCTTCCTCCCCTTGCTCTCCCCCATTTCCTTCTTCACATAGCAAATCCTTGCTTTTTTAAAAAAGAAAAAATCCAACTTAAATTTACATCATCTGTGAAAGAATACAAGTAACACATTCAGCTGGTCTCTGCCACAGTAAATAATTCAAGCCTTATTCTTCTGAGATTTCAAGGTCCACACTGGTCTCCAGCCATATCAACCTTCCCCTCCCACACCACCCCTTTAGCCTTTTAACATACT
The DNA here is from genome assembly GCA_006410875.1 of Neotragus pygmaeus. Lineage (NCBI taxonomy): Eukaryota > Metazoa > Chordata > Mammalia > Artiodactyla > Bovidae > Neotragus > Neotragus pygmaeus. The sequence continues at coordinate 2,134,055 of SJYV01007576.1, forward strand.
TGTTTCTTATTTCCCATGATTACCAACATCTTTGCTATAGAAAGCAGTGGCATCTCTTTAATCTTGCTATTTGTTTTTTAGTTGTGGAACAGTTGAGGGCTTTTTGACTCAAAAGTTAAATAGCCTTGGCTATTTAAACTCCAATGAGTTTCTTCCATAGTAGCTTGGACAGTGAAGAATCCACCTGCAATGCAGGAGACCCGAGACCCGAGTTCGATCTCTGGGTCAGGAGGACCCCCTGGAGGAGGGTATGGCAACCCACTCCAGTATTATTGCCTGGAGAATTCCATGGACAGGGGAGCCTGGCGGTACAATTCATGGGGTCGCAAAGAGTCCGACATGACTGAAGTGACTTAGCACACACGCACGAGTTTCTTCTACTCCTTGAATTTAAATAATTTATCTACCTTAAAATCTTGCTGTATTAAAAAATTTGGAGTTTTCTATCTGCTGTGCTTTCCCTCCTTGAATTTAAATAATTTATCTACCTTAAAATCTTGCTGTATTAAAAAATTTGGAGTTTTCTATCTGCTGTGCTGTTTCCCCAGGTCTGAATTCCTCCCCTTTTTGTTTCATCCATATTCTGGATAAGTTAACACCATGACTGTTAATCTTCTGAGCTCTATACATTTAGTCAATCTCTTGAGCACATTTCTATCAGGTATAGCCCAGGCCTCTCCAACCCTCAGTGTTACCATGTGAAGTTTGTCATCTGTCTCCAAAAATTGCTTCTGTTATTAAATNGTTTCCCCAGGTCTGAATTCCTCCCCTTTTTGTTTCATCCATATTCTGGATAAGTTAACACCATGACTGTTAATCTTCTGAGCTCTATACATTTAGTCAATCTCTTGAGCACATTTCTATCAGGTATAGCCCAGGCCTCTCCAACCCTCAGTGTTACCATGTGAAGTTTGTCATCTGTCTCCAAAAATTGCTTCTGTTATTAAATTTCTACATTGCACAGATGCCTCCATCCTCTTGTTCAAAGCAGAGAGCTGTTTTCCTCCAGCTCTTGGATTCTGCCCTGTCCTGCTGTTAAAAAGCTTAAATGTTCCTCCTTCTGTAGCACCTCTTTCAGTTGTCTCTCACCTCTGTCTCCTGGATCCTTGAAATAAGAGCCTCACTGCTCTCTAGTATCCTCCCTCCTCCCACTTCTTGCTTTCCTGAAAGATGGATCTTTCAAAAATGAACATAGGACCATCCCTGCTAAAAATCCCTGTTTGGTTTTCCCACCGTTCTCGATCAGTCCAAGTTACTTATTATGCATCGAAGACCTGGATTGCCCCAGCCTACCTTGTTCAGCCTCACACATCTCATCTTTTTTTCTTTTTCTAATTGATAGCGATTTATATTTGTACAGATTCTAGCTGCTTCAGTAATAAACCTCACCTTCTCTCCTCAGTTTTCATTCAGAAGACATTCTGCTACAGTAACAGCACACTTTACTGCTTCAGCTTGCTAATAGGCCTTTTCAGAAGCGCCATCCCCTTGATCATGATATCCTTCCTTCCTAATGTTGGCCTGAATATTTTTCCCTTCTGTTGACACCTAATTCAGACATCTCATGGGACTTCTGCTCATTGTCTCACACACCGACTAGTTTTATTCTTGTCACCATACTAGTGTGTCCCATCTCCTATAGCAGTTAACATTTGTTTCTGCTAGACTATATTCTGTTTGAAGGAAAAGATGATTATTTTTAGTCCTTACATCCCCAGCACATGCTTCCCTGGTGGCCCAGTGGTAAAGAATCCACCTGCCAATGCAGGTCTGATCCCTGGGTCGGAAAGTTCCCCTGGAGAATGAAATGGCAGCCCACTCCAGTTTTCTTGCTGGAGAAATCCCATGGACAGAGGTGCCTGGCAGGCAACAGTCCACAGGGTTGACACAGGTTGGGACACAGCGACTAAAGAACAACATCCCCAGCACAGTAAATGTGTTAACAATGTAAAAAAACCTTTGATGTTCAACATAGATATGGGTGAAATTTTTTTTTTTTTAAGTTTGTAACTCTGGAAAACTTGGCCGTGGTATATTGCACATCAAACTTTGAAATAAAATGAATAATTGCTTTGAATGTCCTTTAGACCTGGGTAACTCACTGCATATTCCACTGGTATGTGTATAACATCAGCTTTCTTAATAATGAAATTCAGCTGTTATCCCTACCAGGGGCTTATACCACCTGATATGTTTTCTTAATCAAATGTAACATTAATTAAAAGGAGTACTTTTTTGTTCACTGCAAACAACAGATGAGCAGAAAAACGTAATTCTGCCACTTGTGTATTTTGAAGGCCAACATTTGGTACTATGGAAATACTGTCAGGGGAGTCTACTTTTTTGGCCCATAAAGGGTTAAAGGGAAATTAGCTTATTTATGAAAGAGGAAAATTATTTGAATGTATAATATTTTAAGTAAATCCCACATACAAATATCCACACATGTTGGATAGATAAATTAGGCAATTTTTTTTTTTCTTTATAGAAATATGCTTTGGGGAATTCCCTGGTGGTCCAGTTGTTAGGACTCTGCATTCACTGCCATGGACTCTGGTTCAATACCTTGTTGGGGAACTAAGATCCCCAAAGCCTCATGTTGTGGCCAAAAATTAAAAATAAACTTTTTTTTTAAGTGTTTGTAGGAGGTTTCATTATATGGGACTTCCCTGGTGGTCCAGTGACTAAGACTTCACTCTCCCAGTGCAGGGGCTTGGAGTTCAGTCCCTGGTCAGGGTACTAGATCCCACATGCCACAACTAAAGATCTGGTTTGACAAATATTAAAATATATATATGCATGTACTGTGAAAGTTAATCCTGTTAAGTCAATCTGTATGTACCCTCAGATGCATGTTACAAAGAACTTAGAAATGCGTTCCTAGAGATGGGTGTATATTTTACAAAGATTCATTGCCCATTTGATCTCTGTACAAAGATTGAGGTTGGCCTTTAGCAGGAGTCAAATTGGTAGTTGAGGAAGCCATCAGTATTCCCATTGTCCTGCAAATATCTGTTTCCTCTTAAAGATTCATCTGAACTTAATTCTGTTATAATAAAATACTTTTAACCCCTTCCCCGTCTCTCTAGTGTAATTTAAAACTTGCTGTTGGCCCCTTGAGCTTATAGTTTGCTACTAGAATGTGCCACACCAAGTCTTTTAACAGAGTAACTTATCGTTTTTATCCTTGAGTAAAAGCTGGTGGGAAAGGAAAGTTTTATTCAGGTGCTTCTGTGTATGGTAAACTATTGAAAGAGACTGTACGTGGGTACATATATTTTATGTTGCTTGTTTTGAGTCCACAAGTGTTGGTACTGTATGATTTTAAAAAATGGGAGCAGGGAAATACCTTAGATGTGGGTTGTCTCACTAAATGGTACAGTCTCAGTAAATGTACAGTAAATGGCATTAAGAAAGTTTGCTGTGAATTTCATATCATTCTGAGGTAGAGTATAAGTGTGAAGAGTCTATGAAGGGCTGAAGTCTTTGCCTCATTCATCCAGTTCATAATTTGTGGCTTTTCATTATGGTAATTAACATTTTCTTAGGCCTGATAACATGGAAGCTTAATTTCTTTCAATTACTGAACTGCTTGACTCTAAACTATGGTGGATATTGGGGGACCAGGGGAGGCTAATAAGATCTTAATGATCAGAAATACAAAACATGGTGTTTTTGCAAAGTGAAATACTTAGGGTTAGGATATTTGCCATCTGTCAAAATAGATGTATAGAATAATAACTTCAGCACTTACAGATGTGCTAAGCTCTGAGCTCATGCTTATGTGTCTTATCCCATTTAATATCAGCAAAAAGCAGATATTATTATCCCTATTTCTGAGGCATGTGTCCAGGGTCACTCCTGTGTGAGGTTTTTTTTTCACCAAATGTTTCTCTTTAAGCATTTAAAAGAAGGTACTCTAAGTAAAGCAGTACAACTTCATGTTAAGAGTTATAACTGATACACATACATTTTCAGTCCACTCTTTTTTAGTTCCTAAGTCTGACAGAGTAGTATTGGACCAAATGTTCAGAGGAGCAAAAACTGAAGTAGAAATTATTGCCTTCCATGTTAGTAATAATTGTATATACAGAAAATCTATTATGAGGGTTTAATAGGACTTCCTTAAATGTTTGCTAAAGTGAGTGGGAGGAAGGGATTGAAACTGTAAACAAGAAAGAACAAGATGTTGGGGATGGGGGAAAGATGAGAAAGTGCTTGGGTGTGCTTTCAGGTTATTTTTCTGTCAGCATTGCACAAGCATTTCTCTCACCATTGCCACTTGAGTCACAACCTACAACTTGCCAAAGACATCTCAGCAGTGTGTGAGTAGACGGCACCTTCTGATCATACCTGAACATTTTCCTTTTTAGAGTAGGTTGTTGTTAATATTCGCAGAGAAATGAGAGAGGTGATGATACCCATTAATTAAGTTGTGAAACAAATCCTTCCTTCTCTTCTGTGTCATACATGATGGGTTGAATTTGACTGTTCCACTAAAGCATAAGCAAAATGCCTCCTATAAGTAGGAAATAAGACCAGTAGTTATTGTCACTTTCAGCAGCACTAACTTATCAGTCTTGCCGTCTTTGGGGAAATGAATAGAAGGTGAATGCTTGAGCACTCAGCATAGTTCAGCAGTCATTTTGGCATAGCAGCTTACATGGTATGCTGTGCTTTAAAGAGAGACTTGTGAAAACAAACTACATTCTTGTATTGATCTTTATTTTACAAGCATTAGTGTTTTCGATCCATGAGTTGGGAAGATCCCCTGGAGAAGGATATGGCAACCCACTCCAGTATTCTTGACTGGAAAATCCCATGGACAGAGGAGCCTGGAGGGCTATACAGTTCACGGAGTCGCAAGAATTGGATACGACTTACCAACTAAACCACCACCAGTATTGCCTGAAAAATTCTAAGAGGAGCCTGGCAGGCTATGGTCCATGGGGTCACAAAGCAGCTGAGCAGCTGAGCATGTGACTGCACATTAACTGTGTAAAGCATTTTAATGTCATAGACTCAAAGAAGCCTCCCCCATCACTGGATTTTCTGGGTCATTGACTCCATTTTTTTCCTAATAGAAAGTCAGACTTAGAGTAAAAAATTTCTAAGAGTACACCTGAAAGAAGTTTCAGTTGGCTCAGCTAGTTCATTTCTTTATCTCATTAGGACATAGTGCATTGTGTTTCTCAAGTATTTTGAGTGGTAAAACAGCTGCTAATCAAGGCTGTGCAGAAGGACATTTTGATATACTTTTTCCAAAGTGTGGTCTGTTAGTCTCCTTATGTGACATATTTGGACCTCTGCCTGTATTAGGTAGGTGTGTGTACATAACTTGTGTAATGTATCTTTAGGACTGCTTGCCATGGATTGTTGCTAGGACTTCACATTGAGTTTCTCCTGAGTAGACTGGCAGACAGTATGATGTTGGAAGATTGTGAATTTCATTTTGCTCCAAGCACCACAGGAAACAGCTGAAAATAGAATATGCCGTGTCTGTGTTGCTTTATTTACAGTCTCATTTTTATTGCCTCCTCAGGTACCCAGGGAGTTGCACCAGGCCCCGTCATTGGGCTCCAGGCCCCATCCACCGGTCTCCTTGGTGCCCGACCTGGCCTGATCCCACTCCAGCGCCCGCCAGGAATGCCTCCACCTCACCTACAGCGGTTTCCCTTGATGCCACCTCGGCCCATGCCTCCACACATGATGCACCGAGGTCCACCACCAGGCCCAGGGGGCTTCGGAATGCCTCCACCTCATGGAATGAAAGGCCCCTTCCCACCCCATGGCCCCTTCGTCAGGCCTGGCGGGATGCCAGGGCTCGGGGGCCCGGGGCCAGGCCCGGGGGGTCCTGAGGACCGAGACGGAAGGCAGCCGCCACAGCAGCAGCAGCAGCAGCAGCAGCAGCCACCTGCACAGCCGCCGCCGCAGCAGCCGCCGCCAGCCCAGCAGCCACCGCCTGCTCAGCAGCAGCCACCGCCGTTCAGAAATGACAGCAGGCAGCAGCAGTTCAATTCAGGTAGAGACCAAGAAAGGTTTGGAAGAAGATCCTTTGGAAATAGGGTGGAGAATGACCGGGAACGGTACGGGAACCGTAATGATGATCGAGAGAATAGTAACCGTGAGAGGAGAGAGTGGGGAAGGAGGAGCCCCGACCGGGACAGGCACAGAGACTTGGAAGACAGGAATAGACGCTCTAGCGGGCATCGAGACAGAGAGAGAGATTCTAGAGATAGAGAGTCTCGTAGAGAGAAGGAAGAAAACCGAGGCAAGGAGAAGCCCGAGGTGGCAGACAGGGCAGGCGGTAACAAGACCGTGGAACCTCCCATTAGCCAAGCGGGAAGCGTAGACGCTGTTTCAGAACTTCCGAAGGGGGAGCCTGGGCCTGCAGTCGCAAAGCCTTCTGAAGAGTTACCTGCTGAGGCTACCTCATCCGTCAGCCCCGAGAAGGACCCCGGCTNGTAACAAGACCGTGGAACCTCCCATTAGCCAAGCGGGAAGCGTAGACGCTGTTTCAGAACTTCCGAAGGGGGAGCCTGGGCCTGCAGTCGCAAAGCCTTCTGAAGAGTTACCTGCTGAGGCTACCTCATCCGTCAGCCCCGAGAAGGACCCCGGCTCAGCAGCAGAGCCTCCTCGTTAAGAGACTGGGATCTGTCGGATATGACGGCGACACAGGAGGGTAGGGCTTGGGGTGTACAGATGCTGTATTATACGTGCTCCCGCTATGTCACAGCCCCGCAGTAGGTGGGAGCTGTAAGCAATTTGATTGCTTCCCTTCTATTTAAAAATAGCCACAAAATAACAACAAAAAAAATACTGAAAATATGAATAAATATTACCCTTTTTGCTGTAACTTTTTAAAAGTTTTGACTTTAAAAAGTTTACAAATCGTAATTAGAAGTGCTCTCTATTTTTTTTTTTTTTTAATTTAAGACAAGGTAACGGTGAAAGCTCCTCAAAAAACAATAGGGATGTTTTTAATAAACTCTATTTTCGTAACAAACTTTAACGTGTGCTATTCTTCCTACACTGCATTAAGGTGGAAAAGGACTGTTCATCAGTTTGAGTGGTTAATGCTGTATTAGTCTAAATTAGACTTGTTGATTTGATGGAAACAGACATCTTTATGTAGTTATTTTCAAACACTTCATCTGTAATATTTTTGATTTTTAGCATCTCAATCAGAAGGCAAAGACTAGTGGTTTTAATGTTAACTGAAAAGCTTGTGAGTTTCGGGATTCAATCAAGGTGTTCTCCCCCTCCCCGCCCCCCACCCATTGGCTTTGTGGTCAATGTTGCCCTAAATAATTGATAAAAAAATTCTTTGCTAAGGGAACATTGGACCCCAACATTGCCAACTGTACTATAAATTATTGCCTGGGTATTACTTCTTTAGAAGGCTGGTTATTTTTCTTACCATCCCATTAAATTTTTCAAAAAGGTTAAAGAAAATCAAGGTTAGTGTCTGCAGCTTTAAAAGCTTTTTGTCTCATCTGTTTAAGAAGCTTTGCCTGTTGCCTCTCTTCCCCTGCTGAGCAGAGGTAAACTGAGCTTTTCACCTCTGCAAAGTACTCGCTCTTCTTTAAAATAGTTGGGTTAACTAGGAAAAACAGTTGTGAGTTACCCAGGAACTGTTACATGAAGACATTCAAAGGGAAATCAAACCTGTACCTGAAGTACTACAGAGAAGCGGTTACATAGAGCTGCTGAGCTAGTGCCAAGGAAGAGACCAGCCGTTAACACAGCCGGAGTGTGTATGGCCTTGAAGCTCTTTTCTCCTTAAATTATGTATCTAAACTGTCCTAGTCTGTGTGCTGAACAGGTTCTTTACCCTCATCCCAAAGCAAAGCTGCTATATTTGGTTTTGAGTTTTCTGCAGCAAAATCCTTAATGGGGTGGGGGTGGGGGGAGTGTACCTAGGGGAACCTTTGGAAAATAAGAGAAAATGCCGTTTCACATATGTAGACGAGTTATAAGCTTACCCTGGTGTATGCTGGCCCAGAGTTTAAAAGTCCTAGCTGAAACTGCTTCTGGAAATAAACATCTAATTAGTGTTCGTGTTTCAAGGAAAACAGTCCAGTATTTCCAGTCAAAAGTATTAAGGTCACCCTTTTGCTCATTACAAAACCCCAGAAGTATTAAGTGGTAGTAATTACATTTGAGGCTTTAAAGGACACAAGCAAGTCCATTTATGTAACAAATTGTACTTTATGAAATGTTAGTGTTAACTGTTAATTTGTGAGCATACTGTTGTCACCAACTTAAAACTTTGAATACATTTATTTTTCTAAATTAGCTTTTCCTCTCCAAGTGATCTTCACTTGCTAAAATCCAACCAAAACAGTTGCTTATTTCTGGCTTCTCTGTCAAATATCCTACAATTTTCAATAAACTATAACCTATAGTCAAACCTGCGTTAAGATCAACACTTCGCTTTAAAGCATTCTTCTATAGGCATATGTGTTTAGAGAAACAGACTTGAATTACTAATTGGGTGTAGAAATTCTTGTATTTAAACAGGCAGAACCCACAACCAAGTCCTTTCTTTGCTTCCACCTTACAGTGGGTATAATGTATTTCTTTAAAGGGCATATGTGAAAGCAGGTTGTACCAAACTCTACTGTTACTAAAAATAGTTTAAGTGGTCAGTTCAGTTCAGTCACTCAGTTGTGTCCGACTCTTTGCGACCCCATGAATTGCAGCACGCCAGGCCTCCCTGTCCATCACCAACTCTGGGAGTTCACTCAGACTCACGTCCATCGAGTCCGTGATGCCATCCAGTCATCTCATCCTCGGTTGTCCCCTTCTCCTGCCCCCAATCCTTTCCAGCATCAGAGTCTTTTCCAATGAGTCAACTCTTCACATGAGGTGGCCAAAGTACTGGAGTTTCAGCTTCAGCATCATTCCTTCCAAAGAAATCCCAGGGCTGATCTCCTTCAGAATGGACTGGTTGGATCTCCTTGCAGTCCAAGGGACTCTCGAGTCTTCTCCAACACCACAGTTCAAAGGCATCAATTCTTCGCCTTCTTCACAGTCCAACTCACATCCATACATGACCACAGGAAAACCCATAGCCTTGACTAGACGGACAAAGTAATGTCTCTGCTTTTGTATATGCTATCTAGGTTGGTCCTAACTTTTCTTCCAAGGAGTCTAAGTGTCTTTTAATTTCATGGTCATGGGTCTATAAAAATGGATTATGTGCCATTTTGACAGGTAGGTAAATTAATCTTACTCTTCGCCAAGGCTGCAACTTGCCGTTTACAATTTCACTAAGTTATCAAAGGGCTCTCATAAATTGTTAAGAGCTACTTTTTAAAATAAAGTTACCACCTTAACTTCCCTAAAGCTAACAAAGAATGGCCTATTTGTCTGAGATTAAAATTCAGCTTAGTCTTAGCTAAATATACCAGCTGCTAAAATTTTAACATTTTAATGATCTCATTTAAAGACACTTTCAAAGAAAGTTCTAAGATAGTTAATACCCATCAATGTATTACTAAATCTCTTCCATTCACGCTCTATGTATGAATATCAAGTTAATTTAGAATTTCAATGTAAATACTTCAACAGGCTCAAAATACAGTGCCACAGAGAATGTTTATTGCAGGCTTGAGAGAATCGAAATTCAGACAAATAATATACATGTGATTAAGTCTGGCAAAATACAGAGATCAATGAAACAGACATTTTAATTGCATGAGTTTTATAAAATAATACAAATCTTTCAAGTGATCATAAGTCAGTTCTCATTACAGGTACTTAAAGCAATTTTTAAAAAGTCACACAAATTATACTTTTAAACAGTGTTAAATGCTTATCAAGTTAAATTTCTACAACTAGCAAGATAACACATGAGTTACTAGGACTCAAACCACGTCCCAGGGAATGTTTACTTGGCAATTCCAATTACACCACAGGCCAAGCGACCGCCAGCATTTCCAGTCTTTGTGCTTTCCTCATTTCCACCTCTGCCCAAGTCATCTGGTTTCTCATGGACCTTAAAAAAATTTTAAGAACAAATTAACTCAGGCTATCAAGCAGTTACCATCTCCTCAATAATACCCAAAAGACTTAAGAACCACTGAATATTAGAAAATACCATGTTAAAATAATCCTGCTAGTAGGAAAATACACAAAAATTTAGTAGAAGTTACTATTCAGAGCTTTTTCTTGATGATGCAGACATAATAAAAAAACTAGGTTAGCAGTACTATCTGAAAAAAACACGAGAAACCCACAGAATTAGGTTACAAAGCATCCACATGCTAAATCTACCATGAGAAATTTTAGTAATATCAGGCTAGACATTCTTTCATAGTACAAACTGGTTTGGGGAGAAAGGTGAACCAAAAAAATATATATAAACTTATAAAAACTGTGCCTAATTAGCTACAAACCCATAAATAAGAGGTAATCCTAAAAATATCTTGAATATTCAAATCAGAATACTGGAGTGGGTTGCCATGCCCTTCTCCAAAGGATCTTCCAGATCCTGGAATCAAACCCGGGTCTCCTGCATTGCAGGCAGATTCTTTACCAACTGAGCCATGAGGGAGGCCCTAAAAAATACCTTGAATATTCAAGCAGTAGCCTTTTAAATTTTGCTCATAAAACATTAAGCCACCACTTGGTGGTTCAGATGGTAAAGAATCTGCCTGCAATGCAGGACACTTGGGTGCGATCCCTGGGTTGGGAGGATCCCCTGGAGGGGGGCATGGCAATCCACTCCAGTATTCATGCCTGGAGAATCCCATGGACAGAGCCTGGCAGGCTGCAAGTCCAATGGTGGCACAGAGTCGGACATGGCTGAGCGACTGAGCATAGCACATCAAACATTGATAAGTGACTTTTCTGCTTCATAACTACAGAAGGAAATGCTAAGGATAAAAGGGTAAGCTGATAGGAAGTGTCTACTGAAAGTTAACTGTCCTCTGGGGGCAGGCAAAAGGGAGCCATCAGGAGGCATTCCGTAGGAACCAGATGCAGTGCTACGTAACCTGGGACAACGGCCTCCCGCACGTCATAAAGTGACAACCTGCAGACATGACTGAATGCTGGTGCTGAGGCCCACCCTAGGTTTTAGATTTCAAATGCTCTGGTTAACTGCAAGGGGGAAACCCAGTAGTGACAGAAAGCCTGGCCATTTGAAAACCAAATAAAGACAGCTGCTGTTTCCATAACACAGATCTAATTAACATGATCAAAGGTAATCTGCCTTATGACTGCATCTTAGCAAAACTGGTCTTAACTGACCTTGATCATTAAATCACCTTCAGTGTAACTGTCCAACAAAATAACTGCTTTTCCTAATCTGAAGAGAAAGTACAATTTATATGGAACCTTAGAAGCCAGGATTAATAATCGTGAAGTCATGAAAACATACATGATCGTGTGTTAGAAGAAATTTCATGCATATCCTTATTACATGAAAACGTACCACCATCGTGCGGCCAATGATGGAATATTCTCCTGAGAGTGAGATCAAAGGATCTACGATATCCACAATGGCAACGCCGTTTTTGTCAGCCGTCACATTGCCCAGGTCTCCAACATGCCTAACATGGAAAAAGCACAGGGATTAGGACTGATTTCTATCTATCTAACTTTAGTTCATAAGCTAAACTAAAAATGGATGAGTCAGATACATAAGGGTGGCTTAAGAGAGCGATACAGCCTGTATCAAATAGAATCTACTTTTCCATACTGACAAAACTTTGAAAACATACAAATTTAAAAACAAGTAACAAGATGTTTCAGACACACAGCTCTTCAAGCAAGGCTTCAAGTCTATAAAGCAACACTCTGGAAAGACTTGGGGTGCACCCCTAACTTCAGAGGTAAACTTAGAGGATAAACTCTAAGTTACTGAGTTATGCCTATTAATACTTGGCATGGCTAATAGAGTTATGCCCCTTGCCCTTTGATATAAATGTAAATTAATCCTTGTCCTTAAAATTTAATATTTTCCTGAAAGGGTTTCAGAAAACGAACACATACAAGGGGAGTCTCACTGAATTTTCAGCATGAAATTTTTATCTACAAAGTTTCCAGTGTTTCACAATGATGTTTTAATTTTGCTAAGTAATTGACAGTACTGTTATTTATGACATTTCCTGTATTAGTTCCTTTTGACAGTTGTATTAGTTCTTTATTCAATAAACACTACAAAACCCAAATCGTTTGCAGTGTCCCCATTTGTCAATTCCTTAGCCCAGGGAGTAATGCCATTCCAGTACTCAGGGGCAAGGGGTTACGTAGAGCAACAAATTCAAGAGCAGAAGTGCAATTATCTTAGCATATAATCTGCAAGCAGTAAACCATACTGACCACCCCTGCCCAAAGCCAGCGCTAATATTTCAAAAAAGAATTAAGGCCACTTACCTCTCTTCATCTTTTGGCCCACCGTGTTTTTTGGACAGAGGATTAAAGTGAGGACCTGCACTGGTACAGCCTATTTACCAAAAAAAAAAAAAAAAAAAAGGCAGCTAAATTATGAATCAAAATCCAAAATAAATTCTAAAAAAGAAACTGGTCATTGCTAAAAGCCTCAACTGGAGAAAAGCACTGACCCACAATGTGACTTCTGGTCTGGCAACAACAGCGACGAAGGGCAGGGAGTAGAGACCAATTCTAACTGCTGCGAGGCTGGCCAAGGTACCACCACTCAGCCTGGCTGCTCCTGCCCCGACCTGCACTTCAACGGTCCTTCTACTAAAATCCCATGATTATGATTCTACTTCCTAAGACAACAGGATGCCTCAATGACAAAAAACGTGTCTCCCCAGCAACACACTGCCAGACAGCTGCTGTCTGGGTCTCGTGCTTGTGGAATATAAAGCAGCATCCTGATGCAAGGGCTGCTGCCCTGCACGACTCTGGGCCTTCAGGCTGTACTCTGTAAAAACGGCACTCCTGAGCACGGGAGAAGAGCATTCCCATAGAACACAACTATGGAGGCGGCTCTCTTACGTGGGCCTTCACTCGCTGGCTGTCAACAGCCCCCACCCTCCCCACTCAGGGAGATGACACGCAGGTTACAGGACGTGGCAGAGTAAGTCGACGCCAAAGAGCAGTCGCCTCCCACCGCAGAGGCAGGAATGTTTTTCCTTTGGCTGCGCCGGGACTCAGCCACTGCACACATGATCTCTAGTTGAGGCACGCAGGGTCCTCAGGCGGCAGCATGTGGCCTCTGGGTGGCGGCCTGCACGTGGGGACTCCTCTTCCTGACCAGGCATCCAACCCAGGCCCCCTGCGTTGGGAACTAGGGGGAGTCTTACCCACTGGACCACCTCTTAGTCCCAGCAATGTTTATATGGTTGAAGTGGATCACATCTGACCCTTAAATCACTATTTAAAGGAACCAAATTATGGGTCATTAAAAACAGGTTCCAGCAAAATGAATTAAGTTCTCATCACAGAAGGTCAAAACACTAAGTTTACTCACATGCAGCAACTTAACCCATAAATTTTGTTAACTTGCTTCTGATCCCAAATTGAGAAAATCAAAGTCAATCCACAGTACCAACAGTTCACAGGCTATCATCAGTCTCTCTCTCACTCCCCCCCCACCCCATCCCAACTAAGGCTCTCGTGTTGGAGCTGTGGAGCTGTTCTTCCAGGGTAATGATAAATGTACCCGCTGCCTGGCACACCCACCCTCAACCCCCAGTTCACAAGACCAAAGGCCACGAAGGTCAGAAAGTAGCAGTATTGTTTTCTGTTGTTAAAAACATCTGAGACTCTTACATAATCAACCCATAATAAGATAAAATAAAAACATCAATTCCCCTTCCATTCAATTGAGTCAGTCACTCTTATCCCTGAGTCTGACCTGAGTAGTCCTATCGACTTTCTAAAAAAATGTTGCCAAGTTTTTAATGTGTGGGGGTGGCTTCCTGGATGGCTCAACAGGCAGACAACCACCTGCAATGCAGGAGACACGGAAGACGCGGGTTCCATCCCTGGGTCGGGAAGATTCCCTGAAGACAACAGCAACCGCTCTAGTACTCTTGCCTGAAAAATCCCACAGACAGAGGAGCCTGGAGGGCTACAGTCCACGAGTTGCAGAGTCAGACACGACTGAGCGCCTAAACACACACACACACACTACTAGGTTTCTCTCACTAGGTGAGGTGACTGTGAATCGATCGTCACCAGGACAACACCCACCTTGTGTATTGTCTCCAAACTGATGGACGTGGAATCCATGATCACCTTCAGTCAGCCCTGTAATGGATCCAGTTACCACGACTGTATTTCCCTTCAGTCAAAGAAAAGTGAGAGACGTTTGAGAGGGCGAATGCTTCTGAGCAAAGAAAACGACTGAATTACCTTTACCACTCACAGGAAAAGTGAAAAGAACATCAACTCAGGAGTCGAAAAACCTGTGTCCAAGGTTTTTAGCTAGAAAGGCCCACCACGTTCTAGCAATGAACCTCCAGGTAGCTGCTTAACCATTCATGTGTAATACAAGTTAAGTTCTTGCTTATTATGTAAACACTTCAAATAGGTTGTGCTTGTGCATGGCTAAGTATATGTGCACGTATCAAACTTGTGAACCCAACTGTTTGCACATCATACACTTTTCAGCATCTTCCTTTCTTCATGCAGACACTCTGCTGTATTATCAAACACACAGATATGTCTTAAAAAAAAAAGGTTCCCTGGAAATACTCAACTTGCTATCCTGTGGTCCCTCTTCTCCACTCCCCAGGAGAGGGATGTTTATCAGTTTCCCACATGGATATTTTTGGTTTGTACCCAGAGAATATCCTCCTCACTGCCACTGGAAAGCTGCTCCTAATCTAACCAGAAGTACTGCTTTCGCAAGGCTTTTCAGACACTGAAACCTAGATTAACTTTTCCACTCCTGAGATCAAAAAGAAGGGACAATAAAACACCGAAACAGGTGAAGAAGAAAAAAAAACCCACACTGCAATCCCAGCAAAGGTGATGGGTAATGGTACTGCATGCTACATAGACAAATCAAAGAAGTTACTTCCACAGCTAAAGAGAGATCTTAGCAACTAAAATAAAACATAACACAGCAACCACACCATATAGGAATATGAGACGGTGTTTCTGTTTTTTCAAAAAGCCAGGGCCGACAGTTACAAGAGGTGTTAGGCCTTGGAGATCTGATTTTCCACTGGCCAGGTATCACTCCTCCTGGAAAGTAGCGAGGCGACCGCTGCCTCTTGTATTTCTTTTTGAAGACAGATATGTTATGATTCCTCTAGGTAAAGAAAAATCCAAAATTTACTGGAAAAAGCCAAATGTGACTGTTATCCCCCAAACACGCCATGTTATCAAGAGCAGAGAGAGGCAAACACGCAGGCTCTTCCACGCCCCCACTCAACCAGTAATACACAGAACAGGAGAAGTTCAAGGGTAAGCGGCCTGGTACACCCTGCGGGAACCGGGCTATTATCTCAAACGGCTGAAACAGGTCAGGGAAGCAGGAAGAAGGGAAACAGGCTGCAGTGTCACCCTAGGCTAACGAAGGCTCAGCAGGGGCCTTCTCCAGATAGATGATTTTCAAGACGAGCTAGGACTTTGGACTTAAGAGGTGAAAATTTCTGATTTTTGAAAACTGGAAACTAATCCAAAAATTTTAAACACTCAATAAGCCAAGAACTACAGTTGATAGTGTATTGACAATTTAATACATCTGCATCCCCAAGGGTCTTTTATCAGGTTCAGAGCGCACCACCAAAACGGAGGTTCAGAACCCAGGAGGAGGGGCCATACGAGCTACTCAGGGAAGGTAAAAACTAAGGGACCCGGGTTGCGGCAGGTCTCACAGTTTGGCTTCTGAATCTAAGTAACACCAGGAGCTGTCTCTCAGTGGCCGGAAGGAAAGAATTCCTCAGAGGCTTCTTAGGTTCTCTAGTGGAGAGGCAGAAGGCAATGGCACCCCACTCCAGCACTCTTGCCTGGAAAATTCCATGGACAGAGGAGCCTGGTAGGCTGCAGTCCATGAGTTCGCTAGGAGTTGGACATGACTGAGCGACTTCACATTCACGTTTCACTTTCATGCATTGGAGAAGGAAATGGCAACCCACTCCAGTGTTCTTGCCTGGAGAATCCCAGGGACGGGGGAGCCTGGTGGGCTGCCATCTATGGGGTCGCACAGAGTCAGACACGACTGAAGTGACTTAGCAGCAGCAGAGCAATGGAGAGGCAAGAGGAGAGACAAAACAGAGTCTGGCAAATGAAAAGAGCAAAATTTGGTCTAATGTCAAAAAGTCTTTTTGGAAAATTTATAAACCACCAAAAGGAAAAAATTAAGCTCAAATATTTAAGTGCTCCTTGTATAAATCTCACGTAGAACACTTTGCATATCCTTTCATGTTTCCATAAACCACTGTAAACCTCATTGGTACCAAACCTCACTGGTACCTTAAATATTCCCTCAATATTAACAACCCAACACAATCTTCCACCCACTGGCAACCTAAGATCTGGGACAGTCTTTTCACAACATCTGTGAAAAGATGTTTCACACCTCTCACAACATCTGTGCTTAACAGTATGATCACTGAGTGTTTCTGCACTTTATTTTACATGATTTGTGCAGAGGTTTGGTCAATACTCTCTCAGTAACAGGCCTACCCATAAAGAAATTTCGAAGTCACGTGACTGAAAATTTGTTTACAGGAATGCTCCAAGCACAGAAATGACAATTCCGTGCAAAGGAAATAGTCTAGGCCTCCTCGAATTCTCAATCCTCCGTGCACTGTTAAGAACCACTTTGGAGGCTTTAAAAACTACAAATCTCAGACTGCACTGCACCAGGTTCTGACTTAATTGATCCTGAGTTGAGCCCTGGAATGTCTATTTTAAAAAGCTCAGCCAGTGACTCTGGGGCTTCCCTGATGGCTCAGGGTGTAAAGAATCTGTCTGCAATTCCGGAGAGCTGGATTGATCCCTGGACTGGGAATTTCCCCTGGAGGAGGAAACGTCAACCCACTCCAGTTCCTCTTGCCTGGAGAATCCCATGGACAGAGAATCCTAACAGGGTCGCAAAGAGTCGGACACGACTGAAGCGACTTTGCACCCACGCGGTGAGTCTAGGTGTGCCGTGCACCCAGGATTATGATCGCTCTTTAGAAACCCCCCCAAACAAGGGAGCCTGTTAGATCTCTGGTTTTTCTGGAGCTCTGACCAGGGCCGTCTTCTCTGTCCTCACAGAGCCTGACCATGACCTAAAGCAGGGTGTGCCAGCAAACTTTTCTGTGAAGGGTCACTGTTGCATACTCGTGTTTTCCTTTAAACACAAACATTAAAACAAAACTACAAAGACCTGAACAGATAAAACCACTCAGCTCGAGGGCTGTACAAACACCAACCCCGGCAGACTGTGCGCGTGGTTTGCAGATCCCTGAGCTGGAGCACTCGAGCTGCAAAGGAACCCCCAAAGGGATAACGGATGCCACGAGAATCCTGAAGGCCCGGCCGCACCCCGCCACCCCCGAGATCTCAAGGGCGAGCCAGGCCTCAGGACTGCGCAACTCAAGAATCCGCAGGAAGCCAGAACCCAGACACTGACCCCGCCGAGAAGGGGGTCGGGGGGCGGCGGGGAGGATAGCCACACGGCCTCCTCAAAGCAAGGCAGGTCTCCGTCGGGGCCTGCGGACGTCGAAGGGGCGTCCTCCCTCGCTTTCTCTCCGCCCTCCCGGGCCCGCGGTTCTAGGCCTCCCCGCCCCCCAACACACAAAGGGGCCGACCGGGTGTTCCCTTCCTGCACCCCCGCCCAGGCCTCGCCTCGCACAGCCGCCGGGCTCGCCCGGTGACTCAGCACTTTGTGGCCGCGGGCGCGCGGGGGGCGGCCCGGGAGTGGGAGTGGACCGCGGACCCGCCGAACCGCGCGCCAGGGGAGGGAGGCGTGGCGAGGGCGGCCCGAGGCCCGGCGGGGCCGGCCTGCCGCTCCAGGGCACAGGTTGGCGCGCACGACCTCGCCGCTGGTCTCCCCCCTCGGCCCCGCCAGCCCTTGCCTTTGCCTCGAAGTGGATGGTGCCTTGCACCGGGCCGTCACCCTTCAGCACGCAGACGGCCTTCGTCGCCATGACTCTGGGGAAAGGCTCTCCGGCCCGGATCGCTAGGGACACCCCCACAAAGCAGAGCACGAGACGCCGCAGAACACACGCCGACGCAAAACCGAGGCGAGCGCGCCGCCGCACTTTTATAGGGCCGGACCGCCGCGCCCCGCCCACCCTGGCCCTCAACCAATCGCCGCCCGCGCTCTCAGCGCGCTCCCGGGGAGGCCTCGGGGGGGCCCTGACGGATCAGGGGGCGGAGCCAAGGGGCGGCGTGGGGAGCCCGTCACTCAAGCGCTGCAGGCCCCGTCCGCCCTGGGGCTGTGTGAAAACGCGCAGTAAAACCTGGCTCCGTGGAAAAAAAAACAGCTCCACCTAGCCTTTCTCCTCGAAAGGGTGTGATCTGTGGATTGCAGTACGCGAAAGTGGGACAGGGAGCTATAAACGTGGCACGCCTTGAAGATATCCCTTTGTCCGCAAATGTTAGTGAGTGAGAACTGACTTTGGTCCTGACGTTCTGGCCTTTGTGTTTCACAAGTTGAGACTCTCATGCTGGGTTTATGATAATTTCCTTTTTTTTTTTTTTAATTGCGTTGCGGCTTTCTGAGGGTCTGTAAAGACGGTGGATCTCAGTCCCGGTCTCACCTTTTCTTCTCTGCAATTTTCTTCGTCCTAAACACATAAGACTTACGTATTTGGTTGTCAGAATTACGTCTGTTCTAATGTTTCCTGTGTGGCAAGGCCACAAACCTGAAAATGCCACACACACACACACAAAGCCAACTGATTGATTTCTGTATCCCTCTGCGTTTTGTCTGCTGCCCCCAACAGTCAAGGAGAGGGGGAGAATGGTGAATGATACCTCCATGCATTTCTTAACCTTCAAGGAAGACGTTTCATGAAACTAGCTAACAGCACAATCCACTTCTGTGGGTTTTTATTTAAAAGTATAAACGTAAAAGTATAAATGTTTGCTTGTGTGTTCAGAAATCTCTAGAAAGATGTACAGGAGACTGTGGGTGGGTACCTTTGGGAAATGCAAATTTAACTTTACTAATGTTCTCTCAAAATATTTTTTTTTTAAACAATGACTATGCATTTGTTTCTCTCCTGGCTCAGATGGTAAAAATCTGCCTGCAATGCAGGAGACCTGGGTTCACTCCCTGGGTGAGGAGGATCCCCTGGAGAAGGGAAGGGCTACCCACTCCAGTATTCTTGTCTGGAGAATTCCATGGAGAGAGGAGCCTGGCCAACTGCAGTCCACTGGGGTCCGCAAAGAGTCGGACAGGACTGAGTGACTAACACTTTCACTTTTACACTTGACACTGTGCATTTGTTTGCAACAGTTTGGCTCAGAAGGAGAATCCCCACCACCACCACCATCTAGCCCCACCCCCACAAACATGCTTTTCTTGGCAAAATAGTTTGATAACCAGGGGATTGCCAGGGGGCATCAAGAGAAGAATCTTCCTCTTCTTTCCTCAGTGGGCTGCTTGAGTAACAAAGATGAGTGAACTGTTTTCAGAGATGAGGTTAATTTAATTTGGAAGCATGCTATTGACTCATCTAGAAGGCTCGTTAAACTGCAGATTACTGTGTTTCTGACCCAGTGGGTCTGTGGTGGGAACCTGGAATTTACCTTCCTCCCTTGTTCCCAGGGAGCTCTGATGTTGGCAATTTGAGAAATTCTGACCTGCAGGTGTTTTTCATGCCCAGTGAAGTAGGCAAGTTGAGGGCAACAGCTGGACCTACTTGACTCAAAAGAGGAGATGGGGAAAGTATACTGAAAAGAAACAGGGAGTCAAGGAGACCCAGACAGGGGCCGATGAGGGACTCATGCAAGGGAGGAGAGCTCTGGCTGCTAGGGATTTCTGTTGAAATCCTCTGCGTCTCCCAGTGAACTCCCAACACAGTCTGCCCTTCCATCTAATGTAGGGAGGATTTAGTTGTGACGCTAGTGGTAAAGCCTGCCACTGCAGGAGATATAAGAGACCCGGGTCCGATCCCTTGGTGGTGAAGATCTCCTGGAGAAGGATATGGCAACCCACTCCAGTATTCTTGCCTGGAGAATCCCATGGACCGAGGAGCTTGGTGGGGTACAAGCTTGCTACAGTCCATGGGGTAGCAAAGAGTCGGACACACTGAAGTGACTTAACATACACACACAATCGTGGGGATGGTGAAATGCTGAGTGAGAACTAGTTCAAGGTCAGAGTGAAACAAGGCAAAAACTACTTCAGCCACGTCTTGGCTGCATGTGACTTATTTAATTCTACCTTTCGGCTCAAATCATCATCTGTCACAGATACACAGTTCACTTTTTTTTTATCATCCTCTTGAAAGTATACATATTTGTAATTTCGCTTGTTGTACTCAACTAGCATATTCTAGTTAGCCTGTAAGTTGCATAAATGTGCAGATCACAGCCAAAGGGCCTTTGTCCAAGGCCAAAGTTTCTTTGGCTTCCAGGAAGTTGGAATCAGATTTCAGTTCACATGCCAACAAACTACCCCACATGCGGTGGTGCTGGGATCTGGGTTCCTCTTTCGAGATAGGTAGACAAAGCCTGGAGCAGTACCAGGGCTGTGTCATGCAGGATTCGAGGACCCCTGAGGTTCACTCCTAGAACCACGCTCACGCATGAAGTCCCATACTTCAGAGGGCCCTGTTCTGTTACTCCTTAGGCCCTATTTCCCCTGGGGAGAGGTGTGGAGCTGAGAAGATGCTCCCACAAGAGTCTTACCCCTCCTTCTAGAACACGGCTGTGTGTGTATGTTAGTCGCTCAGTCGTATCCGATTCTGCAACCCACAGACTGTAGCCTGCCAGGCTCCTCTGTCCATGGGATTCTCCAGGCAAGAATACTGGAGTAGGTTGCCATGCACTCCTCCTGGGGAATCTTCCTGACCCACTGATGGAACCCATCTCCTGCATTAGCAGATGAATTCTTTACCACTGAGCCACCAGGGAATCCCACACAATACGTTGGACTGACTTCAAAGAGTTAATGACCAGGAAACGTGAAGATGGAGAAACAAAGACTAGCCACTGAATCGAGGAACTGCTGGCAATTTAGACTATAAGCCAGCCACAAAGCAATGTCACCCAGCTCCCAGGTCCCTGAAGGATGAAGGTCTGACACACGTTCCTAAGTTTTTTTGTAGGAAGGAGATCTATGTGCTACAAAGGCCTCCCTTTATGCCCTTGCCTATGTCCTGTGTTAAGGCAGGCCTATTCATTTCGACCTGGAGATTCCACGATTCTATGGCTTTGGGGTGCTCCTGCCTCCTAATCTAGTCCCCAAAGGTCATGTGTGTGATCAGAGAACTCAGGTGGTTTTGAAAAGTTCAAATCCCATTGAGAGTCATTATCTCCAAGAAGTCGAGGGAATCCAAAAGGAGGTTGGGTTGTCTTGAGCCCAGGAATGTGGCTGGCAACTGACAGTCAGGATGAGGCATGCTGACCCAGAGAGACTTGAATTTTGTAGCGAATGGTGAGGACTGGGTGCCTCGGACCAGATTGCTTCATGTGCAGATGACTCAGCAGTTTACTGTGTGTCCTATTGGCGTTCCTGAGCATGAAAATCAGTGTTTGGTTAAGAAGTAAGTGAGAAGGTAGACTAGCTGTTCAGTCTTGCATTTCCACCCCTTTCCTCTTCTTTTCCTTTCTTAGGATTCATTCCTCCCTTTTCTCGCTTATTTTGGGCTTCCCTCGTGGCTCCAACAGTAAAGAATCTGCCTGCAATGCGGGAGACCTGAGTTCAATCCCTGGATTGGGAGGACCCCCTGGAGGAGGGCATGGCAACCCACTGCAGTCTTCTTGCCTGGAGAATCCCCATGGACAGAGGAGCCTGGCGGGCTGCAGTCCACGGGGTCACAAAGAGTCAGACACAACCGAGCCCCTAAGCACAGCACAGCACTCCTTTATTTCATTACCCTTTTTCCCAAAATCATTTTTTTCTCCTGAAATCCCAAGGCAGTTCCTCCTTTACACCTTCATGGTGCTCAGTAAATAAGTAGTTTTCTTTTCATCTGCTTCACATCACAAAGGGATTATCACCAAAACTTTTGCTGATGAAAAATATGTTTTTATATATGTGCTTAGTCGCTCATTTGTGTCTGACTCTTTCTGACCCCACGGACTGCAGCCTGCCAGGCTCCTCTGTCCATGGGGATTCTCCAGCCAAGAAGACTGGAGTGGGTTGCCATGCCCTCCTAACCCAGGGATCGAACCCAAGTCTCCCGCATTGCAGGCGAAATCTTTTACTGTCTGAGCCACCAGGGAAGCCCATGAATACTGGAGTGGGTAGCCTATCCACTCTCCAGGGGATCTTCCCAACCCAGGAACTGAACCGGGACCTCTTGCATTGAGGGCGGATTCTTTACCAGCTGAGCTACAAGGAGTGCCAGACTGTAAGCCAGAGGCCGCTAGGTTAAGTACAGTCCTTGTTGACCCTTGCTTGCACCTTAGAACTAACTACCCAGGAGATTTTTTAAAACAGTGTGCTTGGGCCCAATTACATTCACATCTTTAAATTGTGTTTATTTAAATGGTAGATGCACTTGACATGGCTGTAAATTACAAGAAACTGGCAATGGCCTTCATTGGAAATGGGCTGCTTACCTTGGCACTTTCTATCCTACGAGGAAAATAAACTTATATTTGGTTAAACAAGCATAACCAGGCTTCTTTACATGCAGTTCAAAGCAAGTTCCAGCTGAAAGAGAAAAGAAGCCACCAGGGGAGTTTAATCAGGAAGGGACTTGATTATGGGCATAAGTAAGATGGATCCTAGGATACTCAAGTGGGTAGATCAGAAGAGTGAAGTGAAACAGGGCAGAAAGGCTGCTTGAGAGTAGTGATATAAGGTCCTGGTCGGAGGCCATTGCTAGAAAATAGGGGAGAGAGAATGAAAAAGGAACCTTCAGCCTCAGAGCCTGACCAAACCTGCAGGGTGAGGGAGAGGCAGGGCAAAGGGTAGCTCCCAGATGTGGGGCTCAGGTGCCAGAGTGGAGGACAGAGCTGCCACTTACTGATACCAGAGTAAGACCTTTATTCAGGACAAGGGTGCATCTGGGTGCCTGAGGAAACCGGAAGTGCTGAGGTGGATGCATCCTTTTGAACACAGATGTGAACCTCAGGGTGGCCCTACACGGCATGGCTCAGAGTTTCATTGAGTTAGACAAGGCTGTGGTCCTTGTGATTAGATTGGTTAGTTTTCTGTGATTGTGGTTTTCAGTCCGTCTGCTCGGAGAAGGCAATGGCACCCCACTCCAGTACTCTTGCCTGGAGAATCCCATGGACAGAGGACTCTGTCCAGCTACAGTTCAGCTACAGTCCATGGGGATCACAAAGAGTTGGACAGGACCGAGCACACACATGTGTACACACACAGGAACCATGGACGTTTTCTCAAGTTCATCTGGTTAAAACAAATTCTTTGGAGCAGTGATTCTCAAATGTTAATATCCTGTTTGTTTGGTTGGTTTTTTTGGCTGTGCTACATGGCATGTTAGTTCCACAACCAGAGATGAACTTGTGCCCCCTCATTGGAAGCATGGTGTCTTAATGACTATACTGCCAGGGAAGTCCCTCAGATGTTAGTATACTTTAGAGCTGGCTAGAAGGCTTGTTAAAATTCAGATTGCTGGTCCACCCGCAGAGGTTTGTTGGGTTTTTTAACTTAAAAAAAAAAAACCAAAGTAGCCTTATTACTATATAATTCATGTACTATAAAAAAATTCACCCATTGTAAGTATACACTTCAGCGGTATTTTTAGTAAATTTTTGTAATTAGCAACCCTTTCCAAAATGCAGTTTTAGAACATTTCCATCAGCCCAGCAAGTTTCCTCGTGCAGGTTTTCGCTTAAGCCCTTCTCCCACTCCAAGCCGTAGGCAACTACTAATCTGCTTTTTACCCTGTAAATTTACTTTTTCTGAACATTTCTTATAAATGGAAACAGTATGTAGTCTTTTGCATCTGGCTTATCAGCATAATGTTTCAGAGCTTAATCTTTGTTGTAGCATGTGTTGGTAGTTTGTTCCTTTTGATGTCTAAAGAGTATTCCATGGCATGGAAACACCATAAATTGTTTTCCAGTCACAAATTGGTGGACATTTGGATTTGTTACGTGTTATTGAATTGTGAACCTCCAAAATACATATGTTGAAGTCCTGCTGCTGCTGCTGCTAAGTCATTAACACCCATGAAATGTCACCTAGTTTGGAAATAGGATTTTTGAAATTAACTTAGTTAATATAAGATCATACTAGAATAGGGTGGACCCCTTATCCAATACGATTAGCAACCTTATGAGAAGGAAATTTGGACACAGGCAGAGAGAGCACCACGTGAAGATGAAGGCAGAGATAGGATGATGCTTCTACAAAGCCAAGGAAAACCCAACATTGCCAGAAGCTAGGGGAGGAGCATGGAACAAGTTCTCTCTCAAAGCCCAGAAGGAACCAATCCTGCTGACACCTCCATCTCAGACTTCAGGTCTCCAGAACTGTGAGCCAATCAATTTCTGTTATTTAAGCTGCTTTGTTACAGAAGCCCTAGCAAACCAATACAAGCTTATTTCTGAGTTTTGAATGTTATAAATAATGCTACTAAGAATACACATGCTGGTAAGTATACACATCTGTGTGGACTTACAATTTCATTTCTCTTTGATTTGCTTTTTAACTTTGGCTCAAAAAAAGTGCTAGGCAATATTTCAGTGGGCTACATCCACAACGCAAAGATTTCACTTTCTCCACGTCCTTGCCAAATCTTGCTGGTTTTTTTTTTTTTTTTAATATAGCCTTTCCAGTGAGTATGTAGTATCTTATTGTGGTTTTAACCTGCATTTCCCTAGCAGCTAATGATGTTGAGCATCTTTTCATGTGCCTATTAGCTGTTTATCTTCTTTGATGCATTGTCTCTGTGAGTCTTTTCCCATTTTTGGCCTTATTACACTGTTTGGAACCTCCAGGATGATGTTGTAGAAGTGGTAAGGGTTGGAGATCTTTGGGTTGTTCTCAGTAGCTGGGGGAAGAATTCAGTCTCTTACTCTTAGATGTGATATTAGCTGTAGGTTTTTCATAGATGCTCTTTATCTAGGTTGAGGAAGTTCCCATCTATTTCTAGTTAGTTGACATGTAGGGTGTTAGCTTTTGTCAGATGGTGTTTCTGCATCTGTTAACATGATCATGTGGTCTTTGTCCTTTGTTCTATATACCTAGTATATTACGTTGAGTTTCAGATGTTTAATTGACTGTGTATTCCAGTAATAAATTCCATTTGAATGGAGTGTATAATCCTTTGTATATGTTGCTGAATTTGATTTGTTAATATCTTTAATGTCATTTTCTTGTGTTGTCTTTATTTGATATCAGGATAATATTGGTGTCATTGAATGAGTTGATAAATCATCTAGATTTATGCTTTTCTTTGTGGGAAGATTGTTAATTACTAATTCAGGTTCTTATTAGAATTCACATCAGATTTTCTATTTCTTCTTGATTCAGTTTTGGTCATTTATGTCTTCTAAGGAATTTGTCCACTTCATCTAAATTGTGTAGTTTGTTAATACAGAGTTGTTCATGATATTTTCTTACAAATTTTAAATTTCTGTAGGGTTAGTAATAGTGTCCCCTCTCTCATTACTGATTTTGTCTATTTGTCGCTCTAATTTTCTTTTTCAGTCTAACTAAGCAAGTTGTCAGTTTTGTTAACTCGTTTTGAAAGAACCAGCTTCTGTCTTTGTTTTGTTTCTTGGCTGTGTCACAGGGCTTAGGGGATCTTAGTTCCCCCAGCGGGGATCAAACCCCAGGTGGGGTCCTAACCACTGGACTGCCAGGGAATTCCCCCAAAGTACCGCCTTTTGGTTTCATTGATTTTCTCCATTGTTTGTCTGTTTTCTGTCTCAGCGATTTCCAATCTAATCTTTATTATGTCTGTCCTCCTGCTTACCTTGGGTTTATTTTGCCTTTCTTTTGTCTGGTTTCTTAAGGTGAAAGCATTGTTTATTGATTTGAGATCTTTGTTCTTTTCTAGTGTGGATATGTAAAACTATAAATTTCCCTCTAAGCCTTGCATTAGCTACACCCATGACATGATATGTCACATTTTTATTTTCATTTAGTTTGAAATATTCTCTAATTGTTCTCATGACTTCCTTTTTCACCCATGCATTACTTTATAGTGCTTGTCTTCCAAATATAAGGGTTCCCCAAATTTCCTTCTGTTATTGCATCCTGGTTTAATTCCACAGTAAATTGAAAGAATATACTTTGTATGATTTCATTACTTTTAAATATATCGAGATTTATTTTATGGTCTGATATGATCTATTCTGGGGAATACTCTATCTGCTATTGAAATGAACGTGTATTCTGCAGTCGTTTGGTGAAACAGTCTACATATATCACTAAGTTGCATTGGTTGATAGTGTTTCCTAAGTTCTCTGTACCTTTGCTGATTTTCTGTCTGGTTTTTCTATAAGTAACTAAGAGTGGGATATTGAAATCTCCAACTACTATTGCTGTATCATCTACATTTCCTTTTATAAATGATTGAAGTATAGTTGATTTACAGTGTTCTGTTAGTTTCTGATATATGGCAAAGTGATTCAGATTCATTTCTTTTATAGTTTATTATAAGATATTAAATGCATTTCCTTGTGCTGTACAGTAGGACCTTGTTGTTTTATCTATTTTATATATAGCATTTCATATCTGCTAATCCCACAGTCCTATTTTATCCCTGCCCATGAACCCTTGCCCTTTCGCCCTTTCCTCTTTGGTAGCTGTAAGTTTTTTCCTATGGCTGTGAATCTGGGTCTGTTTTATAAATGGGTTCATTTGTATCACTTTTTAGATTCCATATATAAGCTGCATCATGTGATATTTGTCTTTGTCTGACTTACTTCACATAGTATGATAGTCTCTGGGTCCACCCATGTTGCTGCAAATGGCATTATTTCAGTTTCTTATGGCTGAGTAATATTTCATTATGTGTATAAGGTCCGTCTAGTCAAGGCTATGGTTTTTCCTGTGGTCGTGTATGGTTGTGAGAGTTGGACTATAAAGAAAGCTGAGCACCGAAGAATTGATGCTTTTGAACTGTGGTGTTGGAGAAGACTCTTAAGAGTCCCTTGGATGGCAAGGAGATCCAACCAGTCCATCCTAAAGGAGATCACTCCTGGGTGTTCACTGGAAAGACTGATGTTGAAGCTGAAACCCCAATACTTTGGCCCCCTCATGCGAAGAGCTGATTCATTTGAAAAGACCCTGATGCTGGGAAAAATTGAAGGCGGGAGGGGAAGGGGATGACAGAGGATGAGAGATGATTGGATGGCATCACTGACTCAATGGACGTGGGTTTGGGTGAACTCTGGGAGTTGGTGATGGACAGAGTCGGACATGACTGAGTGACTGAACTGAACTGATACACACACACACACACACACACACACGTCACATCTTCTTTACTGTTCATCTGTCAATGAGCATTTAGGTTGCTTCCATGTCTTAGGTGTTGCAAATAGTGCTGCCATGAGCATTGAGGTGCATTTATCTTTTCAAATTGAAGTTTTCTCTGGGTATAGGCCAGGAGTGGGATTGGTGGATCACATAGTAACTCCGTTTTTAGTTTTTTAAGGAGCCTCCATGCTTTTCTCCATAGTGGCTGCAGCATTTTACATTCCCACCAACAGCGCAGGAGGGTTCCCTTTTCTTCACTCCCTCACCACATTTGTTATTTGTGTCTACATTTCCTTTTAATTCTGTCCCTTTTGTTTCAAGTTTCTGAGGCTCTGGTAGTAGATGCATATACATTTATAACTGTTACGCTTTCCTGTTAGAGTGACTCTTCTGTCATCTTAGAACGTCTCTCTCTGTCTATGGGAACTTTTTTGCCTTAACATCTATGTTAGCTGCTATCCGTATAGCTACTGCACCTCTCTCATGGTGCTGCTTCAGTCTTTTTAGTGTCAGTGGTTCTATATCTCAGAATCTAAGGTGTTCTCTTGCAGACAGCACATAATTGACTCTTACTTTTTTCTTGTCTTTTTGTATATCCCTGCTCTGTGATTGGATTGTAGACCATTGACATTTAATGTAATTAATATCTGTTGGGATTTACATTTGCCATTTGTTTCCTCTGTGTCTCCTATTTTCTTTGTTTCTCTGTCCTTCTTTTACTGCTTTGCTTTGTGTTAAAAAAATTTTTAGTGTAGCATTTAAATTCCTCTGTTAAATTTTTTTTACTATTTTAAAATTTATTTTATTAGTGGTTACTCTGTAGACTGCAACGTCTTAACTTACCAAAGTCCAGTTGTGATTAATCCTGTTCCAGAATCACTGCAGATGGTGACTGCAGCCATGAAATTAAAAGACACTTACTCCTTGGAAGAAAAGTTAGGACCAACCTAGATAGCATATTCAAAAGCAGAGACATTACTTTGCCGACTAAGGTCCATCTAGTCAAGGATATGGTTTTTCCTGTGGTCATGTATGGATGTGAGAGTTGGACTGTGAAGAAGGCTGAGCACTGAAGAATTGATGCTTTTGAACTGTGGTGTTGGAGAAGACTCTTGAGAGTCCCTTGGACTGCAAGGAGATCCAGCCAGTCCATTCTGAAGGAGATCAGCCCTGGGATTTCTTTGGAAGGAATGATGCTAAAGCTGAAACTCCAGTACTTTGGCCACCTCATGTGAAGAGTTGACTCATTGGAAAAGACTCTGATGCTGGGAGGGATTGGGGGCAGGAGGAGAAGGGGACGACAGAGGATGAGATGGCTGGATGGCATCACTGACTCGATGGATGTAAGTCTGAGTGAACTCCAGGAGTTGGTGATGGACAGGGAGGCCTGGTGTGCTGCAGTTCATGGGGTCACAGAGTCGGACACAACTGAGCGACTGAACCAAACCGAATTCTGGTAAAATATAGAAACCTTGCTCCAGGGTAGCTCCATTCTCTCCCCTCACCTTTGTGTTATTGCAGTTATATATAATATACATTTATATGTGGTATAAACCCAGCAATATAGTGTGACAATTATTGCTTTATACAATTTTATGTCTTTTAAAGACATCAGGAGATGAAATGAGGAAAATATATAGAGTCTTTTATATTTACCCACACATTTACCATTTTCAGGACTTTTCAATTCAGATTGTGTTCAAATTGTGATCTGATGTCACTAACTTTCAATCTGAAGGGGTTTCTATAGTATTTCTTGAAAGCAAAGGCTGTCATCCCTCTATTAACAGTGCCTCTGGACGTGGGCATTACCCACTACACCAAATCAACCGAGTCCCCTTCAGTAGCAGCACCGTGCCAGTCCTCATGGCCTGGCCAGCACTGGCAGGGCCTCCACACCCAGTGGGCTGGAGGAGATGGAAGAAGTCCTCGCAGGCATGCCTCAGGTGTCCACTGCTGAGTTGCTTCAGTCGTGTCCGACTCTGTGCAACCCCATAGACGGCAGCCCACCAGGCTCCCCCATCCCTGGGATTCTCCAGGCAAGAACACTGGAGTGGGTTGTCATTTCCTTCTCCATGCATGAAAGTGAAAAGTGAAAGTGAAGTCGCTCAGTCGTGTCCGACCCTTAGCGACTCCATGGACTGCAGCCTTCCAGGCTCCTCTGTCAATGGGATTTTCCAGGCAAGAGTACTGGAGTGGGGTGCCATTGCCTTCTCCGAGGTATCCACTAGCCTTACCCAAAGTTCAGCAGTTTTCAAACATAAACACGCCTCAGACTATTGTACCTCTTCGTTCACCTTCTAGAGCCCTTAATGTTGTTCATATCAATTTTACCTAGCTTTATAGGTGCTTTCTGGGGAAANGGTATCCACTAGCCTTACCCAAAGTTCAGCAGTTTTCAAACATAAACACGCCTCAGACTATTGTACCTCTTCGTTCACCTTCTAGAGCCCTTAATGTTGTTCATATCAATTTTACCTAGCTTTATAGGTGCTTTCTGGGGAAAGGATTTGCTAACCATTTCATTTGGCCCTACCCAGAAGTCTTGTTTCCTTCCCGCTATGTTTCTGATTCATTAACCCTGGGGTGTAGTTGGGAATTTTAAATTTTAATGAGTTCTCAGGTAATACTAATGCTGTAGGCCCAGGGCCCACACTTTGAAACCTACTGCTTTAAGTTAAATCAATCTTTTTTTGATGTGAAAACAACTTTCTCGAGTATGATTCATTATGAGCACACATCAAATTTTATTTTAAACTTGCTGCAGGGGAACAAGGCATCTAATAAAACCAGTTCAGATATTTCAGTTTTATAGAAACTTTCAATCGCAGTAAAGGTGACTAGATAATGCTGTTAACATGAGGTTCAAGAAAGGCTTGTCTGTTCAGCACAAGCCTGCTGGTCTTCAGCAGTTTGGGTGATTTATAACAAGACCGTTCAAGTAAATCTGACAGCCCATCAGGGCTCTTAATCTCATCAAAGTCTGTAAGAAAGCTGCTCAATTATTTTACCATGAATGCCAGACACTCTTCCCGGGAGGCTGTTGATCATCCCAAGCCCCTCTAGCCTTCTCCAGGCCGCCTTGCTCAGACAGTGGAAGTGCTCTCTCACCTGAGTAAATCCAGTTGCCCCGCTTCCCTGCCGCTGTGCCCTAGGAGGCACGCCGGGCATCTAGTTGGCAGAGGTCAGGCAGCAGTAGAGGCGGGCACTTCCTGTCCCCATGGTGTCATCAGGGTCCTCACTGGTTTCTGCCGCACAGCAGCTGGTCTGGTCTGGTTCTGGACCGGTGACAGCTGTAGCGTGACTGGTCCTCCACTGTCACCTGTGGTCTGCCTATTGCAACTTGTCACCAAACCCCCACTTCTTTGCATTTGCCCCAGTCTTCTGCTGGTCCACTGGTCAACTCAGCCTTTTCATATCCCAGCAGTGGGGCCCACAGGAACATCAGGGGTCTCGGTACCAAACAGAGGCTGCATTTTACTGCTCCGATTTCTCTATCCTGACAGCTCCCTCTGCACCGACTGCCCAACCTGGTGCCCTGTTGGGATGCCTCCACGCGGACCCTCTGCACCCACTACCTGCCCTGGCCATGTTGGAATGTTTCTATGTGGACCCTCTGCACCCCACTGCTTGCCCTGGCCATGTTGGAATGTCTCTATGCGGACCCTCTGCACCGACTGCCCACCCTGGCGCCATGTTGGAATGTCTCCACATGGACCCTCTCCTAAAGCTTTATTCCTCCTCCACCCACTGTGATATGAATGCCGCTAGCATTCGTGGGCTGCCGTCCATGGGGTCGCACAGAGTCGGACATGACTGAAGTGACTTAGCAGCAGCAGCAGCATTCGTAAAGTTCTTAGGATCTTCCATTGCATCTAGGCGTTTCTACCTCAGCACTCACAGGGAGAGAAGGAGTGAGGACCCGAGGGGCTCACGCCGCTTGCTTCACCTGTGGCCCTCTCTCCTTTCCGTCTCTTCCCATCACGTGAAGGACAGCATGTTTTACTTTCTCCACCTCAGAGGCTCTCCAACATGAGCTACATCAAAATCCCTTGAAGGGCTTGTGAAAGCACAGATGACTCAAGCCCGTCCCCAGCGCTTCTGATTCAGCAGCTCTGAGATGGAGCCTGAGAAAGTACACGTCTTTTATCTTTTAATATTTATTATTTATTTATTTGGCGGCACCGGATCACGGCATGTGGGATCTAGTTCCCCAACCAGGGATTGAGCCCGGCCCTCCTGCGTTGGGAGCACGGGGTCTTAACCACTGGACAACCGGGGAAGCTGTGGAGATGTGTATTTTTTCCTTAAATGTCACGTGTTTGTTGTATGTATTGCTTTTTGGCTGTCCTGGGTCTTTGTTGCCGCAGGCGCTTTTCTCTAGTTGCGGTGAGGGCGGCTGCTCTTCACTGTGGTTCACAGGCTTCTCCTTGCACTGGCTTCTCTTGCTGTGGAGCCCAGGCATCAGTAGCTGTGGCACGTGAGCTCAGTGGCTGCAGCTCCTGGGCTCCAGATCGAGGGCTCAGTAGTTGTGGCGCATGGGCTTAGTTGCTTCCAGGCACATGGGCTCTTCCCGGATCAGGGATCGAACCCGTGTCTCCTGCGTTAGCAGGTGGATTCTCTACCACTGAGCCTCCACGGAAGCCCAGGAGTGTGCACTTGTTACAGGCTTCCTGGTGGTGCTGTTGCTGCTGGTCTTCTAACCGCACTGCAGGAACCACTGTTCTACCTTCTACCTTGATTTCTTGTTCCCCTCAATTTAAAGGGAAATTCTAGAATCTTTTCAGAAAACTTGATACGTGAGTTGTAAATGGATGCTAAAGGAATTTAGAAAATCCTTTTTCTCAAAAAAAAATCTTTCAAACTATTGTCCTGTAAGGTGGGGGTGACTATAATTTATTTGTCCAAACGGGGATACCTTTAATGGTTAGGTGCATTAATATTAATAAGAATAATGCCAAGATCACGAGAGTCATTGGGTCTGCCCTAGGCAAACCAGGATGCCTATTTACCCCATGCTACAGCTCAAGAAAATCATCTTTGGAACGCAAAGCCATGACTTCCTTGTTCTAGGAATAAACGGACTCTCCTGGGACAAAGAGGCTGGTGGCTCAAACTTGGAGTTGGAAGGCTGCCAGGGAATGTGATTTAAGAGGGAAACAAAATTATAAAGGTTTAATATCTTCAAAACATCATCCCGATTGCATTCATTTGAGTTTCTCACCTATAGCACCAAGGTGACCCAGTCGTAAAGAATACACCTGCAGTGCAGGAGACACAAAACTCAGGTTCGATCCCTGGGTCAGGAAGAGCCCCTGGAGAAGGGAATGGCTATCCACCCTGGTATTCTTGCCATGGAGAATCCCACGGATAGAAAAGCCTTGGCGGGCTATACAGTTCATGGGCGTCGCAAAGAGTCAAACATGACTGAGCTACGAAGCACTCACCTATAGCACCAAAAACCTGATTATCCTTCAGCCACAAAATAAAGGCCGTTTGCACTTCCTTCCAGGCACAAGTGCCACCAGCTCTGTTGGGCTCTTCTCCATCAGCCAGTGTCCTTAGCTATTTCTGGGGATGCCCCAAGTAGCAGCTTACAGGTGCCCACAAGCCAGAATGTCAGTTGCAGCCCCCCACAAGGCCTTGTCCTTCCTCTTCTGCTCTGGCTTTTTGTTCCCCTCCGTGGTCCTTAGAGCCACCTGGAGCAGTTTCACTTCTGCAGCTTCCCATCACAAGGGTCCCCAGTTCCACGCCAGGATGCCGCCTCCAGATGCTCCCTCGTCTCTGGTACCAGAGTGTGGGCCCACCAGGTCTCTGGGCCCCAAGGTGGATGTGTTTTGAAGGCAATGCCAGTAGGAGTTGCTTGACTGTTGGAATACTGGGTGCAAGAGGAGAGAAATCGAGGATGATTCCAGGGTTTCGATTCAGTGCATGAGACTGTGTTTATTTAGGATGGTCGGGAAGACTGGAGGATTATGGGTGGGGCAGGTTTTCTTTGTGAGGAAAAGGAAAGATCAGTAGTTTCACTTGGGTCACAGTAAAGGCTGTGATGTCACTTGGATAGCTAAGATAAGAAAGGGAACAATGGACCTTCCCTTTCAACTTCTACACAGAGTCGAACCGAACTATGAAGGTTATTTTCCAGTTCCAGCAGGCACTGCTGCCTGCCTGCCTGCCTGCCCTGCTCTCTTTTCTCCGTGCAGACTGGCAGAGTGTAGATTTTGCTCCAGAGTCTGACGTCAGCTGTGTGACTGGAGAAAACACTGTCTAAAGCAGCCAGGCCACCCCATTCTGCATGTCACCGAGAAGTAGGGCTGTGAGCCTGACGCTCAGTTCTGGTCAGTGAGACGTGGTGGGCGGGGGGCAGTCATTTAGGGACTCTGGGGAATGTTTGCTTCCTTTAAAAAAGATTCACTGATAAGAGATGATAAGGCTGTTGGCACAGATACCCCTCGCAGTGTGAAATGCTGTGAAGTTGAAGTTGAAAGGGAAAGTCCACTGTTACCTTTCTTATCTTAGATATCCACGAGACATTAAGAACTTAGCTGTGACCAGGACTTCCCTGGTGGTCTAGTGGTTAAGAATCTGCCTTGCAATGCAGGGGATGCAGGTTCAATTCCTGGTCGGGGAACTAAGATAGAACACAGAACTAATGGTGTCATGCTGCAGGGCGACTAACCCAGTTGCCACACTTACAGAACCTACACACTCCCAAGCCTGCATGCTACACCTAGAAAGTATGCACACTGCAACGAAAAGATTCCACATAACACAACTAAGACCCAACACAGCCAAATAAATAAATAAAATTTTCTTAAAGAAATGACTTTATTAAAAAAAATAGATATATGAAAAGAATTTGGCTTTTCCTCTTGAATGTCCTAGGGCAACCATCCTGCAAACATAATGTGGGTAAAAACAAGCTAAGGATGGTCAAGCTGAAAGATAGCGTTTTCTAGCACATTGGTTAACTAACTGGAACCCATCCCTTCTCTGGATCTCTTCTGCAAGATAATGCACTCTGTGACCAGTTAAGCCATTCTGAGAAGCGTTTTCTTCACTTGCCTGTAAAAGCATCCTAACTGGCACACAAAGCCAGGAGAGAAAGTCAGCCCGAGGAGAACACCTCAGAACCTTCAGGGCGGTAATGAAGATGCCCAGGTGGTCACTAGCAACATCAAGCCGGACCATCACCAGTGCAAGGAACTGACTTGGTTATGAACGTGAGCTTGCAGCTGCTTGTTCTGTGATAGGTCTGTACTTTTCCTTTGCTAGAGAGGGCTGGTATTTCACACTGTGAGGGTATCCGTGCCGATAGCCTTATCATCTCCTTTCTACCCGGAGCTCCTCCCTCCTACTGAACAGTGCCAACACTGTCCTTGGCATGGAGAGTAAGTCCATGAATCGCCCTCACACTTCCTGTTCTGCTTTGCACTCACAAGCACATGCTAGGAGGCCAGGCAAGTGTCATATCCCCAAACTGCAGACTGAGAATTAATACTCGGAGGTGATCACAGCCTAGAAATGGCAAAACTCGGACGAGCACCAGGGTCCATTCCAGGCCAGCAGTCTTGGAAGCACACTGTGAAATTTGTTTTAAAGTCTAAAATGACATCTTATCGTTGTCCTCACTTGGTTATTCTAATTTTGCAGGTTAAGCCTGATTCAAACAAAACACATACTAAGTACCTAAAGTTAGAACTGGACATGGAACAACAGACTGGTTCCAAATAGGAAAAGGAGTACGTCAAGGCTGTATATNCCTCAGTGGAAGCCGTCCACTCTTGTCCATTTCAGTGGATGGACCTTAGTATCACAAGAACACGAAATCCTCTTTGGTTATTGGTGGACAGAATAAACAGATTCCATTTTACCCTTGTCTAGACTTGGGCAAAGAAAGTGCCCTGAAAATGCCACATAAATATTTTTTTTGGAATGTTGTGTCCCATGAATCATCTGGCTTAATTAGACTGGTCATTTTGTATCCTTTTTTTATATAACCAAGAGAACCAATATCTGACAAATTTTCTGTCCTGGAGAGAAACCTCTGGGAAAATGCTAGCACTTACTGGATACCAGCTCCATCAAGCCACAGTGCCATTTTTTTTTTTTTTTAATTTCTGAAAGAACCAATCATTGCTATAAGTACAGAAACATCCTAGAACCTTCTGGTTTATTAAAATCTTCAGAGACAAAGTTTTTAAGCTTTCAGCATAACGTTCAGTTGCCTTTCATAATGAGAATTTAATAGTGACAAGGGAAAACCTGAGTGTAGCTTCTCCAGAGATTCTTCTTAAAAGCTCANTACAGAAACATCCTAGAACCTTCTGGTTTATTAAAATCTTCAGAGACAAAGTTTTTAAGCTTTCAGCATAACGTTCAGTTGCCTTTCATAATGAGAATTTAATAGTGACAAGGGAAAACCTGAGTGTAGCGTCTCCAGAGATTCTTCTTAAAAGCTCAGTTCTGCTAGGAAAAAAAAAGCTTTTATAAAAAGAGGAGACGACCCAGAGGGATGCTACTGGGAGGGAGGAGGGAGGGGGGTTCTGGATGGGGAACACATTTATACCTGTGGTGGATTCATGTTGATGTATGGCAAAACCAATACAATATTTTAAAGTAATTAGCCTCCAATTAAAATAAATAAATTTAAAAAAAAAGAGGAGGTCTCTATTTTCTTTTCTTCTAGAATGATGCTTTTGAAACATTAGTCATGTCATGCATACCTCTTCTCTTAATCNATCTATTTCCCATGAAGTGATGGGACCAGATGCCATGATCTTAGTTTTCTGAATGTTGAGCTTTAAACCCAGACACAAAGTAAACCCTTAAATATTTGATGAGTAAATCAATTGGTGTCAAAACAAAATACAGGCTGCTTATGTTCCCCAATTCTGCATTTCCCTAAAGAAAGCATGTTTGTGACGTAGTAGCATTGCCACAGCTTTGCCTCTGTTCTCCGGTGCCGAATAGAAACTTGGAGACAGAATTTGGGTAAAGTAGAACAGAGTAGCTTGACTTGCTTTGCCAGGCAAAGGGGGCCACAGTGGGCTGATCCCCTGAAGACCCTATGACCCACCCTGGAGGGGGTGGTGAAGAGTTTTATAGTGCTCAAGGAGCAGGCTGTGATCAACTCGTGGACAGTTCTTAGATGGGTTGGCATCAAAGTGAGGTTTCAAGCATCATTAACCTTCTGGTTTTAACCAGTCTAGGGTCTGTGTTCTTGTGATCAACAGTTTTCAGGTGGAGGGGGGGTCTGCTTCCTGTAAGAACAGTTTAGGAATGTGTGTCAGGCTTTTCAGGGAACTGGCAGTTGGTGATTCTGTTACGTTCCAGAATTACCGGTTCCTTAGCCCAACAGCTATTCTTTGTTTCTACATCATCAATCATTAACTCTTGTGTGCCTGCTAAGTTGCTTCAGTCGTGCCCAACTCTTTGTGATCCTATGAACTGTAGCCCACCAGGCTCCTCTGTCAGTGGGGTTCTCCAGGCAAGAATACTGGAGTGGGGTGGGTTGTTATGATGTCCTCCAGGGGATCTTCCCGACCCGGGGACCAAACCTGCGTCTCTTATGTCTTCTGCATTGGCAGGTGGGTTCTTTACCACTAGCGCCACCTGAGGAGCCCAATTAACTCTTAAGTCAGCATTTTACTTCAGAAGACAAGGACACAGGGGCTTGTAGCCGGGTTCAGTATGATAACATAATGAAATAAATATTTGGTCCTCGTNGTGGGTTCTTTACCACTAGCGCCACCTGAGGAGCCCAATTAACTCTTAAGTCAGCATTTTACTTCAGAAGACAAGGACACAGGGGCTTGTAGCCGGGTTCAGTATGATAACATAATGAAATAAATATTTGGTCCTCGTCCACTTCCAACACAGAGCCCCGAAAATCCTTGTTATTTTCTAGGCGACTAGAGAGATAAAGATGTCTCTCTAAATATATAAAATAATTATATGTTTAAAACTTTATATCTCTCTTTGCTGCACTGCATCTTCATTGCTGCGTGAACCTTTCTCTAGTCGCCGGGAATGGGGGCTGCCCTCTAATCGCGGTCCGTGGGCTTTTCACTGCCGTGGTCTCTCTTGTGAAGCACGGGCCCTTGGCGCTTTGGCTCAGTTGTGGCACACGGGCTTAGTTGCCCTGCAGCATGTGGAATCTCCCTGGACCAGGCTTCGAACCCATGTCCCTGCATTGGGAGGCAGATCCTTAACTGCTGGACCACCAGCGAAGTCCAAGGTGTCTTTTTTTATGTTAATGAGATGACTTTTGGTTCCACCTAAGGATGGGAGTTAGTTGCCAAGAGAAGCTGATCAGAGGTTGGCCCCTCCGGGAGAGGGACTGGAGATTGAATCAGTCACCAATAATGATTTGTTCAATGATGCCTATATAATGAAGCAGAGATAGGCTGAGACCTGGGACTCTCTGCTACAGAGTGGCAATGGTTGCACCTGGACAGAACTTTACTCAAGCAACAAAATACAAAGAAACTATATGGGACTAAAAATAACTGCGTGCATGAGCATACCGACTTGGGGCAAATTCTGGACCCAACAGATACAAAGAGACCAAAAATCCCACTGCCACTTTTGACCAGTTGCCATGATCTTAGCTTTCTGAATGTTGAGCTTTAAGCCCAGACACAAAGTAAACCCTTAAATATCTGAGGAGCCTACTCTGGGAGATAGTGAAGGACAGGGAGGGAAGCCTGCTGTGCCACAGTCCCTGGGGTCACAAAGGGAGGCAAAGAGCCGGCTGGCCAGACCCGACTGAGTGAACAACAAGAGCGAAAGCCTGGTGTGCGGGCCAGAGCAGGGTACTGCGCATGCCCCCTGTGCTCAGCACCACGTAAGGGGTGGGCAGACCACCTAAGCCACCCCTCTGGCCTGACCCTTAGACACACCCTACCCTCACCCCATGTAAGCAACAAGCCTGCTCCCCAGCCCGACCCCGGCTGCTGCCAGTCTGGGAGCCAGCAAGCAAGGGAGCCCGCGCTGTTTTCACTGCTCACCACCGCAGCAGTGGCCCCGATATGCCTTGCCGAAATTTCTTGTCTGACCTCCAGTCAGTTTCTATTGGCTGGGGAAGACCAAGAACCCTGCTCAGGAACAAAGCTTCCAGAAAACCTCCAAAAGATAGGATCTGGAGAGCTTCTGAACTGGCGAACACGTGAAGGTGGGGGAGACAGGGATGCCTAGAAAGGAAGTTCCGTGTCCCTTCCCCGTGCCTTTCCTTACACGTCGCGTCCATCTGGCTGTTCATATCCTTTTAGGCGTGCGTACTAAGTTGCTTCAGGCGTGTCCGGCTCTGGGTGGACACCCTGTGGACTGTAGCCCCCCAGGCTCCTCTGTCCACGGGATTCTGGAGTGGGTGGCCATGCCCGCCTCCAGGGGATCTTCCCAACCCAGGGATCAAACCCTTGTCTCTCGTGTCTCCTGCACTGGCAGGCAGGTTCTTTACCACTAGGGCCACCTGAGAAGCCCGTTCCTTTTATAATACATGATGATCTAGTGAGTCAGTGTTTCTCTGAGTTCTGTGAGCCACCCTGAAAGTGAAAGTCGCTGAAGTCTTGTCTGACTCTTTGCGACCACATGGACTATACAGTCCATGAAATTCTCTAGGCCAGAATACTGGAGTGGGTAGCCTTTCCCTTCTCCAGGGGATCTTCCCAACCCAGAGATCGAACCCAGGTCTCCCACGTTGCAGGTGGATTCTTTACCAGCTGAGCCACCAGGGAAGCCCACCCTAGGGTTAGCCACCCTAGTAAATTAATTAAACCCAAGGAAGAGGGTTGTTGGAATCAATCTGCAGCTGATAAGCTGGCCCTAAGATTGACTTCCCTGATGGCTCGGCCAGTAAGGAACCAGCCTGCCAATGCAGGAGACACAGGAGACTCAGATTCGATCCCTGGGTCAGGAAGAGCCCCTGGAGGAGGAAACGGCAAGCCTCTCCAGTATTCTCGCCTGGAAAATTCCATGGATAGAGGAGCCTGGTGGGCTGCAGTCCATGGGATCGCAAAAGAGTTGGATGTGACAGCATGAATGCCCGCAAGACGAGCTGACGCTTAAATCTGGAGAAAGATGGGAAACATCTAACTGGAGTCATGGAAGCCCACGGTGCTTGGAGATCCCCTTTAGGGTGGCCAGAATGGCCCACGTGGAAGGAAGTCATATTTCGACTGAGTCACAATCACACTGAAGAAATACAGAAAGGGACAGCCATGAAATGATGGGTGCACATATCAGGTGTCTGCAATCAATCTGCAGAACTTCAGGTCTGGAGGACTGTAGCAGACCTCCATCTGGGAACATTAGCTGAAGCCCCAAGCCACGGATATGAATGATAAGTGACAGGTCCCTGACATTCTAAAGAGAGATGTAAGCATGTAGCCTCATAATTTGCTAAGAGGAGGCTGGACCAATCTTTTGACCTGGAATGCTCCTGTAAACGGTATGAGAGAAAGTGAACAATCTATCAACCAGATCAGAATGAGCATTTCTTTGAAGAGCATGGTTGGCTTGAAGGAGAAAGGGTGTTTTCTACTCCCACGACCCCCAAACTCAAGGCAAATAACAGAGCTTCAAGAGAAGCCTGCCTAGCTTCGAAAGGATATATGTACCCCAATGTCCATTGCAGCATTGTTAACAATAGCTCAGACATGGAAGCAACCTAAGTATCCATTAACAGATGACTGGATAAAGAAGATATGGTACTGTAAACAATGGAATATTATTTAGCCATTAAAAATAATGAAATCGCGCCATTTGCAGCAGCGTGGATGGACCTGGAAATGATCATACTAAGTGAAATCAGTCAGACAGAGAAAGATAAATCATATTATTATATCACTTATATGCAGAATGTTTTTAAAAAATGATACAAATGAACATATTTGTAAAACAGAAACAGACTCACAGAGTTAGAGAACGAATTTATAGTTATAGGGGAAGGGAGAGAGGGGAGGCTTAGATTGGGAGTTTGAGCCTGACATGTACACACTGCTATATTTAAAATTAAATGCCTTTCCATGAAAAAAAGAGAGAGAGAGAGAGGCCTGACTGGAGTGTGGATGGGCTGCCAGGAAGAAAGAAAAGCTGAACATGAGGTTGAGCTTGGAGACATTTAGAGAATGGTTTTTGGAAGGCAGGAGTTGAGGGGTGTTGTGGATTGAAGGGGAGTTCTGGGCTGAAAAAGGACTTTGCTTTTCACTTTCACTGTCTTGCTTAATGTGTTTCTTTATGAATATATGTTTCTTACCTTCTAAAAAGCCAGTTGTACTTACATTCAATTTGTTTGAATGCCACTCTGGCCCCTCATTTAGAAGAGAAAGTCTCAGATTATTAAGTCAGTGCTTCTCAAGCTTCAACATGCATAAAATCCCCTGGAGATCTGGTTAATGATGTAGGCTCTGATGCAGTAAATCTGGGGTGTGGCTGAAACTCTGTGTTTCCAACAAGCTCCCAGTGCCCAAACTGCTAATGCGTGGACTACACTTTGCGTAGCAAGAGGTAAGTGACTTGTGCAAGCCTCCCCAACCAGGACTAGAATTCTGATCGCCTGCCTTCCCAGAGAAGATGGGCTTACTCTTGCCTTTTACTTTCAGTTTATATTAACTGCCACCATTAATCAGAACTTCATAGGTGGTGGGGAGGCACCTGCACTGACCGTTAGGCTTTCTCTTTCTGTGTTGGTGTGGGGAAATGGTTTATTTTATTATTTTT
Organism: Neotragus pygmaeus; assembly: GCA_006410875.1. Taxonomy (NCBI): domain Eukaryota; kingdom Metazoa; phylum Chordata; class Mammalia; order Artiodactyla; family Bovidae; genus Neotragus; species Neotragus pygmaeus. The sequence goes on from SJYV01007576.1 coordinate 2,175,288, forward strand.
TAACTATTATTGTTATTATTTTGGCTACACCATGCAACATGTGGGATCTTAGTTCCCTGACCGTGGATCGAACCCAGGCCCCCTGCAGTGTAAAGTCTTAGCCACTGGATCTGCAGGGAAGTCTGGAAATGGTTTATTTTAAAGCAATCACAGATGATCCTGTTAAATCTCAGACTTCAGTAGAGCTATGCTTCCCTTAAGCAGTTACATAAGCAGTTATGTAACCGTAGTCCGAGAACGTGATGTTTTTCTTTTGCCAGAAAGAGTGTGCTAGAAAAGAGCCCTTACGGTCGTAAAGGCATTTCCTCCTTTTGGAGGCCTGGGGACACCCGAAGGAGCCCTGTCTATCCTGGGCCACCAAGGACGTTGCTGTGTGTCTCTCCCCACCCTCTGGGGTCCTGGGCGCCTGACCCTGTGACAACAGTCCCCACGGGCCGTCACATCTGGCCCTCCTGACCTCAGTGGGAGGGTTCATTAGACCCCTTTTACAGATGAGGAAACCGAGGCTTCACTGCACCAAGTATTTGCCTGAAATCACACACCTAGGATTCAAAGCTTTGTCCCTCTGATTCTGGAGTCCCCATTGTTACCAGCCCACCATGCTCAACCTGTTGTGGGTCACCACGAGGGCGAGTTAGCCTTGGAGGAAACCCTGGAGCATTCAGCCCAAGGCCCGGCTCTTTTCCCAGCCTTCTCCTTCTGTGATAAGGGTTGTGCATGCATGCCTGTGTGCTCAGTCGTGCCTGCCTCTTTGCGATCCCGTGGACTGTACCCTGCCAGGCTCCTCTGTCCGTGCAATTCTCCAGGCAAGAATACTGGACCGGGGGAAAGGACCCCAGTCGGATGTCATCTAATTACCCTTGGAATTTTCCAAGGTATAATGTGGGGTCTTATGCAAAATTCCAAGCTACCATGCAACATCTTTTAACTGTAAGGAGGAGGAGGAATTGTTCCTAACTTTCTTTACATGTTGTGCTTTTTGGTTCACAAATGCCGAATCTTTCAAGAGATGGTACAACTTTGAGTCCTTGGCTTGACTATACAACTTTGAGCTTCGCGGCATGTCAGTTTTGCCGTATTTAAAGGAGAGCTATTCTGTGTATAACAGCTCACAGTTGCAAGTACCACATGTGAACGATATGGTAACTTTAAAAAATGTTAGTGTTTGTAGACTATTTGAAGACTATTTGCCATAAATCTGAACTTTGAACTTAATGTATTTCAATTTGGTATGCTAAAAAAAAACTACTGAATTAGTGTAACAGCCTTCTTTTAAAAAAAATCAATACTGTAAGTTCAGAATTTAACTGAAAATATAAAACCCAAATGATTTCCTTATAGTAAATTAAAATGTGAAGGTAACTTATGTGTGATTCTGAATGCACAGATAAAATGTTTTTAATTTCTCCTTAAAGAAAAAAAAAAATACTGGAGCGGGTTGCCATTTCCCTTACTCCATTTCAACCCAGGGATCAAACTGGCATCTCCTGTATCTCTTGCGTTGGCAGGTGGATTCTTTACCACTGCGCCACCTGAGAAGCACAGTGAAGATTGTAGATTTATTAATTTTCCTGTGGCTGAACTTAATTTCTACTTTGAACACTTACACCACAAGGTGTAGAAGCAACATCTCAGCCAATTCAATTCAAGGCTTACATAGTCCAGTCAAGGTTTTGTTCCCCTCTTCCTTCTTAGCTTTGCTTGCTCCTTCTCCTTTATTTGGTGTGTGTGTGTTTAAAGTCATTATTAAATTTGTTACAATATTTCTTCTGTTTTATGTTTTGGTTTTTTGGCCCCAAGGCAAGTGGGATCTTAGTTTCCCCCAGCAAGGATCAAACCTGCAACCCTTTCATTGGAAGGCGAGGTCTTAACCATTGGACTGCCAGGGAAGTCCCCTGGTGTGTGTGTGTGTTTAATTAACTTAGTTGGCTGCACTGGGTCTTTACTGTGGCATGCAGAATCTTTAGTTGTGACACGTGGGATCTAGTTCCCTGACCAGGGATCGAACCCTGGCCCCCTGCATTGGGAGCACAGAGTCTTAGCCACTGGACCACCAGGGAAGTCCCTCAACATCACCTTCTTTTTCTTTTTCTTTTTTTTTTTCTACGTCCCTTTCTTAAAGACATGGTTCCTGNCCTTGCCTGGGACATACCATGAACAGAGGAGCCTGGCAGCTGCAGTCTATGGGGCTGCAAAGAGTTGAACATGACTGAGTGACTGAGCACGCAGGCATATATGAAATTAACGCTTTATATGTATATATCATTCTTCATATATGTATTTATATATATAACTCTGTAGTTGGGATGCATGGGCTTCCCACTGTGGTGGCTTCTCTTGTTGCAGAGCGTGGGCTCTGGGGCTCTTGGGCTTCAGGAAGTGTGGTGCGTGGGATTAGTTGCGCCACAGCATGGGGGTCTTCCCCAGCAGGGAATGGAACCCGTGTCCCCTGCATTGGCAGGCAGATTGTTAACCATTGGACCACTGGGGAAGTCTCTTGTGGTTTTAATTTGCATTTCTCTGTTAATTAGTGATGTTGAGCATCTTCTGATGTGGTTATGGGGGCTGTCAAATCCTAACTATACAGGGCAGGCAGGCAGGCTGAAGACCCGGGGAAGAGGTCATGTTACAATCTTGAGTCTGAAGCCAAGTTGGAGGCAGAATTCCTTCCTCTTCTGGAGACCTCAGTCGTTTCTCTTAGGATCTTCAATGGATTGATTAACGCTCATCCACTTGTGCAGGGTAATCTACTTTATTCAAGGTCTACTGATTTAAATATTGCTCACAACTAAAAAAATAGCTTCACAGCAGCATCTAGACTGCTAGTTAAGGAAGCAACTGTTACCATACCCAAGGTGACACATGAAATTAACCATTGCAATGCCTCGAAGGGAATCCACTGAATGACAGCCCCTTCATTGACTGCGTTCCATAGTCTGTCATCGAAAGTGATCATTCCTTTTTTACACGTTGTTGTTCAGTCACTAAGTCGTGACCCTGACCCTTTATGACCCCATGGTCACACAGGTCTGACTCTTTGTGACCCCTTCAGCATACCAGGCTTCCCTGTCCTTCACCATCTCCTGGAGTTTGCTGAAACTCATGTCCACTGAGTTGGTGATACCCCTCAGTCATCTCATCCTCTGTCATCCCCTTCTCCTCCTGCCTCAGTCTCTTCCAGCATCAGGATCCTGTCCAGTGAGTCAGCTCTTCACATCAGGTGGCCAAAGTCCTGGAGCTTCAGCTTCAGCGTCAGTCCTTCCGATGAATGTTCAGGACTGATCTCCTTTAGGACTGGCTGCATTGATTTGTGACACACAAAAATGAAATCCAAAAGATGGAGGAAAATACTAACTCCTTTCCCTTAGAGCCATCAAGACATAGGCCTCGAAACTCTCCATGGACAATAGCTGTATCTTTGGAAGTAGGAACAGATGAATTGGGAGCCCCCAGAGAATTCTAAAACAGAACCAAAGGGCGTGATGTCTGCTGATACTTTCCTACAGGAGCTGAAGCTAGGGCCCTGTGGGGCTCCCGGGCATGAAGGCCTTTTTGTCCCCTATTTCTCGTAGGCAAAACTCCGGCCTCCGTGACCTTCCCTGAGTTCCAAAGAGCAGATTCGAACAATTGCAGTCAAGGGAGGAGCAGCCACGAAACCACATGAGGCGTGATTAAAAGGCCCAGAGCACTCATCAAGATCAGGAGACCCCCACCTGAGACCCTGCACATACCCTCATCTTGTCAGCGACTCCACCCTTTAGAGATGGTTGGATGGCATCAATGACTCAATGAACCTGAGTTTGAGCAAACTTCGGGAGATGGTGAAGGGCAGGGAAGCCCGGCGTGCTGCAGTCCATGGGGTCACAAAGAGTCGAACACGACTGAGCAACAGCTACCCTTTTGAAACTTTGCAGAAGGAAGAAGATTGCAAGACCATTAGCTACTGCCTTGATCCTTATCACATACCCTTGCCTGGCCATATCACCTCTCCCTTATTCACCAGGGAGGGGGGCACAGTTCCTGATGCCCTAGCCTACTCTGTGCCCCCTTTGCCTGGCAGAAATAAAACCACTCTTTCTTTCTCCTCTATAACTCTGTCTCTGTACTTCTGTTTGGGCTCAGTACCCAGAGAACCAAGATTTTGGCTAATGCTAAGGGCAGCAGGCGGAGAAGGCAGTGGGACCCCACTCCAGCACTCTTGCCTGGAAAATCCCATGGACGGAGGAGCCTGGTTGGCTGCAGCCCATGAGGTCACTAGGAGTCAGACACGACTGAGCGACTTCACTTTCACTTTTCACTTTCATGCATTGGAGAAGGAAATGGCAACCCACTCCAGTGTTCTTGCCTGGAGAATCCCAGGGACAGGGGAGCCTGGTGGGAGGCCGTCTATGGGGTCACACAGAGTCGGACACGACTGAAGCGACTNGCGACTTCACTTTCACTTTTCACTTTCATGCATTGGAGAAGGAAATGGCAACCCACTCCAGTGTTCTTGCCTGGAGAATCCCAGGGACAGGGGAGCCTGGTGGGAGGCCGTCTATGGGGTCACACAGAGTCGGACACGACTGAAGCGACTTAGCAGTAGCAGCAGCAGCAAAGACAGCAGAAGCAGAAAGCCCAAGGGAAGGAGCTTCTGCCAGATGATGGAGGCCAGGGAGCATTTCGTAAGGGGGTCCTGAGGCCATCCTGCACAGAGCCATCTGGGCAAAGAGGCTGCTAAGAAATCCCCAAATAGGCCCTATTCAATAGATTTGATCCTTTTAAGAACAGAAAATCTAAGGGGAACTCTAGGGTCTCCTTGTAAACTATTAACGACAGCTAGGCAGAATGCAGAGCAGGATGGTTGTGAAACAAATCTGATTCTGTATTTATTAATAATTTATATCTAACTCTGTGTTTGTTGTTGTTTAATTGCTAAGGCCTGTCCCACTCTTTGAGACCCCTCTGGACTGCACCCTGGTTCCTCTGTCCATAGAATTTTCCAGGCAATAATATTGGAGTGGGTTGCCATTTCCTCTTCTTTGGGATCGTCCCAACCGAGGGATCAAACTCTCATCTCTCCTGCATTTCCAGGTGAATTCTTTTACCACTGAGCCACCAGGGAAGCCCAATAATTTATATAAATATATTTATTTAACTTTACTTAATTTGTAGTGTGATCTCATGGTGGAATCAGCCTGGTCACACTTTCACAGATCATAAGTATTTGACACCAAGCCAGGAACTCTGAGCAACCAATAAAAGGTTGATTTCACCTTTGCCCTAGGATTGGAGGGATTTGTCTCACATTAAAGTGTTTCTCCTCCACACTCACCACCCTCCTCTGAATCCATCTTCCTACTGAGCAGGCAAATGGAGAAGAATGAATGCATGGAGGAGGCACCAGCAGAGTCAGGCCCCCTCCCAGCCACAGGGATCCGTCTTTTCTCCTGTAACTGATTGGCATCAACAACATTCAGTGTTAATGAGTATCCTGCCCTTACCCAGGAGCAGAGCTTTCTTATTAACACTTGGCTATTATTCTGGACTTCTATATAGTCTTGAGTCCCAGGAGGAAACTGAAGGTACACTCCCATGGAATTTTGAAATGAACTTTGTAACAAAGCATCGGTTTCGAAGTAGCTACAGGGTTAATGAATGCACAGAGGTGTGGAGGAACCCTGAGAGATCAGTAACAGCAGTAGAGCTAAGGCAAAGCAGAGACATCCCTTTCCAGACCAAGGTTGGTGGGGACAAAGCTCTGGTTTTTCCAGTAGCTTTCACGGACGTGAAAGTAGGACCATACAGAAGGCTGAGCACCGAAGAATTGATGTTTTCAAATTGTGATGCTGGAGAAGACTCTTGAGAGTCTCTTGGACAGCAAGGAGATTCAACCAGTCAATACTAAGGAAATCAACCCTGAATATTCATTGGCAGGACTGTTGCTGAAGCTGAAGCTCCAATACTTTGGCCAACTGATGCAAAGAACTGACTTATTGGAAAAGACCCTGATGCTGGAAAGGGAGAAGGGGGTGGCAGAGGAATGAGATGGTTAGATAGCATCACCTACTTGATGGACATGAATTTGAGCAAACTCTGGGAGACTGTGGAAGACAGAGGAGCCTGGCATGCTTCAGTCCATGAGGTCGCAAAGAGTTGGACAGGACTTAGCTAGACACTGAACAAAAACAAGAGGAAAGAAACAGTGTTGCTAAGCCTTGTTGAGAGCTGGAGCCAGAGAGGAGACACAGTTGCTGCAGGAAGTGGGACTAGGAAAGTGGGTGGGCCTGGAAGCACAGGAAAGAAATGCCCTGGCCTCTGCCTCCTCCAGGTCTGATCTCTTGATACCTCCCATTGGCCAAGCTCACAGGAAGCCAGAAGAAGGGGAAACTCAGATAAAACATCCACAGGGGTCAGCCCTAGGGCACAGTGTGGGGCTGAGAAAGGCAGAGAACGGGGATGGGTCTGGAGGGGCAAATGGAGAATAACCCACACAGCCTTGAATGTGTTTCACATGCTTAAAGTCCTCAACAACTGGGGTCTTAGTGATACCAAGCAAGACCTTTTGGGACTTCTGGGCACAAAAGCCTTTCTTTCTGTCCCCTATTTCTTTCTTTAAAAAAAAAATATATATATATATATATATATTTTTTTTTTTTTTTGGCTGCATTGGGTCTTTGTTGCTTCATTGTGAGAGCTTTTCTCTAGCTGTGGTTGCAGTGTTCTCGTTGGAGTAGCTTCTCTGGTCTATAGCAGAGAGTGGACTCTAGGGCACTCAGGCATCAGTATTTGTGGTGCACAGGCTCAGTTGTCCCATGGCATCTGGGATCTTCCCCAACCAGGGATCGAACCTGTGTCCCCTGCACTGGCAGGCAGATTCTTAACCACTGAACCACCAGGGAATCCTCCCTCCCCGCCATGCCTGTTTCTTGATTACAGAAAATAGACTTCATTCAGCCTCCATGACGTCCTGATTTCCAGTGGGCAGGTTCAAGCCGTTGTTAATTAGGAAAGGGAGAGAATGTGAGACAGGGAGAAACAGTCAAGAGAAGCTATAGTGAAGACTTGGGACAGGATCCTGGTTCCCCATCAAGGATACACACAACAATATCTCAGCTGTTTTGCAGATACTGAAACCGCCACCAGGTGGGAGAAGTTACCGGTACACTGCCCACAAGTATGTAGACCCCAGAACCGTTGGAACCAGAAGATTGATGGTGCCAAGTCCCACTTACCTCACCACCAACCACTCAGAGCAATGTCCATGGGATTTCCTGGGTGGTGCAGTGGCTGAGACTCTATGCTCCCAGTGGAGGGGGCCTGGGTTCAATCCCTGGTCAGGGAACTAGAGCCAACATGCTGTAACCAAGACTCAGTGCAACCAAATAAATGAAAAAAAAAATTTTTTAAAGAACAAATGTCCATGAGCAGATCAGGCCCTCTTTAACGTATTGCTGTAATACTGCCCATTCCAGGGTGAGACAAACAGTTTTGAGGGCATTAGCCCACGGTGGACTCCCCGCCTCTTTTTCTGCAAAGAAATAAATCTATTCTACTTCACTCAAAACTCTGTCTCTGGGATCTAATTTGGTGTGGGGGTGCAGAACCTGGGTTTGGGTTCATTAGGAAGCATCTCCCCTTTCCCCAACAAATCGGGTTAAAGTGGGTTTTCACCTGCACCTGTTCACCTAGGAACACTGGAATCTCCTACGAAGGCGTGAGTTTCCCAGTGGCAGTGTCCTTGTAGAGACAGGTTTTGGGGGGGGGTGCGTACCTTGGGGCCCAGTGTCTCTAAAGAGAACTATGGTCATGCTTCTTTATTTTGCCTGCACATCAAAGTCACGCATGCAGGCTTTATCAGGGATGGCTCTTGAGAGACGAGGAGAAAGAAAAGCAAAATGGGGGAAAAGAAATATTAAACCAAAAAGGGATTCACCATCCCTTGAAGTGTGGGTAGCCTGGACCACTCAAAACCCTCCCCACGGGGAACAGTGAGTGCTGCTGAGAATGTGGAGAAACTGGAACCCTTGTGCATTGCTGGTGGAGGTGTAAAATGGAGCAGTCCTTGTGCAAGACAGCGTAACATGGCTTTACCATGTGATCCAGCAATTCTACTGCTGGGTGCGCACCGAAAAGGACTGAGAGCAGATCCTTGTTACCCCAGTGTTCATGGCAGTGTTATTCACAGTGGCTGAAGGTATTACCAGAAACATCCCGTATGACCATGAGCAGATGATGGTCCCTGCATTGGGAGCGTAGAGTCTTAGTCACTGGACCACTGGGGAAGTGTCTTTTTTTTTTTTTTTTTAAAAAAAAGAGAGGACATTAAGCTTTTGAGCGTTGAGGTATCCATTTTAGAAGAGATCTTTCTGAACAAGCGTATTGCCTGCTGTGTGACACAGCTATTAGCTAAAGAACCAGATAAGGAACTAGACCCATGCAAAGGTCCCCTTTGAGAAAACCCTGGGCAACCTGGGTAACTAATTGCTTCAGGGACCTGCCTCTGTGGGTGAGTGGATAAACAATAGACGATATATCCATACCATAGAATATTAGTCAACTTTTCTAAAAAGGAATGAAGTCCGCATACTGGTAAAGCTCTGGGCTAAGAATGCATGCAGGCACTTGCCCCACAGAAACTTCCCCATTGGGACCAGAACCAGAATTATTACTCATGGAGGGTTCACAGCACACCAAGGCCCATGCAGCAAGCTCGTGGGTTGAGAGAGTGCAAGAGGCCCTGAGTGCAGACCTGGGGTGCTGCCTTTATTGGGGTGTCTAGGGCTTTGCAGGTTCACTCATTGTTGGTTAATTTGAGCAGGAATCAGAAGCCGGCAGCACAGAGGCAGGTCCCTGAAGCAATTAGTTACCCAGGTTGCCCAGCGTTTTCTCAAAGGGGACCTGCATGGGTCTAGTTCCTTATCTGGTTCTTTAGCTAACAGCTGTGTCACACAGCAGGCAACACGCTTGTTCAAAAAGATGTCTTCTAAAATGGATACCTCAACGCTCAAAAGCTTAATGTCCCCTCTTTATTAAAAAAAAAGAGAGAGAGAGAGACTTCCCTGGTTGTCTAGTGACTAAGACTCTGAGCTCCCAATGTAGGGGACCCAGGTTTGATCCTCGGTCAGAGAGCTAGATCCCCAACTAAGACCTGGCACAGACAAATAGGAATTATAAATAAATTAATTAAATCTCTCTTTATTTAAAACAACAAAAGCTAAATAACAGGTATACACACTGCATGCCACAACATGGATGAGCCTTAAATGCAGTACGCTCAATGCAGTGAGCCAGTCACAGAGGCACAAATACTGTATGAGTCCACTTATCCAGGGTACCTACAGTGCGCAAATTCATAGACACAGAAAGTAAAACAGAGATTACCGGGGCGCTGAGGGGACCGGAGATTGGGGAGTTACTATTTAACGGGTATAGAGTTTCGGTTTTCAATGATGAAAAGTTCTAGAGCTGGATGGCAGTGATTGATGATGGTACAAGATGAATGTGTTTCATGCCGTCAGGTTGTACATTTAAAAATTGTTAAAATGGTACATTTTATAAATGGACATTTTATCACACACATTAAAAAAAAATTAAATTGAAAACTGCCCAGCGGTTTCCAAGATGGATGTGCAGCCACGTCCTGTCTGCGGGGCAGAAGCTGCCCCAGAGTGGGCCTGCTTTACTCCAGCAGGCCCAATCCCCCACCCCTCACATTCGCAGTCTCTACCTGGGATCTCTGGGCCCAGTTACTGAACCTGGCTTCCTTTGGCTGTCCCCAGCCTGGGCTGAGTACAATGGGAAGTCATTAGATTACCTTCTAAAATGTATACCTCAACACCTCAACACTCAAAAGATTTATGTCCTATCTTTATTTAAAAAAAAGGGGGGGGGACTTCCCTGGTGGTCCAGCAGCTAAGACTTCAAGCTCTCAATGCAGGAGGCCTGGGTTCAATCCCTGTGCAGGGAACTAGATCCCACATGCCCCAGCTAAGGCCTGGCACAGACAAATAAAAATAATAAATTATTTAAAATCTTTATTTAAAAAAATCTCCCTTAAAAAAAAAAGTTCCCACTTTCCCAAAGTCCTTTGCTTGCTTGCATTCCTGACTCCAGGCTTTTTCTGCTTCCCAGCCTTCCCACCTCCCTCTCCTTGTCTCAGGTCCCCACCCTGCCAACCCAGTTGTCCAGCTGACTTTTTATCCCCCAGGCTAGAGCAGGGCTGCAGAAGCCTTAGCTGACATTTTGGCAATACCTCTGCCCTGCCAGTTGGTAAAGAATCTTCCTGCAATGCAGGAGATTCAATCCCTGGGTTGGGAAAATCCTCTGGAGAACGAAATGGCAACCCACTGACTCCAGGATTCTTGCCTGGAGAATCTCATGAACAGAGGAGCCTGGTGGGCTGCAGTCCATGGGGTCGCAAAGGACCGGACAGACTGACCCACTAACACTCTCACTTTCACTGTTTCCCACTGGATGCCCCGCCCAAGTGGGACTGTGCCTTCCACCTCACCTGACCCCCTCTGCCCAGAACTCAGTGGCCAGCAGCCTGGGCCACGCTGCTCCTCCAGGACTCCCACCATCATCAAGGTGAGCAGCTCAGCAGGGGAGGATCAGAGTGCCAACTTCAGAGCCAGGGGGCCTGGGCTCCGCTGCTTCACAGCTGTGCAGCTTTGGCCAAGTTTAACCTCTCTGTGCCTCCATATTCTCATCTGTGACAAGTGCTAACACACGTGCCCATCAGAGGCTCACTGTTGGGAAGCTGAGGGCCACTGGGTCATTTGATCCTCTCTGCCCATCCTTCCTACCCTCTGCAGTCCCTCATATGCATGGACCGCCCCCCTCCACCAACCCCATCTCCTGTCAGAGCTCCTTACCGACTAAGTACAAACTGTGGGAAAGCACTGACCCACAGGGAGGCCTCCCTCCCCTCGATCATACAGAGCTCTCCCTATCCTTGGAATGACAGCTCATGGGCCTTTGTTTTTTTCCCTAGACCCTTCCCCAGGCCCTCTAGCAGGGCTGAGCTCTTCCTCTGTGAGGCCCCTCTGCCTTGATGGCCCAGGGTGCTCCACGAGAGAACTTTTCCTCCCTTTATTTTACCTAAGCGAAAACGAAATGCCTGCATGGAAGTTCTGTCCTCATTTACCTTTGCTTCTGTGCTCTCGATCAGAGGATAAAGACAAGGGACTATAGCAGACGCGGTGGGTTCCCTGCCCAGATTCCCCTGGCAAGGAAAGCTATCCTGTGGGTGTTGACCACGGTCACATCTACCGCTTCTCCAGAGAAATGCCGTCCAGGCTCAGGAGCGCAGAGCAGGGGAGGCTGCGTCCCTTCAACCCCACCCCTGCTGCAGCCAGTGACGCCCCCCCACCGCCCGCCACAGGGGGACAAAAGGCCAGCCCCCTTGCTGTCAGTGGAACCACCTCTCCGGTGCCACTCATGGCAGAGCTTCCGGTGGGATCAGCCTGAAGTTAGTCTCTAGCTACAGCCACACTTTGCTTAGTCAACCAATCTCCCTACCCCAACCTGCTTCCCTCGCCTGCTTTCCCTGAAAGCCACCCCCCAAAAAAATCCTAGAACAAGAATCCCTCTCAGGCTCTGCTTCTGAGAAGCAGCAGCAGACACTGATTAACCTGTGCACGCTTTGTGCTAAGCATTGTTCTAAGCACTTTACCTACTCTACTGCATTCAAAGCCCATCCATTAATAACAAACAAGGTCTATGACTTTGGTTTCTCCGTAACCCCTTCAACTCAGTGAATTCCTGCTGACTGACTGCAGCTATGAAATTAAGATGCTTACTCTTTGGAAGGAAAGTTAGGACCAACCTAGGCAGCATATTCAAAAGCAGAGACATCACTTTGCCAGCAAAGGTCCATCTAGTCAAGGCTATGGTTTTTCCAGTGGTCACGTATGGATGTGAGAGTTGGACTATAAAGAAAGCTGAGTGCCAAAGAATTGATGCTTTTGAACTGTGGTGTTGGAGAAGATTCTTGAGACTCCCTTGGACTACAAGGAGATCCAACCCGTCCATCCTAAAGGAAATCATTTCAGTGCAAGGACTAATATTGAAGCTGAAACTCCAATACTTTGGCCACCTGATGCGAAGAGCTGACTCTTTGGAAAAGACCCTGATGCTGGGAAAGATTGAAGGCAGGAGGAGAAGGGGATGACAGAGAATGAGATGATTGGATGGCATCACCTACTCAATGGACATGAGTTTGGGTAAACTCTGGGAGTTGGTGATGGACAGGGAAGCATGGTGTGCTACGGTCCATGGGGTTGCAGAGTCTGACGTGACTGACTGAACTGAACTGTACTGATAGCCTTCTATCATTATATCTATATATATGTATATCATTATATCTGTATCTAGCCTTATAATATATCTAGCCTATGTACTCACGGAGAAGGCAATGGCAACCCACTCCAGTACACTTGCCAGGAAAATCCCATGGACAGAGGAACCTGGTGGGCTGCAGTCCATGGGGTCACTAGGGGTCGTACACGACTGAGCGACTTCGCTTTCACTTTTTACTTTCATGCATTAGAGAAGGAAATGGCAACCCACTCCAGTGTTTATGACCTGGAGAATCCCAGGGACGGGGGAGCGTGGTGGGCTGCCGTCTCTGAGGTCGCACAGAGTCGGACATAAGTAAAGCAACTTAGCAGCAGCCTGTGTATTATATCTAGCCTTATATCCTGGCTCCTCCTTTGTTCATTCTCTCTTTTGGCAAAATTCTGGTCTTCCTCAACCTCTCCGCGCCTGTAGCCTGAGTGGGACTAACCTGTTCCCCAGATTCAGGGGTGGGCACATGATTCGGGCCTAGCCAATCAGGGCATTCCATTTTGGCCACAGTCATTGGCTCAGGGATGGGCACGTGATCCCAACCAGACCAATAAAAATCAATTCCTGTCATTTCCCTGGACCTACTGGGAAAGAGAAGTCTTTTTCCCACGAGGATTGGTTAACTGGGAGGATGGGAGGCCAGGGCTACCTGCCGCTGTATTGCCATGAGGAAAACCTGCTGCGAGGTGAAACCATCCAGGAGGAAAGGAGAGCCAAAGCAAGTGGAGAGAGATGGATCCCTGTTCCTAAGCATATGGATCAGCCACCTCAGCCTTTTAGTTTTTAGGCCAATAAATTCTCTTTTCTGCTTAATCAGATTTTGGTCACTCCCACTGAAATTATCCTGATTAGTACAAATTGGTGTCTTAAGAAGATACCAGTAAACATCTATGGAACACTATTATGTAACAGGGCCGCCCGTATTTATGTTATATTGATTTCATCACTCATAAATTTTCAAAATCGCTTTGCCAAAACCTCTTGATAATGGTGGCAAATGAATCTGCTCACATCGAAGAATTTTGAAAAACTGTTGTGCCACCATATGGTTTTTCTGTTGCTGTTACTTCCTTTAAAAAAATTTTTTTATTAGAGTATAGTTGCATTATAGTGTTGTGTTAGTTTCTGCTGTACAACAATGCCATATGCTTTTTAAAGTTTGTAGCATTTAAAAAATCATTTTCATGCTAAGTTTAAGTTTTTGCAAATGTAATTTCTCCCATATTGTTGTTGTTTAGTTGTTAAGTCATGTCTAACTCTTTTGCCACCCCGTGGACTGTAGCCCACCAGGCTCCTCTGTCCATGAGATTTCCCCAGCAAGAATACTGGAATGGGTTGCCAGTTCCTTCTCCAGGGGATCTCCCAGACCCAGGGAGCAAGCTGGAGTCTCCTGCATCAGCAGGCGGATTCTTTACCACTGGGAAGGATGACATTTTCAAATAAAACTCAAACATTACTTTTTCAGGTAGCTCTGCAACACTGTAATTATAGTTAACCATTCTGTATTGTACACATAGATTTGTTAAGAGGGTCGATCTCACCTCAAGTGTTCTTACTACAAACAAAATCTCTCAGATCACTTTTATTTTATTATTATTATTATTGGCTACACTGCATAGTTTGTGGGATTGTCGTTCCCACACTAGGGATCGAACCTGGGCCCTCAGCATTGAAATCACCCAAGTCCCAACCACCGGACTAGTAGGGAAATTCTTCTCTCTGATCACTTTTAAAAGCATCTGGGGAATTCTCTGGCAGTCCAGTGGCTAGGACTCTGCACTTTCATTGCTAAGGGCCTGAGTTTGTTCCCTGGTTGGAGGACTAAGATCCAGCAAGCTGCAAGGCATGGCCAAATAAATAAACAAATATAAAAGCTGGTGGAACCTTAATAGTGAAAGTGGAGTCACTCAGTCGTGTCTGACTCTTTGTGACCCATGGACTGTAGTCAGCCAGGCTTCTCCATCCATGGGATTTTCCAGGCAAGAATACTGGAGTGGGTTGCCATTTCTTTCTCCAGGGGATCTTCCTGATGCAGGGATCAAACTTGAGTCTCCCACATTAAAGGGAGACTCTTTACCATCTGAGCCACCAGGGAATCCCATAATACCCCAGTGACTTAATAACCATCACAAATCATTTACAAAATAGGTAACAAACTCTTTTATTAATGACAGTCAGGAATTTTGCTTCCTTTCCCCCTTCTGTTCCACATTCCCTAGAGTTCTAGCTATATATTCAGAGAAGGCAATGGCACCCCACTCCAGTACTCTTGCCTGGAAAATCCCATGGACAGAGGAGCCTGATAGGCTGTAGTCCATGGGGTCGCTGAGGGTCGGACACGACTGAACGACTTCACTTTCACTTTTCACTTTCATGCATTGGAGAAGGAAATGGCAACCCACTCCAGTGTTTTTGCCTGCAGAATCCCAGGGACAGGGGAGCCTGGTGAGCCATCTATGGGGTCTCACAGAGTCAGATGCGACTGACGCGACTTAGCAGCGGCAGCTATATATTTGAGAATCTTTGTTGAACACCCATCATTTCTCTCCAACGAAATGCATAAATTTAAATATCTTCCACTTCCTATGATCGTAAGGCTATAAGGTTTAACTTTTCTTTAATTTGTATTACTTTACCATTACTGTGATAGGTAGTATACAATCAATTAAAACAATATGCAAAATATTATATAAAACAATATACAAAAATATTGATTATTATGATATAAAACAAAAAACAATTTTATTAGATACATAGCTTAATGAAATGAGTGACTTTATTGGTAACAATGAATTCATCCCATTGGTGATAAAAATTCCTAACTGCTAGGGACTTCCCTGGTGGTCCAGTGGTTAAGCTTCCACTGCAGATGACATGAGTTCAACCCCAATTCAGGGAACTACGTTCCCACATGCCACGTGGTGCAGCCAAAAATTTAAAAAACATACTGTTAGAATGAATCAGGCTTTGGCATGAACTCTATCCCCACTTTTCATATAGAAAACTGCTGTGGAAAACTACCCAGCAACAGGAAAAAAAATTGATTCATGCAACAACTTGGATGAATTTCAAGGGTAATGAAATGACTGGAAAAGCCAGTCTCAAAATGTCAGATACTGTATAATTCCATATATATATGACATTCTCAAAATGGCAATATTCAGAGACAGGATGCCAGAGGTTAGGGATGGTGGGGGGAGGGGTGGTTGTGTGAATAAAGGAGAAGCCTATGGAAGTGCTTTGTGGTGATGGCATAGTTCTGTATGGCATAGTTTGTGGTGGCGGTGATGTGAATAAAGGTGTGTGAATAAAGGAGAAGCCTATGGAAGCGCTTTGTGGTGACGGCACAGTTCTGTATGGCATAGTTTGTGGTGGCAGTGATGTGACTCCACACACACAATAAAAAGGTGTAAACTCCCCCCACATACTGCACCAGCATCAATTTCCTGCACTGCAGCTACAGAAGTTTAACCATTGGGGGAAGCTGGGTGAAGGATGTGTTGAACCTCTCTGTATTGTCTTTGCAAATTTCTATGAATCTATATTAATAATTAAAAAAAAAGATGTAGGGACTTCCTTGGTGGTCTAGTGGTTAAGACTCTGCGTTTCCACTGCAGGGGGTGTGGGTTAAATCTCTGGTCAGAGAACTAAAATCCCTAATGCCACGTGGTGCAGACAGATTAAAAAAAAAGAAAAAGATGTATGTACTGAGAAACCAGCTTCACATAAATCAGGAGATGGTTTGGAAGAAGTTTTGTTACAGCCCTGTCATTGGATTCTTTAAACTCCTTCAGCACTATTTGTCAGAAATCATTTAGTGATCTTCCACAAAAATCAATTTTAATACTGTATTAATGGGCAGTTCACTTAGGTCCTCTTCTAATTTTGTGTAAAATAATGCATGGGGTCTTCCTCGGTGGTCCCATGGTTAAGACTCTGCACTTTCAATGCAAGAGACCTGGTTTCAGTTACTGATCAGAGAACTAAGATCCCACATGCTGTGTGGCATAGCCAAAAAAAAAAAAAAAGTTGAAAACAAAACTCAGGCATATTTTTTTAATTAAAATAAGAAACACACACAGTGCATGGGAAGTGACCTGATTTGTCAGGACTTGCGACCCAGGCATCAGTCAGTTCTCCTGGGCCACAGAGACACTGCCGTTCCCCCTTGTTTGGTGCACCCGGGGACCCCCTTCTTCCGGGGATGGGGCACTTTCGTGAGACTGAGAGTGGTTGACACAGATGTTTCCTCTGTAAAGTAGGAGAGGAGTAATTGTAAAGCGGGTGAGAGACTGAAAACCAGCTTGCTGCTTCATCCACACTAGTGGTCAGGCAGACCCGCCTTGGAGGGGAGAGTTAATGGAAATTAAAGATCTGGAAACTTTCTCCCCTTTGGAAAGTTACCAAGACACACCATCACCCCAGGGTAAAGTCAGACCCTATTCAAAGATCCTATTAATAGTGTCGTGATTAATAATCAGTCGTGTCCGACTCTTTGCGAGCCCATGGACTGTAGCCCTCAAGGCTCCTCTCTCCATGGAAATCTTCAGGCAGGAATACTGGAGTGCGTAGCCATTCCCTTCTCCAGGGGATCGTCCCAACCCAGAAGAAGTTATAACATGGGTAAGTGCAAAATCAGGCATTTGTCGGCCTCAGAAGTTGCCTTGTATGTTAACACTGTTAGTACTACCTGCTGAGCGCAAAAGTGCTGGAAAAGACCACTTGAACAAAAACACAAAGAAAACAACCATCTGTTTTTTACTTACCACCCCCACCCGGGGAAGCCTGCAGTCCATGGGGTCTCAAAGAATCAGACACGACTTAGCAACCCCCACCCGAGAAATCCACCTTCAGTTGTCGCAGGACTGTGTTGCTGTGACCAGCAGGTGGCAGCACCGCTTCACTGTTGTCTTGGTGGCCTTGTTGATGGCTGACTCATTGATTTGGGGAAAATTCCGTGTGTCCTCAGCCATAGATAAAGATGAAATGGAAGCAAAGTTTGCAGCTCTTTCCTTCTCTCCCACTTTGTCTCCATCACGTTTTTTTTTTTTTCCCCTCAAAGGTGGGCAGCCTCAACATCTAGCTCTAATTTGGTTTCCTTGAATAACACGTCTTTGATGCCAAAGAGGAATTTAGCTTTTAGTTTTGGCCATGAAAAGGTGAAGAATAAATAGATGACTGTGAAAACTCACTGATGGCTCACATGTGCCCAGCACCGAGCCTGTTGCCTGGATCACCTCATTCAATCCTCTCAGTAAAGATAAGGAGGCAAGCTCTGTTTTGACAACAGTGGTTCAGGCCTGGGGCACCTGGATCCATTTTATGGGTTTACTCTCTTAATAGCTAACTCAACGTGTTTTGCGAAATGTTCATAAAATGTTACATCATCAGTGTTTCTCATTCGAAGTTTATTGCTTATAAACTTTATTGGATAATGCTGTCTGTTCTGGGTGACTATAATAAAATGGGATGAAAATCAAATGATCCGTAACTCTTACGTATGATATTTTCATTTATAACTATTATACACACATATAATATTTATGGGCTTCCCTGGTGGCTCAGATGGTGAAGAATCCACCTGCAATGCGGGAGACCTGGGTTCTATCCCTGGGTTTGGGAAAATCTCCTGGAGACGGGCATAGCAACCCACTCCAGAATTCTTGACTGGAGAATCCCATGGACAGAGGAACCTGGCAGGCTGCAGGCCTTGGGGTCTTGAAGAGTCGGACACGACTGAGTGACAAGCATACACGCACATAATATTTATATTTATTATATAAATATATACGTGTGTGTGTGTGTGTTTGTGTGTGGTATACACTGGCTGGGCGAGGGCAGTGGGTTCCAATCCTCAGCAGATCTGTGTGTACCTGGCTCCTTCCCAGATGAAAGGCTGCCGGGGTCCAGCCCCAGTGGATCCAGGGTAATTCGAAGCAGGGACGGAGTCAGCATCCTAGGAATTAATTGCTTAATTAAAGATATGGAGGGAGATTAGAAAGAAATAGTGTAGTAGGAAAATACTAGGGAAGAAAAAGATTCTTAATAACTTGGTTTACGTGGAAAACCAATAAAACCTCAGGACAAGAGGTTCGCACCACCTATGTAGGCCACCGGAGCCCTCTTGAATAGCAGAGGGTGCCCCGCCTTGGGCTCCCTCTCGTGTGGGTCTTAAAAGCCAGGGCAAAGTTAGCAGGCTTGGCAAGTATCCATGCTCNTGTGTGAATAAAGGAGAAGCCTATGGAAGCGCTTTGTGGTGACGGCACAGTTCTGTATGGCATAGTTTGTGGTGGCAGTGATGTGACTCCACACACACAATAAAAAGGTGTAAACTCCCCCCACATACTGCACCAGCATCAATTTCCTGCACTGCAGCTACAGAAGTTTAACCATTGGGGGAAGCTGGGTGAAGGATGTGTTGAACCTCTCTGTATTGTCTTTGCAAATTTCTATGAATCTATATTAATAATTAAAAAAAAAGATGTAGGGACTTCCTTGGTGGTCTAGTGGTTAAGACTCTGCGTTTCCACTGCAGGGGGTGTGGGTTAAATCTCTGGTCAGAGAACTAAAATCCCTAATGCCACGTGGTGCAGACAGATTAAAAAAAAAGAAAAAGATGTATGTACTGAGAAACCAGCTTCACATAAATCAGGAGATGGTTTGGAAGAAGTTTTGTTACAGCCCTGTCATTGGATTCTTTAAACTCCTTCAGCACTATTTGTCAGAAATCATTTAGTGATCTTCCACAAAAATCAATTTTAATACTGTATTAATGGGCAGTTCACTTAGGTCCTCTTCTAATTTTGTGTAAAATAATGCATGGGGTCTTCCTCGGTGGTCCCATGGTTAAGACTCTGCACTTTCAATGCAAGAGACCTGGTTTCAGTTCCTGATCAGAGAACTAAGATCCCACATGCTGTGTGGCATAGCCAAAAAAAAAAAAAAAGTTGAAAACAAAACTCAGGCATATTTTTTTAATTAAAATAAGAAACACACACAGTGCATGGGAAGTGACCTGATTTGTCAGGACTTGCGACCCAGGCATCAGTCAGTTCTCCTGGGCCACAGAGACACTGCCGTTCCCCCTTGTTTGGTGCACCCGGGGACCCCCTTCTTCCGGGGATGGGGCACTTTCGTGAGACTGAGAGTGGTTGACACAGATGTTTCCTCTGTAAAGTAGGAGAGGAGTAATTGTAAAGCGGGTGAGAGACTGAAAACCAGCTTGCTGCTTCATCCACACTAGTGGTCAGGCAGACCCGCCTTGGAGGGGAGAGTTAATGGAAATTAAAGATCTGGAAACTTTCTCCCCTTTGGAAAGTTACCAAGACACACCATCACCCCAGGGTAAAGTCAGACCCTATTCAAAGATCCTATTAATAGTGTCGTGATTAATAATCAGTCGTGTCCGACTCTTTGCGAGCCCATGGACTGTAGCCCTCAAGGCTCCTCTCTCCATGGAAATCTTCAGGCAGGAATACTGGAGTGCGTAGCCATTCCCTTCTCCAGGGGATCGTCCCAACCCAGAAGAAGTTATAACATGGGTAAGTGCAAAATCAGGCATTTGTCGGCCTCAGAAGTTGCCTTGTATGTTAACACTGTTAGTACTACCTGCTGAGCGCAAAAGTGCTGGAAAAGACCACTTGAACAAAAACACAAAGAAAACAACCATCTGTTTTTTACTTACCACCCCCACCCGGGGAAGCCTGCAGTCCATGGGGTCTCAAAGAATCAGACACGACTTAGCAACCCCCACCCGAGAAATCCACCTTCAGTTGTCGCAGGACTGTGTTGCTGTGACCAGCAGGTGGCAGCACCGCTTCACTGTTGTCTTGGTGGCCTTGTTGATGGCTGACTCATTGATTTGGGGAAAATTCCGTGTGTCCTCAGCCATAGATAAAGATGAAATGGAAGCAAAGTTTGCAGCTCTTTCCTTCTCTCCCACTTTGTCTCCATCACGTTTTTTTTTTTTTCCCCTCAAAGGTGGGCAGCCTCAACATCTAGCTCTAATTTGGTTTCCTTGAATAACACGTCTTTGATGCCAAAGAGGAATTTAGCTTTTAGTTTTGGCCATGAAAAGGTGAAGAATAAATAGATGACTGTGAAAACTCACTGATGGCTCACATGTGCCCAGCACCGAGCCTGTTGCCTGGATCACCTCATTCAATCCTCTCAGTAAAGATAAGGAGGCAAGCTCTGTTTTGACAACAGTGGTTCAGGCCTGGGGCACCTGGATCCATTTTATGGGTTTACTCTCTTAATAGCTAACTCAACGTGTTTTGCGAAATGTTCATAAAATGTTACATCATCAGTGTTTCTCATTCGAAGTTTATTGCTTATAAACTTTATTGGATAATGCTGTCTGTTCTGGGTGACTATAATAAAATGGGATGAAAATCAAATGATCCGTAACTCTTACGTATGATATTTTCATTTATAACTATTATACACACATATAATATTTATGGGCTTCCCTGGTGGCTCAGATGGTGAAGAATCCACCTGCAATGCGGGAGACCTGGGTTCTATCCCTGGGTTTGGGAAAATCTCCTGGAGACGGGCATAGCAACCCACTCCAGAATTCTTGACTGGAGAATCCCATGGACAGAGGAACCTGGCAGGCTGCAGGCCTTGGGGTCTTGAAGAGTCGGACACGACTGAGTGACAAGCATACACGCACATAATATTTATATTTATTATATAAATATATACGTGTGTGTGTGTGTGTTTGTGTGTGGTATACACTGGCTGGGCGAGGGCAGTGGGTTCCAATCCTCAGCAGATGTGTGTGTACCTGGCTCCTTCCCAGATGAAAGGCTGCCGGGGTCCAGCCCCAGTGGATCCAGGGTAATTCGAAGCAGGGACGGAGTCAGCATCCTAGGAATTAATTGCTTAATTAAAGATATGGAGGGAGATTAGAAAGAAATAGTGTAGTAGGAAAATACTAGGGAAGAAAAAGATTCTTAATAACTTGGTTTACGTGGAAAACCAATAAAACCTCAGGACAAGAGGTTCGCACCACCTATGTAGGCCACCGGGGCCCTCTTGAATAGCAGAGGGTGCCCCGCCTTGGGCTCCCTCTCGTGTGGGTCTTAAAAGCCAGGGCAAAGTTAGCAGGCTTGGCAAGTATCCATGCTCCAGATGGAAATTCAGCCAGAAGGGGAAAGAAAGAATGACAGGGGGGAATCAGTCTTTCCAGAAACTGATCCGTTTTCTTTATTTTCAGGTTTGCTTATATACCTTTTGTTACACATAGAGACAAATGGAAATTTTAAAGTCACAGGGGGGTCAGCAGTCCTGACCTTTATCAAAATCAGGTGCTTCATATAAATGTATACAAAAAGGTCTTTAGGTTTTACATCATTTACTTCTGGCCGTGGGGGCTGCTAACATTTTATGATCCTTTCTTTTTGATAATGGTCAGTCAACCAGAAACTCATTTTCCAGGGGTGATTTTTCTTAAACCAGGCTCCACCCTCCGAAGGTACCAGATAAAGTTGCATTCCTATAGGGTGAGGGTGTAGTGGGTTACAATTAAGAAAGGAATTTACTTAGCCTAAGGTTTAACATGATTAATCTTAAAGGTTAATGCTTATTTCTCTTATATGCTAATTATATATTCATTAACATGTATAAGGGCAGGGGATTTAGCAGCAAACATTGGCCCAATAAATGAAAAACCCTTCACCAACATGATTTTTATCTTTAGAAAAATCCAGTGCTAACTAAGTCTTTCAAAATACTCCAAACTCTCTGTGCTGTTTATGGTTGAGAGGTTGTAAACAATCATGTATGTAGTAGCAAGAGTGTGGATAAGCCTGTCACACAAGCTAGTCTGCCAGCAGAGAGGTTTGACCTGAGACACCCTTGTCATGCCCAGGAATTTTTATTAACTGGAGCTGTAAGCTAACTCCTTCTCCGAGAGAGGTGGTGGGGGACAGCCCCCCATAAAGTCAGAGGTATAGGTGAAAGCCTAAAACGGTAAAGTAGGCAGACTCTGGTTTTGGGGGTAGATGCTCAGAAACAGGGGGTTTCCTGAGGCTCGATCCCGCCTTTGCGTATGTGAAGCCTCCTTCCTCATGACCTTTGCCACGGGCAGAGTTCCTCACGCTGGCTCCTGGCAAAAGGCCATTACCAAATATCACTGGATGGTAAAAGATTACCAAACCCAACAATTGGGTTCACCTGGTATTACCCAGCTAAACCCCTACCATGCAGATAAAGACGTCATGATACAAAGAAGTGGAGATTTGGGACTTCCCCGGTGGTCCCGTGGTTAGGACTCCAAGCTTCCAGTGCAGCGGGCACAGGCTCAAACCCTCCTCAGGGAACTAAGATCCCACATGCCGAATGGCACAGCCCAGAAAAAACAAGCAGTGGTAATTTATTCAAGACACACAGTTGTTGTTCACTTGCTAATTCATTGCTAAGTCTTTTTGACTCCATGGACTCTAGCCCACCAGGCTCCTCTGTCCATGGAAATTTCCAGGCAAGACTACTGGAGTGGGTTGCATTTCCTTCTCCAGAGGATCTTCCTGACTTGGGGATTTGGGGAGACGGATTCTTTACTCCTGAGCCACCTGGGAAGCCCCAAGACACGTAGTAACAGCCTAATTCCCTGTCCCTTCCAGATGTACAGCTCTGACCTTGTGGATTTAAGAAAAAAAGAAAACTGAATACAGGCTTTTCATTTATCTCTTGATAAATGTCATCTTTCTGATTTGGACTTTGTGATGGTTTAGACTTCCTTATAACTATTAAATCTGTCATCTAACTGATAATCTACCAAACGCTGTGCTGCTTAGAAATTTAATAATGTCTTCTATGTCCTCTTCTTTGGGGCCAAGTTTAAGAACAGAGCTTACTGATCGTTCACAAATTTCATTTACAATCATAAATGAAAGTGAAGTCACTCAGCTGTGTCCGACTCTTTATGACCCCATGGACTGTAGCCTACCAGGCTTCTCCGTCCAAGGGATTTTCCAGGCAAGGGTACTGGAGTGGGTTGCCATTTCCTTCTCCAGAGGATCTTCCCGACCCAGGGATGGAACCCAGGTCTCCCACATTGTAGGCAGATGCTTTACCGTCTGAGCCACCAGGGAAATCCTATTTAAGATCATGCTGACAAATTTAATGCAGGGCTGGCTACATAATTTGTGGGGTCCAGTGCGAAAGGAAAATGCAGGGCCTCTTGTTAAAAAATTCAGAGTTTCAAGATGGAGACAAAAGAACTGTAAACAAAGGGTGAGCCCTTCTGAGTGTGAGACCCTGCAAGACTACACAGATCGCACACCCATGAAACCAGCCCTGATTAAGCTTCTTTTCTAATGGCTTAAGCAAGTGAGATTTTATTCTTTCCGTGTAATAAAAGATCCAGAGGCAAATAATGCAGGACATCTGCCCTTCTCTCTTCTTTCCCACTCTTTTTAACATCCAGCTTTCTCCTCCTGACACAGAATAGCTGCAGAACCTCAAACCATTGTATCCACATTCCAGGTGGGAAGAACGAGGCATGACCAAAACCAAAGAGCAAAATGCTTCACCTTTTAAGCATTTGCCTTTTGAATTCAGGAAGCTAAAACCTCTTCAGAGATTTCTGCCTACATCTCTTTGGCCAGAACTATCATATGGTCCCTTAGCTGCAAGGGAGGCTTGGAATAAGAGTGTCTCATTTCAGCAAAAGAGACACAGATGTATAGAACAGTCTTTTGAACTCTGTGGGAGAGGGCGAGGGTGGGATGATTTGGGAGAATGGCATTGAAACATGTACATTATTATATGTGAAATGGATCACCAGTCCAGGTTTGATGCATGAGACAGGGTGCTCGGGGCTGGTACATTGGGATGACCCAGAGGGATGGGATGGTGAGGGAAGTGGGAAGGGGGTTCAGGATGGGGAACACATGTACACCCATGACGGATTCATGTCAATGTATGGCAAAAACCACCACAATATTGTAAAGTAATTAGCCTCCAGTCTCTTGGACTGTGAGGAGATCCAACCAGTCCATTCTAAAGGAGATCAGTCCTGGGTATTCATTGGAGGGACTGATGCTAAAGCTGAAACTCCAGTACTTTGGCCACCTGATGCGAAGACTTGACTCATTGGAAAAGACCCTGATGCTGGGAAGGATGGGGGCAGGAGGAGAAGGGGATGACAGAGGATGAGATGGCTGGATGGCATCACTGACGCGATAGACCTGAGTCTGAGTGAACTCTGGGAGTNCGGATTCATGTCAATGTATGGCAAAAACCACCACAATATTGTAAAGTAATTAGCCTCCAGTCTCTTGGACTGTGAGGAGATCCAACCAGTCCATTCTAAAGGAGATCAGTCCTGGGTATTCATTGGAGGGACTGATGCTAAAGCTGAAACTCCAGTACTTTGGCCACCTGATGCGAAGACTTGACTCATTGGAAAAGACCCTGATGCTGGGAAGGATGGGGGCAGGAGGAGAAGGGGATGACAGAGGATGAGATGGCTGGATGGCATCACCGACTTGATGGACATGAGTCTGAGTGAACTCCGGGAGTTGGTGATGGACAGGGAGGCCTGGCGTGCTGCGATTCATGGGGTTCCAGAGTCGGACACAACTGAACGACTGAACTGAACTGAAAATAAATAAATTTATATAGTTTTTAAAAGTGTGTCCCGTTCTCCAGCCTCAGATTGAGAATTCAGTGCAAATGGATGTGGGAAGTATTTCAATTATGTATTTTGCAGAACAAATTACCCCAAAGCGTCATAGCTTAAAGCAAGAATTTTATTTTCTATGACCTAGAAAGTCAAGCATTTGGGCAGGGCTCCGCTGGGTGATATTAATGAAGGTCATTTGATCTGTGCAAGAGTCCAAAACAGCCTCCCCCATCTATCTGGCACTCTGGTGGTGATGGCGGGGGTCTATACGTGGCCTTTCCAGCCTGGCACTCTCAAGTGCTCAGACTTATTACACAGCAACTTGGGAACCCCAGAAGGTGTTCCCAGAGACTGTTCTAGTCTCAGGGCAGAAGTTGCACAGCCTTGATGACTCTGTTTTGCATTTCCAGAGGTCACTTGCACTGGAACTCTCTTTTTTTTAATTTTTTGTTAGAGTATAGGTGATTTACAATGTTGCATTAGTTTCTATGGTACAGCTAAGTGAATCAGTTATACATATACATATATCCACTCTTTTTTAGATTCTTTTCCCATGTAGTTCGTTACAGAGTTGTTGTTGTTCAGTCGCTCAAGTCGTGTCCAACTCTGCATCCCCCTGAACAGAGGCACTGCCAGGCTTCCCTGTCCTTCACTATCTCCCTGAGTTTGCTCAGATTCATGTCTATTGAGTCAGTGATGCCATCCAACCATCTCATCCTTGTCACCCCCTTCTCATCTTGCCCTCAGTCTTTCCCAGCATCGAGGTCTTTTCCAGTGAGTCAGCTCTTCGCATCAGCAAGCCAAAGTACTGGAGCTTCAGCTTCAGTATCAGTCCAGCCAATGAATATTCAGGGTTGATTTCCTTTAGGATTGACTGGTTGGATCTTGCAGTCCAAGGGACTGTCAACATTACGGAGTATTGGGTAGAATCCTCTCTGTTATACAGTACGCCCTTATTGAAAAGAAAAGAGAAAGTGTTAGTTGCTCAATTGTGTCCGACTCTTGCAATCCTGTGGACTGTAGCCTGTCAGGCTCCTCTGTGCATAAAATTCTCCAGGCAAGAATACTGGAATGAGTTGCCATTTCATTCTCCAGGGGATCTTCCTGACCCAGAGATCGAACCTGGGTCTCCTGCATTGTGGGCAGACCCTTTACTGTCTGAGCCACTGAAGCTCTAGGCTCTTATTAGTTTTTATTTTATATATGGTACTGTGT
Organism: Neotragus pygmaeus; assembly: GCA_006410875.1. Classification (NCBI taxonomy): domain Eukaryota; kingdom Metazoa; phylum Chordata; class Mammalia; order Artiodactyla; family Bovidae; genus Neotragus; species Neotragus pygmaeus. The sequence continues at coordinate 2,201,467 of SJYV01007576.1, forward strand.
ATGTGTCAGCTCCAGTTACCCAAATATTTCCTCTCCCCTACTCCCCTTCCCTTGCTTTCCCCCTTGATAACTGTAAGTTTCATTTCTATATCTTTGCACTGGACTCGTAATCGACCTGTCAAATCCAAGAGAAGACATAGATCCAGCAGTGTAGTAAAGCCTGCTCAGACTGGCCAGCAAAACTGTCAAACACTTTGCAAATCAAACACTGACTTGAAATAAGTCACAGTGTACGTATTTACACCACAGAAATTGGGAAACACTGCAGATTAGGACTTTTCCCTTTAGAAATCCAGATACTAGGCATTTAATGGGATAACGTTGCACGGACTTTCTCTCTCTACAGGAAAAGTAGCAAACATCTTCAGCCGTGTTTTATACCATCCACAGCAGGCCAACCTCTGTATCCTCCAGATAAGCTTTCTCTGGTCCAGCCCATATTTCTGTGCAGTCCATGGGGATATCATGAAAGATCTTCTCAACTGCTTTCTACAATTCATGACCTAGTAGTCTAGGATCTCCACACAAAAAACAAAACTCAGCTGTTTGGGGCTCAACTTGTTCCAAAACAACTGTGCCAGCTCCTAGCATCACCACTGTCTTTCCATGTCCTCAGTAACTTGTTCTAGATTTTTTTTTATTAGCTTGTGTTTGAGTTTATTTGTTTTTGGCTCTGCTGCGTCTCTGTTGCTGCACAGGCTTTTCTCTGGTTGTGACGAGCAGGGGCCCCTCTCCAGCTGCGGTGTGCGGGCCTCTCGCTGTGGCTTCTCTTGTTGCAGAGCACAGCCTCTAGGGTGCAGGGACGTCAGCAGTCGCAGCACGTGGGCTCCGTGGCTGTGGCCCCCGGGCTCTAGAGCACAGGCTCAGTACTCATGGTGCATAATCTTAGTTGCTCCTCGGCATGTGGGATCTTCCTAGACCAGGGATTGAACCCGTGCCTGCTGCATTGGCAGGTAGATTTGCTACCACTGAGCCATGAGGGAAGCCCCTCGAGGTTTTTTTTTTTTTCCAAGAATTATTTTGGTGTGTGATTCCTGAAAGCCTCCTCTTTAGTTTCTCCTTTCTTGAAAATTAAGACAAATTATTTTTTTGAACTTTTAAGTATGTGGTATAATGAGTGAAGAGTGAAGTCGCTCAGTCGTGTCCGACTCTTTGCGACCCCATGGACTGTAGCCTACCAGGCTCTTCTGTTCATGGGATTTTCCAGGCAATAGTACTGGAGTGGATTGCCATTTCCTATAGTGGGCGTCTCTGGGAATCTCCTAGCACTCAGCTTACTGACTGTGGGCAGCGCTGTGAGTGTTTGATTTGTATGGTTATTAATTATTTATAGTTTATGTCTTTTTTTTGGTATGTGTATTATACCATATATATGGTATAATATATATGGTATACCATATATATTATACCTGACTAGAAGGACCTTTGTTGGCAAAGTAATGTCTCTGCTTTTTAATATGCTGTCTAGGTTGGTCATAGCTTTTCTTCCAAGGAGCAAGCCTACAAGCAGGCTTAGTAGGATTCTTGCTAAAACTGAGGGGCTGGAGGGGACCAACGCCTCGTTGCAAGGAGGGCTCAGAGAAATCCTGGCCGGATATCAAAATTGCACCCTCTGCATTGGAAGGGGTATATATATTACACCATATATATGGTATAATACACATACCAAAAAAAAAGACATAAACTATAAATAATTAATAACCAACCAATCAAACCCTCACAGCACTGCCCACACTCGGTAAGCTGAGCGCTGGGAGACTCCCAGAGACACCCACCACGCAGCCCTCCCGAGAGGAGCCCCCTCTTCCCCCTGTGAACCATTTTCCTGGCTTTAGCAGAATTTACACCTCTGTGTGCATGGTTCCAGCTATTTTCTGCGTATGCCAAAGTCACATCGTTGAACAGTTGAAGACTTGACGACTGGAACTAGACTCTGGATAACTGGGACAGACTTTGCCACATCTGACCTTTCGGTGGCTCCACAGTTTGTCAAAGATTAACGAGACTGATTTCACAACCGTCGTGAGATAATCTTCCAGAAAATTTTAGGCCCAAACGGTCCAAATCCTGGATGTGTTGTCATGAGATTTCATCAGTACTCAACAGAATGTTAACTTCTCAGGAAATAAGAGATTGAAATTTTAAATATGGCTTCTGCTGAGCTGAGTCTTGGGTTTCTTGATCATCAATCAAATCTACTTAGAGAAAAGAAAAATAATTGTCAAAAGTATTAGAGTATGTATAAAACATTATAAATATGTATTATGTATCACACATAACTACAGGTGTTATAGAACACTGTTAATCTTTGCATTTTACCCATATTTAGCCCTCTAGTTCCCACCCTGCATTTTTGTTTTGAGTTTTTGACCGCACCCCACAGCATGTGGGGCCTTAGCTCCCTGGCCAGGTATTGAACCTGCACCCCCTGCATTGGAAGGCAGAGTCTTCACCACTGGACCGCTAGTTTTATGTGCTTCTCAGTGGGGCTGTGTTGACAAAATGCTCTCCTTAACCAAACTTTAGTTTGGTCAAATTTCTCTGAGCCCTCCTTGCAATAAGACGTTTACCTTGGTCCCCTCCAGCCCCTAAGTTTTAGCAAGAATCCTACTAAGCCTGCTTGTAGGCTTGCTCCTTGGAAGGAAAGTTATGACCAACCTAGACAGCATATTAAAAAGCAGAGACATTACTTTGCCAACAAAGGTCCTTCTAGTCAAGGCCATGGTTTTTCCAGTGGTCATGTATGGATATGAGAGTTGGACTATAAAGAAAGCTGAGTGCAGAAGAACTGATGCTTTTGAACTGTGGTGTGGAGAAGATTCTTGAGAGTCCCTTGGACTGCAAGGAGATCCAACGAGTCCATCCTAAAGGAAATCAGTCCTGAATATTCATTGGAAGGACTGATGCTGAAGCTGAAACTCCAATACTTTGGCCATTTGATTCGAAGAACTTACTCATTTGAAAAGACCCTGATGCTTGGAAGGATTGAAGGCGGGAGGAGAAGGGGATGACAGAGGATGAGATGGTTGGATGGCGTCACCGAATCGATGGACATGAGTTTGAGTAAACTCCAGGAGTTGGTGATGGACAGGGAAGCCTGGCGTACTGCAGTCCATGGGGTTGCAGAGTCAGACACAACCGAGCGACTTTCACTCACCACTGTAATAGGACCTCATCTTGAAGTGAAGTTGCTCAGTCGTGCATGACTTGGTGATTCCATGGACTGTAACCCACCAGGCTCCTCTGTCCGACAAGAGGACTGGAGTGGGTTGCCATTTCCTTCTCCAGGGGATTTTTCCGACCTAGGGATCAAACCTGGGTCTCCTACATTGCAGGCAGATGCTTTACCCTCTGAGCCACCAGGGTCTTAATTTACATCTTTTTCCTTTTCTTTTGACTACGGTCATGTGATTTGCAGGATCTTAGTTCCCTGCGTGTGTGCTAAGGCGCTTTAGTCGTGTCTGACTCTTTGCGACCCCGTGGACTGTAGCCCGCCAGGTTCCTCTGCCCATGGGAATCTCCAGGCAAGAATACTGGAGCGGGGTGCTGCACCTTTGTTCCCAAGATCCAACCTGGCCCACTGCAGGGCAAGAGTCCTGATCACTAGACCGCCAGGAAATTCCCTTCATTTACATCTCAATTTCACAGACAGAGACTGCGTTTCCACAAAAGGTCACATTCATAGACACTCATGCCCAAATCTGTGTCGATTCCCTAGAGCCACCACCACAAAAAGACCATAAACTGTGAGGCTCAAAGTCCAGAAATGTATTGTCTTATGGTTCTGGGAAATGGCAACCCACTCCAGTACTCTTGCCTGGAGAATCAGGGAGGAGCCTGGTAGGCTACAGTCCATGGGGTCGCAAAGAGTCAGACACGACTGAGCGACCTTACTTACTTACTTATGGTTCAGGAGGCTAGAAGTCCAAATTCACGATGCCCATAGGGTTGGTTCCTCCTGAGGGCCGTCAGGGAGCAGTCTCCACGGCGCTGTCCTTGGCTTGTATTGGTTTGGCCAAAAACTTTGGTTCAGGGTTTTCCATAACATCTTCCAGAAAAACCGGAACGAACTTTTCTGGCCAACTCACTAGATGGCCGTCTCCTCCCTGAGTCTCTTCACATGGTCTTCCCTCCACGCCTGTCAGGATTCAACAATAACCTTTTTAAAAATAATAATAGTACTTGTATTTATGTACTTTGGGCTGTGCTGGGTCTTCACTGCCTTTCTCTAGTGGTGGTGCATGGGTGCCACTCTTCTTTGCGGTGTGCGGGCTTCTCCCTGCAGCGGCCTCCGTGTTGTGGAGCTCGGGCTCCAGGGCTTCGGCAGTTGCAGTTCCCAGGCTCAATAGCTGTGGTGCGCACGGGCTTTGTTGCTCCGAGGCGTGCGGGATCTTCCTGGATCAGGGATCGAACCCGTGCCTCCTGCATTGGCAGATGGACTCTTCACCGTGGAGCTGCCAGGGAAATCCCAACATAGCCTTTTGCAGGGGATCAGTTCTAGCCTTAATAGTCCTTTGGCGTGGACTTTTGAGCTAAGGGCTTCCCTGGTGGCTCAGCTGGTAAAGAATCCGCCTGCAATGCAGGAAACCTGGGTTCGATCTTTGGGTTGGGAAGATCTGGAGAAGAGAAAGGCTACCCACTCCAGTATTCTGGCCTGGAGAATTCCACGGACTGTATAGTCCATGGGGTTGCAAAGAGTCTGACACGACTGAGCGACATGCACGTTTCACGTTCGTGCTAAGAGGATATCCCACATGCCTACAGCTGACCGTCTTGAGAGCTCTGTGAAGGCAGGAGCAGGGATTTATCGTTACATTCTATACAATAATCATAAACGAAGACAGACCTGCTGCTTCTGTGCTACATAATGAGCTATCNCTAAGAGGATATCCCACATGCCTACAGCTGACCGTCTTGAGAGCTCTGTGAAGGCAGGAGCAGGGATTTATCGTTACATTCTATACAATAATCATAAACGAAGACAGACCTGCTGCTTCTGTGCTACATAATGAGCTATCTTCTTGCTGCTTATTTTTTTATGCTGCACAACACATGGCACCGTTCACCACATGGAATAGGGTCTTAGTCGAGGTCCATGGCGTTTAACACGTTTTATTTTCTGTGTACGCAGGCAGCAGGGTCGCTGTCTGGCCTTTATAACAGAGGATGTGGCACAGGCTGGTAACTGGGAGGTTAGACTTTTTGTTTTTAAAATATTTACTTATTTGCCGGTTCCAGGTCTTTGTTGCAGCCGATTCTCGTGAACAAGGCCTTAGTTGTGGCAAGTGTGATCTAGTTTCCTGACCAGGGATGGAACCCGGACTCCCTGCATTGGGAGCGCGGAGTCTTAGCCACTGGACCACAAGGGAAGTCCCTAGATTTTAATATTGAACAGACTAGGTGCAAATCCTGCTACTGCTAACTCGCTNGTTGGACTATAAAGAAAGCTGAGTGCAGAAGAACTGATGCTTTTGAACTGTGGTATGGAGAAGATTCTTGAGAGTCCCTTGGACTGCAAGGAGATCCAACGAGTCCATCCTAAAGGAAATCAGTCCTGAATATTCATTGGAAGGACTGATGCTGAAGCTGAAACTCCAATACTTTGGCCATTTGATTCGAAGAACTTACTCATTTGAAAAGACCCTGATGCTTGGAAGGATTGAAGGCGGGAGGAGAAGGGGATGACAGAGGATGAGATGGTTGGATGGCGTCACCGAATCGATGGACATGAGTTTGAGTAAACTCCAGGAGTTGGTGATGGACAGGGAAGCCTGGCGTACTGCAGTCCATGGGGTTGCAGAGTCAGACACAACCGAGCGACTTTCACTCACCACTGTAATAGGACCTCATCTTGAAGTGAAGTTGCTCAGTCGTGCATGACTTGGTGATTCCATGGACTGTAACCCACCAGGCTCCTCTGTCCGACAAGAGGACTGGAGTGGGTTGCCATTTCCTTCTCCAGGGGATTTTTCCGACCTAGGGATCAAACCTGGGTCTCCTACATTGCAGGCAGATGCTTTACCCTCTGAGCCACCAGGGTCTTAATTTACATCTTTTTCCTTTTCTTTTGACTACGGTCATGTGATTTGCAGGATCTTAGTTCCCTGCGTGTGTGCTAAGGCGCTTTAGTCGTGTCTGACTCTTTGCGACCCCGTGGACTGTAGCCCGCCAGGTTCCTCTGCCCATGGGAATCTCCAGGCAAGAATACTGGAGCGGGGTGCTGCACCTTTGTTCCCAAGATCCAACCTGGCCCACTGCAGGGCAAGAGTCCTGATCACTAGACCGCCAGGAAATTCCCTTCATTTACATCTCAATTTCACAGACAGAGACTGCGTTTCCACAAAAGGTCACATTCATAGACACTCATGCCCAAATCTGTGTCGATTCCCTAGAGCCACCACCACAAAAAGACCATAAACTGTGAGGCTCAAAGTCCAGAAATGTATTGTCTTATGGTTCTGGCAAATGGCAACCCACTCCAGTACTCTTGCCTGGAGAATCAGGGAGGAGCCTGGTAGGCTACAGTCCATGGGGTCGCAAAGAGTCAGACACGACTGAGCGACCTTACTTACTTACTTATGGTTCAGGAGGCTAGAAGTCCAAATTCACGATGCCCATAGGGTTGGTTCCTCCTGAGGGCCGTCAGGGAGCAGTCTCCACGGCGCTGTCCTTGGCTTGTATTGGTTTGGCCAAAAACTTTGGTTCAGGGTTTTCCATAACATCTTCCAGAAAAACCGGAACGAACTTTTCTGGCCAACTCACTAGATGGCCGTCTCCTCCCTGAGTCTCTTCACATGGTCTTCCCTCCACGCCTGTCAGGATTCAACAATAACCTTTTTAAAAATAATAATAGTACTTGTATTTATGTACTTTGGGCTGTGCTGGGTCTTCACTGCCTTTCTCTAGTGGTGGTGCATGGGTGCCACTCTTCTTTGCGGTGTGCGGGCTTCTCCCTGCAGCGGCCTCCGTGTTGTGGAGCTCGGGCTCCAGGGCTTCGGCAGTTGCAGTTCCCAGGCTCAATAGCTGTGGTGCGCACGGGCTTTGTTGCTCCGAGGCGTGCGGGATCTTCCTGGATCAGGGATCGAACCCGTGCCTCCTGCATTGGCAGATGGACTCTTCACCGTTGAGCTGCCAGGGAAATCCCAACATAGCCTTTTGCAGGGGATCAGTTCTAGCCTTAATAGTCCTTTGGCGTGGACTTTTGAGCTAAGGGCTTCCCTGGTGGCTCAGCTGGTAAAGAATCCGCCTGCAATGCAGGAAACCTGGGTTCGATCTTTGGGTTGGGAAGATCTGGAGAAGAGAAAGGCTACCCACTCCAGTATTCTGGCCTGGAGAATTCCACGGACTGTATAGTCCATGGGGTTGCAAAGAGTCTGACACGACTGAGCGACATGCACGTTTCACGTTCGTGCTAAGAGGATATCCCACATGCCTACAGCTGACCGTCTTGAGAGCTCTGTGAAGGCAGGAGCAGGGATTTATCGTTACATTCTATACAATAATCATAAACGAAGACAGACCTGCTGCTTCTGTGCTACATAATGAGCTATCTTCTTGCTGCTTATTTTTTTATGCTGCACAACACATGGCACCGTTCACCACATGGAATAGGGTCTTAGTCGAGGTCCGTGGCGTTTAACACGTTTTATTTTCTGTGTACGCAGGCAGCAGGGTCGCTGTCTGGCCTTTATAACAGAGGATGTGGCACAGGCTGGTAACTGGGAGGTTAGACTTTTTGTTTTTAAAATATTTACTTATTTGCCGGTTCCAGGTCTTTGTTGCAGCCGATTCTCGTGAACAAGGCCTTAGTTGTGGCAAGTGTGATCTAGTTTCCTGACCAGGGATGGAACCCGGACTCCCTGCATTGGGAGCGCGGAGTCTTAGCCACTGGACCACAAGGGAAGTCCCTAGATTTTCATATTGAACAGACTAGGTGCAAATCCTGCTACTGCTAACTCGCTTCAGTCGTGTCCGACTTTGTGCGACCCCACAGACGGCAGCCCACCAGGCTCCCCCGTCCCTGGGATTCTCCAGGCAAGAACAATGGAGTGTGTTGCCATTTCCTTCTCCAATGCATGAAAGTGAAAAGTGAAAGTGAAGTCGCTCAGTCGTGTCCGACTCTTCGCGACCCCACGGACTGCAGCCAACCAGGCTCCTCCGCCCATGGGATTTTCCAGGCAAGAGGACTGGAATGGGGTGCCATTGCCTTCTCCGATGAATCCTAGCTTTGTCTTGTTTCGACTCAGTGGCCCTGGATGAATCCCCCAAGCGTCTGTTTGCTCATCCATAGAATGAAAACCATAAGGGTATTTACTCCACATGGTTGTTTTGAGGAAAAATTTACCTAGTGCAGATGCAATTCTCAGAACTTTGCCTGGCGCCTGGCAGGTGCTTACTCAGTGCTGACCCCTGGTGGACACACGTGAAAGCGTGCCCAGTCCAGCGATGTGCTTGAAGGGATCAGTCGCTCAGTTGACTCTGCAATGCCAAGGACCGTAGCCCGCCAGGCTCCTCTGTCCATGGGATTCTCCAGGCAAGAATACTGAAGTGGGGTGCCATTTCCTTCTCCAGGAGCTCTTCTCGACCCAGGGATCGAACCTGGGTCTCCCGCATTGCAGGAAGATTCTTTACTGTCTGAGCCACCAGTCGAGCCCTTTCAGCATTTGTGTGGATCATGGAACATAGTGAAGAATCTACCTGCCAATGCAGGAGGCATAAGCGACGCAGGTTCGATCCCTGGGTCGGGAAGATCCCCTGGAGTAGAAAATAGCAACCCACTCCAGTATTCTTGCCTGGAGCATCCCATGGACAGAGGAGCCTGGCAGTCTACAGTCCATGGCATTGCAGAGTCAGACACGACTGAGCAACTTAGCACATGCAACGTCGGGCATCGTGGCTTTTCCTCTGCCAAGCCCAGCCCTCACTTACTTGCCTAGCCCTTAGGCACACTAGACAACTTCCCACGATGGCTGTGAGCTTGATCAGAGGAGGCTCCTCGCTGTATCCATCTGAAGACTGTGATCATCTCATGGGATAGTTCATTTCTGTGGTTACGATCTTTGGCTTGTTCGATCTTGGAATCCAGGTCTTTGTGACTACAATTGTTTCACGGTTTAGTGTAAAGAAAAAAAACATCAGAGGAAGGGAAGGAGGAGAGAGCGATTTGGCAGGAGACACACACACGGAGAGTGAGTGGGTGGGGTCTTGTCTACCTAATAACCCCAAGGAGAGGGTGGAGAACCTTTGTTCTGCGTCTGGGGCAAGTCAGAACAGAGGAGTGATGTGGTTCCTTGGCAAGCTTCCACTGACTGTGGCAAGGAGACAGGGAGTTAACAGATAAGCCATTTACATTTCTGATGGGCTGAGTGGATTCCTCACCTCCACCACCCCTCCATCCACACTCTGCAGGAGTCTGATGAGCCTGGATACGCAGAGAGCCTGCAGAATAATTTTAGGGTCAACCTCAGATCAAAATGGATCTCGGCTTCCGAAAGGCAAAAGATGAAAGAGGCAGGCAAAAGGGTGCTGGCTCCAGGCCCTACGCTGGCACGCTCATCACTTGCAGGTAGCACAACGTGACTGGGGCTTGTGGGGGGATCCTTGCTACATGGGGTTGACTCTCAGATTTCCCGGAAGGGCTGTGGCCAGTGGAGAAAGGGGTCAAGACTGACGGGGCGAAATATAGCTTTGGTGTTTAGTTGCTAAGTCGTGTCGAACTCTTTTGTGACCCCATGGACTGTAGCCCGCCAGGCTCCTCTGTCCAGGGGATTTCCCCAGGCAAGAATACTAGAGTAGGTTGCCTTTTCCTTCTCCAGGGGATCTTCCCAACCCAGGGATGGAATGTGTATCTCCTGCATTGGCAGATGGATTCTTTACCACTGACCTACCAAAATACAGCTAGCTGGGTACAGTCCTCTCACTTTATTTATTTTTTGGCTGTGGGGTTCTAGTTCCCCGACCTGGAATCAAACCTGGGCCCCTGGCAGTGAAAGTGCAGAGTCCCAACAACTGGACCGCCAGGGAATTCCCACCGTCCTCTCACTTGTTAAAACGATCAAGGTAAGAGTCGCTGTTTCTGACTTGCTGTGTCAGGCCCCGAATGAGGTGATTTCGTATGTGATCTCTGGCCCTTACAGCTGGCAAGGTGGACCCCACGGGCCCATTTATCTACGATGATGAAATCAACCAACCCAAAGTGACATAAAACCAGGGTCACTTTATTATGCTCGCAGATTCCCTGGGTCAGGATTTGTAAAAAGCAGCCTGGGGACTGCTAGTCTTTGCTCTGTGATGTCCGGGGCCTTTGTTGACATGTTCCAGCACCAGTTCTTTGATAACAACTGGTGTCCTCAAATACGATCCAGTTCTGACACTGACTACCTCGGGTGATCACAGACGCCCTGAGTTAAGACCAAAGTCCTTTGCAGAATTGTCCCCACTCATCAGACGCCAGCCATAAAGCCACCTGCACTTCTGTTCAGCCAGCTACACGTTTGGTGCTTCCCACAACCTCCAGAGGTTTGATCATTTTTTTGAAGCATTTTGTTACTTTATTTGTTCACTTCTTGGCCAACGGGTGTGGTCTGCAGGACCACACCAGAGAACTTCTTTTCTCCATGAGTTATTTAGAAGTGTATTATTTAAATTCCAAATATTTGGGAGTTTCTCAGATATATTTCTGGTATTGGTTTATAATTTAATTTCATTGGGGTCAGAGGTCACACTTCGTGTAATTTCAATCCTTTTAAACTTATTGAGGCTGAAATCTATTTTGTCTGAAATTGATATAGACATTCTAGTTTTTTTATGATTAGTATTTTCATGACATATATATATTTTTCACTTTAACAGCAAAAGTGTTTTCTATTGAGGTGTGGCTGATTAGCAACGTTGTGATAGTTTCAGGTGGACACTGAAGGGACTCAGCCGTACATGTACATGTATCCATTCTCCCCCAAACTCCCATCCCATCCAGGCTGACATATACCATTGGGCAGTGTTCCATGTGCTATACAGTAGGCTTTTGCTGGTTATCTACTTAAATATAGCAGTGTGTACATGACCTTCCCAAAGCCCCTAATTATCCCTTCCCTGGTATTTTCATGATATATATTTTTCACCCTTTTACTTTTAACCTATGTTCTCACCAATCCTCATGCTCATTGTCGTCCTATATTTTACCCTTATATGTGCCCACAACTATTAGTATTGTTTTTGCTTTAGACAATCATTTTTCTTTTTTCTTTTTGGCCTCTCTCCATGGCTTGTGGGATCTGAGTTTGCCTGAACAGGTTTGAAATGTGGGCCGTGGCAGTGAAAGCTCCGAGTCCTAATCCCTGGGGACCCCCAGGGACCTCCCTATATTCAACAGCTTTCAGCCCAGCATTTCTGCCCCCTCCCAGCCAGGTCAGTCCTCTGTCTTCTTCCACTTGAAATCTCTAGGTCCTCTTCTACCCCTTCTTCCCGGCTTGTCCATATCGTCCAAAGCTGAAAGCCTCTTCCGTAGGCTCCCAGTGAGGAGGAAGTTCACAAGTTCCTAGGAGCAGCGACTGGCCTCACAGCCCAGCTGTCCCCGTCTTGCAGGGCCGTCGTAACAGAATCCCACAGACAGCGTGGCTCGAGCAACAGAAGCTTCCTTTCTCATGGCTCTGGGGGCTGGGGCCTGGTCTGGATTCTTGGTGAGGGCCCTCCTCCTGGCTGGCAGACCCCTGCCTTCTGGCCATGTGCTCCCGTGGAGGCGGAGAGAGATAACTCTCCACATAGCACGTAAGGACGCCAGTCCCATCATGGGGCCCTGCCCTCTCACGCCACTCTTGTTGATCAGTGGCTAAGTCACGTCCGACTCTTTGCAGCCCCAAGGACTGCAACATGCCAGGCTTCCCTGTCCTTCACTGTCTCCCAGAATTTGTCAAACTCCTGTCCATTGAGCTGGTGATGCCCTCCAACCATCTCCTCCTCTGCCCTCTATGACCTCATCTAAATCTCATCAGTTCACAAATGCCCTGCCTCCAAATACCACCATATCGGGAGTTAGGGCCTCATATACCAGTTTTGGGAAGGCAGAGTGTCGTCCACAGCACTGATGGATTCATTTTAGAAGCTGACCAAGCTTTTAAGCTGGAGCTCCAGGACTAGCTGGCAGTACAAATAGGGAAACACAATCAATTTTTTCAAAGAGCTTTCTATTCAGATTTCCCTATCTCGCATTTTTCCTTATGCAACGTAGAATAGAAGGGCTTGAAAGATAGGCTGGTGGTGGTTTAGTTGCTAAGTTGTGTTTGACTCTTCTGATCCCATGGACTGTAGCCCACCAGGCTCCTCTACGCAGGGGATTCTCCGGTCAAGAATACCAGAGTGTGTTGCCATTTCCTTCTCCAGGGGATCTTTCCAACCCAGGAATCAAACTCAGGTCTCTTGCATTTCAGGCAGATGCTTTACCGACTGAGCCACCGGGGGAGCTCTTACTGGCTGTTTGAACCCTGGTCTTTCTGTTTACTAGCTGTGTGACCTTAAAAGCATGTACTTAACCTCTCTGTGCCAATAACAGTACCTACCTTACAGTATATTAGAGGGAGGGGCCATTATATGACATAAGAAGGTAAAGTGCTTGGCATTTAACTAGTCTTTTGAAAAATGTTAGCTATTATTCTTCCCGTCTAATAGTAGAAGTAAGCTGGTTGAAAAAACATAAAATGTAGTCCCTTGTTGAAAGAGTATAAAATGTAGAAAAAGAAAGAGAAAGGGGAAGATTAGAGTGGGAAGGAGAAATGAGTGGAAGAGAGGTTAGGACAAGTTCCTGGAAGGACTCACAGGCCTGCTCCAAAGCACTGTTATAGAAATACGATGCAACCCACACATGTGAGCAGGAATCTAAATACACATGTATAATGATCTTAATTTTTCTAGTAGCCACATTAAAAAAGCAGAAAGAGGGAATTTTCCTGGCGGTCCAGTGATTAAGACTTGGCACTTTCACTAATGGGGCCCAGGTTTAGTACCTGGTGGGGGAACTAAGATCCCACAAGCCACACAGTATGGCCAAAAATAAATAAAAAGAATTTGGTGAAATTAACTTTAATATCTTTTATTAAACCCAATTTCTGTAACCCATTATATAATAATATATTTTATCCAACCCAATATTTAACCTTAACATATTGACTACTGTATGAAATCAATCTAAAAGTGTTTATGTGTTATTTCACATTCTTTCCTCATACTGTCTTTGAGGTCCAGGGTGCATCTTATGCTTCCAGCGCATTTTTTTCTTGTCCCTGATTGCACCGTGGTGTGTTTACATATTGAGCTGCTTCAGTTATTTTGCTATCATGAGCGGTGGACATATGGACATCCTTGTACATAAACTGGTCTGCTAATTTACACAGAAGTGTGCTTCCCAGATCAAAGAGGAGAACATTTTTAGAATCTTTTAGACTAGGCAATGGCATCCCACTCCAGTACTCTTCCCTGAAAAATCCCATGGACGGAGGAGCCTGGTGGGCTGCAGTCCATGGGGTCGCTGAGAGTCAGACCTGACTGAGAGACTTCCCTTTCACTTTTCACTTTCATGCACTGGAGAAGGAAATGGCAACCCACTCCAGTGTTCTTGCCTGGAGAATCCCAGGGATGGCAGAGCCCGGTGGGCTGCCGTCTGTGGGGTCGCACAGAGTCGGACACGACTGAAGCGACTTAGCAGCAGCAGCAGCAGACTAGATGTACATTGCAAGCTGCTTTCGAGAAAACTTTCCTCTGTTTACCTTCCCATCAGCTATGAATGGTTACCATCAAAAACCAAAACTTTGTTGAATTGTAGCAAACAGTTTTGAAACTTTGCCTCGTGTCTGCATACTAAGTCACTCAGTCTGTCCGACTCTGTGCAACCCTGTGGCCTGTAGCCCCCCGGTCTCCTCTGTCCATGGAACTCTCCAGGCAAGAATTCCGAGTGGCTTGCTGTGCCCTCCCCCAAGGGATCTTCCTGACCCAGGGATCGAACCTGCATCTCCTAGGTCTCCTGCACTGGCAGGCGGGTTCCTTAACACTGGCACCACCTGGAAAGCCTAAAATTTGCCTTAATGTGATTCAATTCAAAACTTTTAATGGTGGTTTTAATTTGCTTTTCTTTGATTACTAGTGAGAATGAACACTTTAATGTTTATTAGCATCCCACTCCAGTACTCTTGCCTGGAAACTCCCATGGATGGAGGAGCCTGGTGGGCTGCAGTCCATGGGGTCGCTGAGTCAGACACGACTGAGTGACTTCACTTTCACTTTCACTTTCATGCATGGGAGAAGGAAATGGCAACCCACTCCAGTGGTCTTGCCTGGAGAATCCCAGGGATGATAGAGCCCAATGGGCTGCCGTCTGTGGGGTCGCACAGAGTCGGACATGACTGAAGTGACTTAGCAGCAGCAGCAGCAGCAGCAGCAGCAGCCATCTATATTTCTTCTGAAAATTGCCATTCTGTTACTGGAGTATTAGCATATTATCCATATTACCAATTTTGGGTGTATTTTATATGTACTCATTATGGAAAATAATTTCCCATTTTGTGTGCCTTTAAATTTTATTTGTATCTATGCTTCTTTACACAAGTCACTTTTATTTACTTCATTTATTTTTGACTGTAGTGGGTCTCTACTGCAACATTCGGCCTCAGTAATTGTGGCATGCCGAATGTGGAATCTTCCCGGACCAGGGACTGAACCAGTGGCCCCTGTATTGGCAGGCAGATTCTTAACCACCGAACCACCAGAGAAGTCCCTATGATTTTTTTAAAAATTAAAGCTTCTTACAAACTTGCAACTAGTAGATACATAAATCCGGAAGCACTAATCCACAGCACAGTGATCAGAGCCCACAAGACTGTTTTATAAGCTTCAAAGTTGCTAAGAAAACAGCACCTAATTATTCCCACCACAAAAAAGCAAAATAATTATGTGGCATGATAGAGGTGTTAGCTAACACTATGATGGTAATAATACTACAGTATATCAAGTCAACACTTTACCTTAAATCTGCACAATATTATATGCTAATTTCTTTTTTATTTTTTGGCCATACTACACGGGTTGCAGGATCTTAGTTCCCCCATCAGAGATTGAACCCAGGTCCCTGGCAATGAAAACACGGAGTCCTAACCTCTGGACCGCCAGGAAGTCCCCAGTTCAGTTCAGTTCATTCTCTCAGTCATGTCCAACTCTTTGAGACCCCATGAACCACAGCATACCAGGCCTCCCTGTCCATCACTAACTGCCGGAGTCCCCAATTACATCTAAATAAAAATACATTTCTCAAAAGAAAAAAAAAAAAAGGCTTGTAAAAGTACCTAGCAGAGTATCTGGCATGAATATAATTTCTTTTCCTTTTAAAAATTAACATTTGTCAGAAAAAAAGCTAACGCTTTTACTTCTTTTTAATAAAGCTTTCCTTTTCTTTGTGATTTCTCCTGTTTGTATTCTTTGACACTTAAGAGGCCATCAGAAGGTCATATTTGCTCTTTCTTTTAATTGTTTCATCTTNAATTAACATTTGTCAGAAAAAAAGCTAACGCTTTTACTTCTTTTTAATAAAGCTTTCCTTTTCTTTGTGATTTCTCCTGTTTGTATTCTTTGACACTTAAGAGGCCATCAGAAGGTCATATTTGCTCTTTCTTTTAATTGTTTCATCTTTCAGGAATTAATTTTGATATATGAGGGGAGGTATCAGTATTCGTGCCTCTACCCACCCCTTCTAGCCAGTTTCCTCACAGCACATTTTCACTCACGCATGCCCAGTTTCAAGGGCTGGTGACCGCATGTGGTCAGCAGGGACCAGATTGGCTAGCAAGCACGGGGCTGAAGTTACAGACATCCTCTCTCCTGTCCCTGAGTATTTACCGTGACTTGCAAACGCCTTGGAGAGAGGGTATTTTTAGCAGCTGTTGACACATCCAGGCTCCAGGCAGCGTCTTCATCATGATGTCACCTGATTTCTTTAAAGGTGTTGGAGCGCTTCTTTTAGCTCCCCTTTGAGGGCCGATATTTAAAGGCCTGTTTTGGTTCCATCCTCAGTTTTGAATACATGTAAACCATGGCAACCGTGAGGCTCCTGGAAGCTGACAGCCATGTTCGGTTTCCACAAGGCTGAGCTGAGAAGCTGGGGAGAAAGGAGTTGGCCACCGCGTGCAAAATGGCAGCCGGGTCACGGAGAGAGCATCCTCTGCAAACTTGATCAGGCTTGTTAACCACAACACCCTCTGAGGGGCAAGTGACTCCCCCTCAGAGCTTTCATTCGGGGAAGTAAAGGCGGGAGAGCAGAGTTACCGAGGCCAGAATCGGGGTTGAGTGCCCCATGAGCCACCTGGCTGCATATGGATAAACCACGTTTTCACAGTCACAGCCTACATCGCCCACTGGGCCCGCCTCTCAGAACCGTGTTCTTATAATTATGCCTAGGGGATGGCTTGAACACTGTCCTGGGTACAGGGCCCCTGCCCAGCTCCAGGAGGCCCCATTTCCATTGCATTTTATAGAGACTGGTGCCCCCTAGAATACGTGTCTTCTAGGAATACAAAGAGAAATACACCCTTCCCAGTGTGTACAGCCTCCATCCCCATTTGAGGAAACAGTTTGGAAAATCAAGAGACCCAGCTCCACCCAACGCCACCACTGACCAGTTCTCAGACTTCTCTCTGCAGCCATTTCCTCATTTAGTTGATTTGGATTTTAAGGGATGCTTCCCATTGTCGTGCCCTCCAATTCTCTGTGGTTTTTTTTTTATATATTTATTATTCATTTATTTGATTGTGCCGAGTCTTGGCTGCGGCCCAGGAATCGTCAGTCTTCGTTGCTGCGTGCAGGATCTTTTAGTTGAATGGCTTGCGAACTCTTGGTTGCAGCATGTGGGATCTAGGTCCTTGTCCAGGAACTGAACCCAGGCTTCCTGCATCGGGAGCTCAGAGTCTGAGCCATTGGACCACCAAGGAAGTCCCTCTGTGTGCATGTTTTTGAAAATAACTGCCCACCCTTGGGAAGACAGCAGAAAAGAGAACAGATTGGTAGCTGGTATCATCTTCATGCACGTCTTTACAGACTGCCCAGTGCCTGCAGGGCTAAGCCCCAGTCTCACTGAAGGTCCCTAAGATCCTTCACCATCTCCAGACTCATGCCCCGCACCTCTATCCCCTCATCCGGTGCTATGACATCTTTCCAAGGTGTCCGTATCTCCCACCCTGCAACTCTGTTGTTCCTCCAGCTCCCCCCTCTTTGTGGAATGCCTTCTTCCCCTTTTCATTTGGGAAACCCTCTTAGAGATCCAGCCTCCATGCTGCCTCCTCCAGGGAGGCCTCTTTGACTCATTCTGGATGAAGCACCTAAGACACGGAACTTGAATATGATTCCCTCTGTTCCTGAGCGTGGGCTCATGGAACATGTCAGCAGAGTCTTGTTTCTCATGTCCACGTGCTTCCTAGCTGAACCCCTGCCTGTAGCGATGCTCCTGTGAATTCCAGTTTTTCCAAATCACCTCTGCATTACCTTCACGTTAAACAAGAAAACTATGAATGAAGCAAGAAACTATAGGCTCAATACAGATTATACTCAGCAACGGATGTCTAAATACCCAATCTCAAGTTCTCTTTGAGTTTTGAGAAAAGAACCCAGAAAATATGCTTCAAGCTGCCATTTTATTCAACCTATTGTTTCCTTCACCTTAATCACTCACTCTAATCAGTTTTAGCAAGAGAGGAATGCTAACATTTCTTTTGTACTTACACATTTGAACACGGATAAGATGTTCAAGCTGGTTTTAGAAAAGGCAGAGGAACCAGAGATCAAATTGCCAACATCCACTGGATCATTGAAAAAGCAAGAGAGTTTCAGAAAAACATCTATTTCTGCTTTATTGACTACGCCAAAGCCTTTGACTGTGTGGATCACAATAAACTGTGGAAAATTCTNACCCTATCTACTTGCAGCTCCACACCTGGGCTTTGCACGTGTGTGCTAAGTTGCCTCAGTCACGTCCAACTCTTTGTGAGCCCATGGACTGTAGCCCACCAGACTTCTCTGTCCATGGGGTTCTTCAGGCAAGAATGCTGGCGTGGGTACTGGGCCCAATAAATGATGTGGCTGTCCCTGCCTATGGAGGCCCCAGAGGAGGAGCTCGCAGTCATTTTCTTTCCTCGTCATCTCTCCCCATGCTTCTTAGCTTCCTCTTCCACCTGTGCTACGTCCTCCTCCCGTATCTCCTGCTTCCCTGCTCTCTGCACCATCTTCCCCCTTTACTCTCTGTCTTCTACTCATGGACATACAATCTTTTCAGCAGCCCAGTTTTATTATTTTTTAACCTTTATTTATTTTGGCTGTGCATTGCAGCGCATGGGCTTAGCTGCCTCTAGGCAAGTGGGATCCCCCACTGGGGATCAAAGCTACGTCCCCTGCACTGGGAGATGGATTTCTTAACCCCAGGACCACCAGAGAAGTCCCTCCAGCCCAGTTTTTTTTCAAAACCACTGGAATCAAGGTCTCTAATGCTTTCTTAGCTCTCTTTGCACTTTATCTGTTGGGATGTGCTGCTTGCTTTAGCAAAGGTGCAAGCTCCGGAGGGTGGTCAGTTATACCGAATTGTGCTGTTGAGATAATCCTGGTTTGTATCTAGAGATTCAGGGAGAGGCGCAGAGTACACAGAAGAAAGCAGGAAGAGAGCGTATTTTGATGATAATGGAAGCAGCCCTCTCCAAGACTAATAGCCTCTGTGTCTAAACGTATCACATTGATGGTTTGAAGTGAAATGTTCTTTCTTCCCTCATGGTTCAGACGGTAGACTCTGCCTGCAATGCAGAACAGAACAGCTACCCACTCCAGTATTCTTTGCCTGAATTCCATGGACAGAGCAGCCTGGCAGGCTACAGTCCATGGGGCTGCAAAGAGTCGGATGAGACTGAGCGACTTACACTTTCACTTTTCACAGTTAAAGGAAAGGGTGTGCGCAGAACCCCACAGCGCATCAACGGAAGAGTCAGACTGAAGCTGGGTTACAGCACCTCTTACTAACAACTTGGGAGAACCTACTCACCATAACAAGGCAAACTTCCCTGCAGGTGTTCCTCAAAGACCACCCATCGTGTCCAAGCCTATTTCCATCTCGCTTCCTTACCTTTCATTGTCAATATGTTTGGTTTTGTTTGCAAGTAATATACATTTAAATCAAGCCAGTATAAGGAAAGAAAAGGAGATATATTGTTTCCTTATAACTTCAGTTCAATTCAGTTCAGTTCAGTGGCTCAGCCGCTCTTTGCGACCCCATGAATTGTAGCAGGCGAGGCCTCCCTGTCCATCACCAACTCCCGGAGTTCACTTAGACTCACATCCATCGAGTCAGTGATGCCATCCAGCCATCTCATCCTCTGTCGTCCCCTTCTCCTCCTGCTCCCAATCCCCCCCAGCATCAGAGTCTTTACCAATGAGTCAACTCTTCACATGAGGTGGCCAAAGTACTGGAGTTTCAGCTTTAGCATCATTCCTTCCAAAGAAATCCCAGGGCTGATCTCCTTCAGAATGGGCTGGTTGGATCTCCTTGCAGTCCAAGGGACTCTCAAGAGTCTTCTCCAACACCACAGTTCAAAAGCATCAATTCTTTGGCGCTCAGCTTTCTTCACAGTCCAACTCTCACATCCTTACATGACCACTGGAAAAACCATAGCCTTGAACTGAGCAATATAAATAAAAGGTGGGATCGGACTGGATTCAGTAGTCCAGCTGATGTCATCTAGACTCCTTAACCCCCTCCTTTTCTGTGATCCCTTCTTTTCCTCTGGGACATGTTCTTTGTCCAGAATTCTCCACATGGAGGCCAAGATTGCCCCTAACAGCTCTTAGTTTACACTCTTGATGGCTTATGATCTAGGGGAAAATGTCATTCCCCGACGTGTTCCCTTAGCAGAACCAGAGGGGAGATTCTGATTGGTCCAGGCAGATTAGGAGTCAGGCTGAGAAGCCCACCTCTCAGCCAATCACAGTGATGCAGAGAATGCAATGGGCTGGGATTGGCCACTGAGGGTCACTGTGCCCACCCACCTGCTGCAGGTGGTGTGTAAGAATGAACTCTCCTGCCATCAGATGGGATGGGGTCTTTTTAAGAAAGAGTTCCTAGTACTCGAAGGAGAGGAAATGTGCGTCCAGAATGAAGACTCGGATGGCTCTCTGTTCTCAGTTTGTCCCGGGGACTCCACCCTTCTCCTACACTTTGCCTACGTCTGCGTGATGGACTTTTTGTAGCTGTGGCGAGTCCTTTTCTCCACTTTAGCAAGCCCAACCGGGCCCATCAAGGCTGAATCCATAATGACCACTCAGAAAGTGCTTTATGGGTTCTTCAGGGAGCCGATGCAACACTGGAGAAGCTTCACAAGGGCGGCAGATCTTTTGTTGAGTTGAAAATAGGTATCCTAGCTACCTGTCTTCCTCATGCCTACATGCTGGTTAAGGCTTTTTAGTTGAAAGGATCAAACAGACGGGCGAGTTAGTACAAGTGACAAGGGGGTGGGCTCTAAAGAGTGGAGAATATCTCCTAGAACCCAAGAACAGCTGGATCCAGGGAACTCGGGAAAACAGCGGGTACTGGGATGAGATCAGTCCCGCAGGCGCTCTGTCTCATCTGTCCATCTGCTCTGTGCGCCTCATCTCAGCGGCTGCGGGTGTCTGATTGCTCATTGCTGTGCTCCGTGGGAAAGATGGCAGTCCAGCCTGGCATCCACACTTTTAAATTCCTGCTTCCACCATTAAGCCATGTTCTCTGGGCCCCTTTGCTCGGGTTTCTAGAAAGAAAAAAAAAGACACATTTGGTCACTGAGCAGCCAACGTGTTGCTGTCCTTGGGCATCCCCCACCAGTCTGGTCGTCTGTTGACCAGGGCCATGTAGCACTCACACGGTTGTCAAAGCCAATGGTGGGAGCGGGTCTCAGAGGTTGGGGTGTGGGCTGAGCAGTTGCCCCCAAATTTGCCTCTTCTGAAGACTTGGAGCAGCTGTTTCACTGGCTAATCCAGCTACAGCTGAGACGTTAAATGACTCATGCAAAGCCGTCCAGCCAGGGAGAGGTGACCCGGGTGTCTGACTGCTGCCTGGCCGCTTGTAATGAAGAGGGGTGCCCAACGCCCTTAGCATGGACCAGCTCCCTGAGGCCGCGAGGCTAAGTGACAGGTTCCAGGAAGGAGGCTGGACTCCAGGGGACCCCGTGATGAGCACTGGATGTAGACCCCGGCGTGGAGAGGTGTGAAGACCCTGAGATTGACTGGAAGGACCTCGGTGGCCTTCAGGGAAGCAGGTTCGGGGGGTGTTGGGAACATGCTGGAGTTAAGGGGAGGTGAGAGGATGGTAGGAAAAGGAATAAAAAGGAGATGTGGGTTATGAGAAAGTACAAATGGTGAAGCCTTGGTCCGTGTTCTGGCATTATGGACTGTGCTCTCTGCTCTACTGTGTGATAGAATGCTCCCAAATAGTGGCCTGTCCAATCATTAAGTTAAAAATGAGTGGGAGGAAGTCCTCAACATGGTACCTAGGTAAGCATTAAGTCTGACATACTTCAGAGAAACCAGGAAGTGTGTAGTCAGTAGGATTTTGTTTGAAAAGTTGCCCGAGATAGAACAAAGTTCATTATTAACACAAGATTGTTAACCCAAGCAAAGCCTTTTTCTAAGTTGTAGGGAATTATCTTATTTTTTGTGATACTAAATGAATTTTGCTCTCCAAAATTCTTCATCAATTAGGAATATTCTTAGCTGCTCATAATAGACAATCTAAATGAATAATAAGAAAAATAATACAATAAACATTTAATAAACTAGATAATATACCTCTGTCTCGGCAAAAAAGGCTGGACAGAGGCATTTACATGTACAGAAATGGCTCAGATGATCATCCATGACATCCAATATTCACTCTTAATTTTTATTTCACCCTGGTTGGTTTTTATTTGTGTAACAGTCACCTACTTCATGGCCACACTACGGGTGCCACAGCTCCGAAAGGAAGGAGAAGAGAGGTGCCAGCATGCTGTCTTCCTGCATTTGTCTGTTTTTATCAGGCAATAAATTATCTTTTTCAAAAGCATGCCAGCAGTTTTCCTCAAGTGTCAGTAAAGAGACTAGGAAACTTGGCTGGTATATTTGCAAGACAAGTTGGAAGTCCATCAAAATGGACTGGTGTCCTTGCCATGTTTAGCTCAATCATGATCTAACCCCAGGGATGTGCCAGGGTTGGCTGCATTCCACTTGAACAAAATCTGTGTTCCGATGTCCTGGAGGAAAGAGTGAAGGCCACCAAGAACATCTGTCCTCTCTGCTAGTGATACTGTTTTCCTAGTAGGTCTCCTTACAGTGGAGACAAATAATGCTGAAGGTTTTGCACCAGTGGTAGCTCACGTATTGAGGTGATTAAGACTGGGAATAAGTCACATCTCAGCACAAATCACCAGGGAACACATCAGAACACCAACTTGCCACTTACCTTGAGTAGCTTGACTTTGCAGATAAGAGTCCTCTCTAGTAACAGAGTGATTTTTAAATGTCATGTCTTACTCTTGGTTCATACTAAGGGTTTTGATCCACAACAAATGTGTAATTACCCTGTAACATTCATGAGTGTCACTGATGTTGGTTTTTTAAGAATGGAAGTGTTACTCATACCCACTAATACCATTTGCTGGCGGATTGCTCTGGACAAACTATGCCTCACTGGGCTTGATTTCTTTCCTCCTCATTTTCAAATTCGTATTTACTACTTAGCAAGAATGTGTAATTGAGAAATTTGTTCACTTCAGGTTTCATAAAAGGTTAGCTGATTCATCGACATTAAAAACAAAAGACAGTTAACGTAGGAGTCATGTTCAAATAATTGAATATGTTTCAAAATCTAGCAGTTGCCCAAGCACATGCTCCCAGGGGCTGGAGGCCTGGTGAGAATCTTGGCACATCGAGTGGCTTGTAACATGTCCAATGACTGTGGCCTTGAAGGGATTTAGGCTGAATCTGGACAGATCTTCTGCTTAAAAAAAAAAAAAAAATGCAGAAACGTGAATTTTGAAGAATTCTCTCAATTTTTTAAATATTGGCAACAAAGTCTCAAAATTCTAAAACACTGAGTGAGGAGGAACAGGCAACCCACTCCAGTGTTCTTGCCTGGGAAATCCCATGGACAGAGGAGCTTGGTGGGTTATATAGCCCATGGGTCTAAAAAGAGTCGGCCCCAACTTAGCAAATGACAAGAACAAGAAGAACAACATCCAGATGTCAGGGTAAAAAAGTGGTTCTAGGCGAATCTCTCTGGAGTCCCTGAGAGAAACACGTGCAAAACTAGAAGAATACGACTTCAAACCTAAGCTGCCCAAGATTTCTGCCGGGGACACACTCGCAACCGAAATCCAGTAATGGCAAAGTACAACAGACAAACAAAAAGTTTAACCCTCCTGAAACTTCAGTATGGAACCACCAGGCAGAGACTCAGATCAGTGTGTTTGACATGATTAAGCAAAAACACCACCACCAAAACAGGGACGGAGGGCTTCCCTGGTGGCTCAGTGGTAAAGAATCCGCAGGAGACGTGGTTCCATCCCTGGGTCAGGAAGATCCCCTGGAGGAGGGTATGGCTACCCACTCATGGGCCTGATTCGGTGAGAGGGCTGCTCCTTTCCCACATCAAGAGGACCCCTCCTTTGAGAGGTGAGATCATGGAAGCTCAGGGCAGAAAGGGCAGGACTTGGGGTGCTCTCCTTCATTGAGATGCTAGTGGCTTCCCCAGGTGAGCAGGAGCTCAGGTAGACCCTGGGTTCCCCTTCAGGATGGGAGAATTTTCTCCCCCAGTTGCTGAGAAGTTGTCCACTGACAGCTACGAGCCTTCTTCAGAAGCTGATTTCACTCCAGAAAGTGTCCTCCACAAGATCCATCCAATTCTCAGGGCAGCTGGCATCCAGTGAGCCTTCCCCCCACCGACCCCCCGCACCCTGCTTCGTCCTGAAGGGCCAGCCTGGGTCTCAGCTCCCCCGGGGTGGGCTGGACCCTTCCTTGAGACTCCACAGCAGCAAGATCGCACCCCCCACGCTATCCAGGCCATCTCCTGCCCAGAGGCTCCTGATCCCCAGGGCTCTCCCTGCAGGCTAATCCCTAATGCAACTCCTGCCTCCCCTGGAAGATGCCCCGTGACCCTTAGCTCCTCTCTGTCCCCTTTCTGTGTCCCAATTAAATGTATTTTAACTTTTTTTTTTTTTTTCATTTTTGGCCACGACACATGGCATGTGGGATCTTTGTTCCCCAGCCAGAGATCACACCCCGACCCCCTTCAATGGAAGAATGGAGTCTTGACCACTGGTTCGACAGGGAAGCCCAACGTTTTGATTTTTTTAAAGGATGATTTTCAAGATCGCACTCCTCTCCATTTCTTCTTATTCACCTAACTCTTGTCATCTTTTGAATTTGCAACTTGCCACATATCTTTACTTTTCATTTTATATTGGAGTATGGTTGATTTGCAGTGTTAACATGTATCTTTCAAATGTTAACACCTGTGAGCTGATGGAGATTGCCATGAAAACGAGAAAACAAAGGAAAAACCCAAGAAAGACAAACTGTCCCTCTTCTCATGTCTAATAGCAAGGATGTAAGGAGTCTTGGGTGCTAAGATCACATGCACGGGTCCTCCAGTCAGAAGTCCAGCTGGAGGAGAGCTTTCTGGTAGCTAAGTGAATGAATGTGAATCCTGCTCTAAACAGAAAACCACTGCGCTTTCTTATCCCATCTTAGAAGAAAAGAGCAGTCTGCTCTCATCAAACACAGCCCCTCCCCTGTTTGGAAAGACCAGCCACCCCACGGCTCTGTCCACGGTTGTCCGTGAGCTCCCTGGGTCACCTGCATCAGGCTGCCAGGAACATTGGCTAAAATGCAGATGCCTGCGCCCCACCCACAGACCCACAGATTTGGAGTCTGAGAAACCTACAAGTGTAGCATCCCAGGTGATCTTCAGGTTCCTTGGCGTTCACAAGCTGCTGCGGTCAGTGCTGACCACAGTTACGCCTTCAGGGCCCCAAAGTGAAGATCCTGCAGGCAGCGTGGGGCGAGCAGGTCCCTGGGTTATTTCGGGTGCCTTGCAGTGTATGCAAGGGTTCATGTGAAGCGCCTGGAATAAGGAACGCCAACACGGAGACTCAGAACCCCGCGAGCATCCCCTGGTGCTGGATGCACTCAGTCTCCCGTGTGGTTTTCAGCAGTACCTCATGCACACGTGTGATAAAATCCAAATGAAGGCAGTCTTCTTCCTAGTCTCGACCTGGGTAGATGCTGTATTAAAGATCACAGCACGGTGCTTGGACATACTGGTGACTGACTGTCAGTACGTAGATCTGCTGATTAGGAAGCATGCAGGCCCATGATCATTATACTGGACAAGAATTCACGTTCAAGTACCTGGGCATTGAAATGCCATAAAACTGCATGATTTCAGGCCAGCCCCACCCCCATCCCATTCTGTTATGTACTGTGATTACTGTGTTAGTCTGGGCAGTTGTCAAGCCTGGGCGATTGACTTCCGTTAATTTTGGCTTCTGGACTTTGATCCTGTGATGTCGAGCCTGGGTGAGTGACTGAATTCCAGTCTAGACCCAGCGGAGATGAGGGACTCGGCTGGGGAGTCGGGGGCTGAGGTCAGGAGTGGGGGTGCTCTTTGGAATCGCGTGTGCTGATCCCATGGAGGAGCCTGGACTCATCCCCCATGCACACCTGTGCCCCCAAGCCCCAGCCGTCCTCCAGAAGGCATCTTCCCTCTTCTGTGAAGCTGAGAACCTGCATCCAGGTGCTCCTGGGCCTGGTGAAGGTGATTGCTGAAATCTGATTATCCCCATCAACACAAACACCATTAAATAAGCTCGGTATAGACGCCAGCAGGGCAAAACCAACTCCCCAGTCAGAGGAATTTTTCCAGAATGTCTAATCATTTCACAAGCAGATACATGTCCTGCCCTTCGGATGCTCAGAGGCGGTGGGTGTCAGGTGTGTGATGAACGGCCTTGAGTCAGAAACACTTGAGTGTCAGGAAGGACACTCTCCAGCATCCTCTTGGCCCTTGAAAGAGTTATCTGCCTGCATTACAACAAGCCACTTGAATAATTGCCATCTTTTTCCATTTGCAGGGGACTCTGGCATCTCAGAATACAAAAATGATTTCATCCATAGTCATTTCACAGCTGATTGATGAGAATAAATCAAAAGAAAATGGGGCCGCGCTGCCTGCGCCGTGTGCATATTCCATGAAGCCGTCTCTGGCTAATCGCAGCAGAGTCACCATTAACAGGGCCTTCGAGTTCCTTCCCGGAGGACTGGGAGTTCAGACCCCAGCAGGGGAGCCAGGACTCGAGACCAAGCCGCCGCCCAAGGAGGAGAAGCCATGCAGTGGTTCCCAGAAGGGCTTTGCGTCCATCACCATCACGGCCAGGCGTGTGGGTCCCCCTGCCAGCACCCTGGTGTGGGAGGCTGTTGGGGACCCACTCTGCATCAAGTGCAGGGCCCAGGATGCTCTGCTTGGGGACCCCTCTGCTCTGGCTGGCGGTGCTGATCCAACTCAGCACCATGGACCTTTCACCTGTACAGAGTTCTCCAGAAACAGCTGTGTGATGGGGTTGAAGTTCCCCGAGGCCCATGCACAGCTGTGTGAGGGACATGGGTACTGGATCACCAACGTGGACCCCAGGGAGGATCATTTTTCTCCAGGCACCTCGCGGTCACGGGCAGGAAAGAACCCACTGGTGTTCAGCTCATGTGTCCATCTCAGGGTGTCCCAGTCGTGTCCCAATCCCATCGACTATCTGGGCAGGTCCCTCTCGGTCCCTGTGGAGCCACCTCAGCTTGCTGGCCCTAAGATGCACAGATCCGTCCTGTCCCTCAACCTGAGCTGCAGTTCCCACAGGCTGACACCAGAGGGAGTAGATGACACAGAGAACAGAGAGCCTGGAAGCAGAGCCCTGAAGCCCGAGCTCCGGGAGGGAGCCCAGGGCCTCCCTGGCCCACGCTGGGACCCGGGTTTGCAAGGAAGTTTCTTGAAGGAAAACCCATCGTTGCGGCAGATGCGTTTCGGGAACTTGGAGGCTGGCAGGGGTCCTTGGAGAGGCTCTCCTCCTTTGGAAAATGCAGAGGTGGGAACTAACCAGATCACCGTGAGAAAACGGAAGGACGACCAGGCGCCTCGTGGTCACAGCCAGGCCAGCCAGCTGTCCATTCGCATCCCGGGCTGGAGCTGCACAGCCGGTGAGTGGCGCTCCCGTCCTCCCTGCCACCAAGGGCAGACCCCTCCCCGCTTCGGGTAACTGGTGTAATTGCCAAGGTGCTTAGTGAGTTTCTTCTAGGTCAGTTACTCCAGGAAGCAGTGCTCAGCAGTGGCTTCGTCCGTTCCCCTCAGAGCTGACCGTAGCTCCATATTGATGTCTGATTGCATAGATGTTCTTAGATGATGCTTCTGTAAATTATGAAAGGCCTTCCCATAAACTTGTTTCCATCAGTAGCTCCAGACCATATGTAATGAGTAGGAAACTCACCCCAAGTGAAGTTCATTTAGGCCCTTGTCGTTCCAGGGTAGGATGAGAAGAACCAAAGGCCATCTACTCCCAGATGTCTTATCCCTCTGCTCTGAACATCTGCATGTCTGGAAGTGTCCAGGCTTCTGTGCTGTTTACTTTTCAATTGGGTCATTGATATTGATGATTTGGCCTTAGAAACTTAGGCCACAAGCCTCCATCATGGAGTATATATGTGAGTGTGTCTGTATGTGAGTGTGGATAGCAATTATGGGATGTTTTCAAAAACAGGCAAAATGGGGACTCTCCATACCAAACAGCAAAAGCAGCAATTTTCTGTCCCCTTAGTTACGTTTTCTGGGGGCAGACTGGCTGGGATGTTTGCCTTTCTGCCATTGCCCAGGGCCAGGCAGAGTTCCCAGGGTCAGCTGTCAGGTGTACCCATCACCTTTCTAGGGAGATTGGAGGTGGAGGGGGCCTTAATCAGTGGTCAGATTTCTTTCTTCCCCTGTGTATATTTCTGTGAGAAACTCTGGTTTATGAATTAGTGACTTACCACTTGGGGAAAATATTTAAAGATAATAGTAGTAAAATTGAGTAAAATGCATATGCAGCATGTGCATAATAACTTTATGGTACAATTTTTGCCCATTAAAAGCTTTATTAATTAATAAAAATGACTGTAACACATTTTAAAGCTATAATGTGTGTGGAAATGTTAAATGATGTAATTAATTTTAACAAGTGTATATATATATCAAATGCTCAGAGAATTTTAAGACAATTTGACATGGCTTTCAGAACTGATGAGACTGTTGAATGCCTCAGAGCCTGGCAGACTTATTGCAGCTAGGAAAATGTAAGCAGCTATCAGTGTTGCAAAGCTGGCCTCACTTTGGTTTTTAAAAGACATTTCTCAAGCCAGCCATTTCTTCTTCCCTGTTGATGAAGATTCTGGAAATATATGGCCTGTAGTGCTGTACGCTTCCCTGTTGAAGCATACCCTGGTCTCTGTGCGGTGTCTGATGCTATGAAATCATAATTTAGATTTACAGCACTTTCAACAAAAAAGCCTTAGAAATCACTAGAGCTAGGACTCAAACGTTCATCTCAGAGCAGCATGAACAAAGAAAATCCCCCATCTCGTTCTTGACTTGGGCGCAGAGAATGTTTTTGCTTGTGACTTTGTGAGATGACTGCTCCTGTAACTGGCTTTCTTAAGCGAAAAGTATGAGTTTAATTTTTACCTCCCCTGAGCTGACCTCCCTCAGAATAGCTCTAATCCCAATGAGGCCGGTATGAAGCATTTGAAAGGCTCTAAACTACCTGGCCCTGCTCTACCGTTTGAGGAAGGAGACGCTCACGGAGGCCAGATCACTTTCTTAGGGTTGCTCATCTATTATTCTGCAGCACATGGAACGTGGAGAAGCCACACTAACTCTCTGAGCCTGTTTCCTCATCTGGGTAACTACAGAAGGGGCTGGATTTGGTATTCTTGAAGCTTCCCTTAAGCTTTAACAAATTCTGCTCTTTTTGAGATGAAATCTATAAGGGAAAGAGGTTCCATGTGACTCTGGGCCCTCAGTCATAAAGTTCAAAGTTATAGAACCTTGGGCTTACTGGGACACATGTGTTCAAGTGTTTAAATGCACACACACACAGACACACACACACATGCACGCACACACAAACATATATCCCCGTAGTGTTGTACTCTCTCACTGAGAAACTCATTTGCAATGGGATGCATTTCTTCCCAGTGACAAGAAAGCACTTCTTGTCCACGTGATAGGATTCTTGCCTGGAATGGATAAGCACAGCTCATCACGGACCTCTAACTACCACAGTCTGGCCTAGCGCAGTCAACCCAAGTCTGCACGGGTGAGCTCTCTGACCTTCAGTCTTGACAAAGCTTTTTAACCTTAATGCGAGTACTTGCCAACAGTGGTGATGCTCATTAAAATGTGAAGGAACTGTTTGTGTTTTTTTCATTGGAAACTGGAATCTTATCTGAGGCGTTCTGGACAGCCTCCTGTGGCTACGCATGCTGTTAGTGGTCTTCTGCTTCATAGGTGAAGTATGGTTCACCTGTGGTTCATCAGAAGACTCTGATTCTTTGTATCTGAAGGATTCCAAAGTATCANTTTTTTTTTTTTTGCCTCCTTTATTTGGGGGTAACTTTTTTTTTTACTTTATTTTACTTTGCAATACTCCATTGGCCCTGCCATACATTGACACGAACCCACCACAGGTGGTTTTCATTTTCTTATGTCACTTTTAAAATTTTCTTGCACCGGTGGCTACAGTCAGAATCCTGTTTTCTAAGGCTGCTGCTGTGGTTGGGGGTTGGATGGCAGTCCAACGTTAGCCGGTCCTTGTTAACACTCAGTTTGGATTTTAAAGTGGTTTTCCAGCTGTTTCTCAGAATATACCATAAAGCTCGAGAAGAGTGACTTTCAAAAGAAAACCATCCTGCGAATGGCTTTCTAGGAGGCAGAGACTCTGCTTAGTCTGACCCTACTGTCAGCAGCCCGGTCTTCATTTGTGACCTGGCTGACCGGCTAGAGAAAAGCTCAGGAAGATAAAAAACAGATGTCCCTGCCGGTAAGATATGACTAACTAGAATTTTCTGATGCTAGTTTTCAACTCAGACTGTCTGCTAATCTTTGAGGCAATCTATTGGGTCAAGGGTGTTCTTAGTAAGAGATTGAGGGTGACTCAGAGTAAACTCATCAACAGCTGCTTTGGAAAACCAGTGACCTCTTTCCCCTGGTTGCTCCCCAAGTAAATGATAAGTCAACCAGTAAGTTGTTTTGTGGATAATATTTCTTAAATTTTTTTAAAAAATTATTATTTATTCAGTTTTTTACTGTGGTGTGTAGCATAAGGAATCTCAGTTCTCTGACCAGCAGTCAAACCCATGTCCCTGCTTTTGAAGCATGGAGTCTTAACCACCAGATCGCCACAGCATTCCCAAGATATGTGCGTGTTTAATCAACTGCTTCACATCCTTTTTAAAAGAGGCCACTCACAAATAGATGACAGAAAAGAAAGTAAGTGCCAAGCTCTTCATAGTAGGGAACACAGGAGGCTAATTCATTCATTCTGTAAATATTTACCAAGCAATTATTTTGTGCCATACACAGTTCTAGACACCAGAATTACAGGAGGAAGCAAAACAGACCTTAGCTCTGCCCTCTGGGAACAGCTGTTTGAATGGAATGGGGAGGTTGAAACGGGCTACATAGGGCTGCCTAGAGAGGAGGGCACAGGCTCATCTCTATGGTTTCAACAGGGGGAGACAGTGGTGCTGGAGAAGACTCGTGAGAGTCCCTTGGACTGCAAGGAGAGACAGCCAGTCCATCCTAAAGGAGATCAGTCCTGAATATTCATTGGAAGGACAGATGCTGAAGCTGAAGCTCCAATACTTTTGGCCACCTGACGTGAAGAGCTGACTCATTGGAAAAGACCCTGATGCTGGGAAAGATTGAGAGCAGGAGGAGAAGGGGACAACAGAGGATGAGATGGCTGGATGGCATCATTGACTCCATGGACATGAGTCTGCGCAAACTCAGGGAGATAGTGGAGGACAGGGAAGCCTGGCATGCTGCAGNTGATGCTGGGAAAGATTGAGAGCAGGAGGAGAAGGGGACAACAGAGGATGAGATGGCTGGATGGCATCATTGACTCCATGGACATGAGTCTGCGCAAACTCAGGGAGATAGTGGAGGACAGGGAAGCCTGGCATGCTGCAGTCCGTGGGGTCACAAAGAGTCGGACACAACTGAGCGACTGAACAACACAAGATAGTTGGGAGGATTACTTGCTGTGACTTAGCTGTGTCATATATAGCCTCACTAAGCTATTAGTGAGGCTTTCAGTAAGTGATGGGGAAGACAATGTTGACTTGTAGTTGAAATCAGGGCCATGAACTTGAAACATAATTTCTGTGGGTTCTTTTATCCTAAACCCTCAAGTCTGCCTTTGACCACTCCATTTTTTTTTTCTTTATTGCCAGTGCTGTGTTCTTCTCAGATGTCAACAGTGCCCTCAGGAGATGGGACGCCAGATGGCATTTGTCTGTATTTTAATCAAAATGCCCTGTTCTCTTTGCCACGGTGTAAAGCAGCAGCATTTTGTGCCGAGCAGAAACAAGAAATAATAGAGAAACCTGTATAACTTTGTAGGATTTCAAGGACAAGAAATGTACCCAAAGGCTAGGTCAGCCCAGTTCCAACTTCTGTGGTACCACCATGATTATGGAAGCAAAACCTGTCATAGTCAGTCCCAAGCTGATTCTGCGAGGGAAAGTCCTAATGAGTTGATGTAGGTGGGGCTGATGGAGAGAATGATTTACAAAAAGACCCAAATGGTGGTTTCCTATGTAGCCATCTTCCCTTAGGAGAAGGCGATGGCACCCGACTCCAGTACTCTTGCCTGGAAAATCCCATGGACGGAAGAGCCTGGTAGGCTGCAGTCCATGGGATCGCTAGAGTCGGACACGACTTCATTTTTTCACTTTCATGCATTGGAGAAGGAAATGGCAACCCACTCCAGTGTTCTTGCCTGGAGAATCCCAGGGACGGGGGAGCCTGGTTGGCTGCCATCTGTGGGGTCGCACGGAGTCGGACACGACTGGAGTGACTTAGCAGCAGCAGCTTCCCTTTATGGGCAGGGCTAAGCATTTCTCTTCTACTGGCTCATTAAGGGTTTTTAACCACTTAATGAAATGTTATCCCATTTTCAAAATGAGGCAACTGTGACTCAAAGTTTGGTTAACTCAGCTAAATCCAATAGCTAACTTTTATCAGTGCATAGTAGGTGCTGTGCGTGACCTCTTTTTAATCCTTGTGGATTAGGTGGTATTACTCCTGTTTCACAGAGTCAAAAAGTGAGGCTTGCGAAAGATTAAACAACTTGCACAAGCGTCCGGAGGTGGAAAGCGGTGGAACCTGGGTTCAAACCAGGTAGTCTAACTCCAGGGTTCTGCCTCTCCACTGCTTTTGGGATTTCTTAGGAGCAGAAAGAGCTATGCCCAGGACAGTCTGATGGCCTCTCTGAGGACTCCTCTGAGGCTCATCCTGCAACCATGTTACCCCTTAACAGGAGGGCCATGATGGCAGTAGACCTCCGTGAGGCGGAGAAGAAATAATTTTGCAGGGGGAGGGGGTTGCAAGAAACAGAAACCCACCATATTATTTAAATATAATTTCAACTGCTGTACCAGAGACCCAAGTATCAGAGGCACAATAAAACAAAAATTTCTTTATCTGACATACAATAGTCTTGGTTTTAGTATATAAGCGTGTGTATATATACACATATATATGTGTATATATACACACACACAGCTGGGCTTCCCTGGTGGCTCAGATGGTAGAGAATCCACCTGCAGTGTGGGAGACTTGGGTTCAATCCCTGGGTCAGGAAGATCCCCTGGAGAAGTGAATGACGTGGCTACCCACTTGCTTGGAGAATTCCTTGGACAGAGGAGCCTGGAGGGCTACCCCGCCAGGACTCATGGGGTTGCCAAGAGTCAGATATGACTGATCAATTAATACTTTCATATATATATACACACACAAAAAAACATATTTTTCTCATATATATATATATGTTCCCTTTCCATGACTGTGGCTTGTAATAGGTTAAGAAATTGCTCTTCCCCTGGGACGAAAGCTTCACAAAGGAATGACTCTCCACTGAGAAGCTTGGGTAAGTTCTTGACTGAGATGAGGTTGTTCTTTGAAAGGGTGTCTTTTGGAAAATCTTTCAAACTTCACGGACATATTACTCTGAGATCTATGGGGCTGACCAAAAAGTTCATTTGAGCGTTTCCATAACAGCCTATAAAAACACTCAAACCAATGTTTTAGCTAACCTGATACTATCCTGATGGTGGATGGCATCACCGACTCAATGGACATGAGTTTGAGCAAGCTCCGGGAGTTGGTGATTGACAAGGAAGTCTGGCGTGCTGCAGTCCCTGGAGTCACAAAGAGTCAGATGGGGTCACAAAGAGTCGGATACAACCGAGTGACTGAACTGAACTGAACGGATACTATCCTAATCCTTCTTCTCAAACGTTTTAGAAACACTTTGGATTTTTAAAACTCTTGCCTCTTTTTTTGCTCGTCTATAATTCATTGATTAAATATTGTTGGATACCCCAAATGTGGCAAGTATGGTGCTAAGCACTGGCATAGAGCAGACAGTAAGCTAAGAATCTGTATACAATGGAGTGCTGTGCCCGAGAGCATAACTAACTGGCAATGTCAGCCTCTTTTAATACAGGGGTTGGTGGGAGCACTGGGGGTGGGAGATGTGAGTCCATGACCGTAACTAGATACATCAGGTTTGGAGGGTCTTTTAGACTGTATGCGGCAGTTGGAGTTTGCCAAAAGTCTGCTGCATGAAGGCACTGGCCGATAAGCTGGGATGTGTAGAATGGGTGGGAATCAGTCAGCTGAAGGGAAAGTGGGGGAGTGGGGTGGGTTCTGGGCAAAAGGACGAGACTCAGAAGTAAGACCTGTCTCTTATACACATCTAGATGTGTATAAGAGACAGGAGCACAGGCCATATGCCCATGAAGCTGGGCACTGGGGAAGGNGGTGAAGGCAAATTGGGGGAGTGGGGTGGGTTCTGGGCAAAAGGAAGAGACCCAGAAGTAAGACAGCAAAATGAGATTTACCTGTTTAGAAGGATGATTCTGCAAAGTGGGAGAATAGATTTCAGGAGGCAAGGCATGGGTAGGAAGAGATGGGAGGCCTTTGATGTAGTCAGAGATAGGATCCAGATGTCATGGATTTAGGAGTAGGCTAGAATAGATGGGAGTTTCCCAGGTAGCTGGTGGGAAATCTTTCAGACCAGCTGGGGGGGTGGGAGTGGGAGTGGGAATCCGCCTGCCCATACCCTCCGGTTCCACCCTTGTGGGTTGGAAGATCCCTTGGAGGAGGAAAGGGCAACCCACTCCAGCATTCTTGCCTGAAGAATCCCATAGGCAGAGGAGCCCGGAAGGC
This sequence comes from Neotragus pygmaeus, assembly GCA_006410875.1. Lineage (NCBI taxonomy): Eukaryota > Metazoa > Chordata > Mammalia > Artiodactyla > Bovidae > Neotragus > Neotragus pygmaeus. Next base: position 2,236,013 of record SJYV01007576.1, read on the forward strand.
TACAGTCCATGGGGTTGCAAAATTGGACAGGACTGAGCGGCTGAGCACACAGAACAGATGGAAGAAGGAGGGAGAAGAAACGGATAACTTTGAGTTTTCCAGTTCGGTTTTGCCTTCTAAAGTGAAGTGAAAGTTGCTTAGTCGTGTCGGACTCTTTGTGACCCCATGGACTGTAGCCTATCAGGCTCCTCCATCCATGGAATTTTCCAGGCAAGGATACTGGAGTGGGTTGCCATTTCCTTCTCCAGGGGCTCTTCCCGACCCAGGGATCGAACCCAGGTCTCCTGCATTGCAGGCAGACACTTTAACCTTCTGAGCCAGCAGGGAAGCCTTCTAGGACCCAGGCAATTCTTTTTTTGCGGATTCCTTCTATTTTCAACTGGGCTTCCCTGGTGGCTCAGAGGTTAAAGCGTCTGCCTCCAATGCAGGCGACCTGGGTTCGATCCCTGGGTCGGGAAGATTCCCCTGAAGAAGGAAATGGTAACCCACTCCAGTATTCTTGCCTGGAGAATCCCATGGATGGAGGAGCCTGATAGGCTACAGTCCCCGGGGTCGCAAAGAGTCGCACACGACTGAGGGACTTCACCTTCACCTTCTATTTTCAACTAGATAACCCCGGGAGCACAGGCCTCCCTACTCCCTGAGGGCAAATGGGTCCTTGAACTAGATAATAAGGAACATTCAGCTCTAGTCTTAGTTCTTAACGGCGGTGTCCAAAGCTCTTAAGATAAGGAGGAAGCATTGGGAAGTGTGGGGAAGACATTTACTTAGAGACTGCCGGCGTCCGGGTGTTGTCTTTCCTCACAACCTTGCGAAAGGTAAAGGACAAATGTCGTTTCCGGATTTTACAGAAGAGACCAGGAGTGTGTGAACTTAGCTTTGGAGTTGCGTACTTCACAATGGGTGATTGTGAGCCTGTGATTTCAAGTGTACCGGCTGGCCAAGGTGAGCCGACCCGGTGAGAGTCCTGCACCCCCCAGGATTCGGTTAAGCCCACCGGGCCCTACCTGGAGCTCGGTTAGCGTCTAACTCCTCCAGCATCCACAGGAAGGGATTCCGTTAGGGTTTTTCTTCCTTTCGTATAAAAGTTCCCGTCTCCTCCATGAGTCAGGCACACGCCTCCTAAGCCAGACCACGTGTCGCAGGTACAACTTTCTTTCTTTTTTTCTGGGGGGAGTGGGCTCTTCTCCCACCCCCGTTCCTCTTTCCTCCCCGCCTTAGGTGGCAGGAAAAGCCTTTACCTCGGACCAATCCCACCGATGCCAAGCCGCGCGCGCGCCCGCCAACCCGAGCGCCTTCTCTCCACGTCATTGGCCACCTCCACCTATGCTCAGTAACAGGCAGCATCGCGGACCTATGGAGGAAGGAGGCGGAGGCCTCTCGGCCCTCCCAGGGCTGCTTTGTTAGGGGCTTCCTCGCCATTCCCCGGCCCCCTCCTTCGCGCCTCCGCTGGCCTTCCCCTTCCCTCCTCCGGTCGCGCCGCCGAAGCCCGGTGGGAAGGCAGCCACCGCGCGCGCGCGCATCTCTTCAAGCTGCGCCCGCGCGCGCGTAAGGGAGGCGATGCAGCCCGGGTACCCAGCGTGCGCCTGCAGGAGCGCTGGAGCCCAACTCCGAACGCCCCGCTCCTGTATCCGCCGCCTCTGATTGGCCGGCTAGAGGCGGAGCGATTGTCAGGCGGCCCAATCGGAGCCTGGTTTCCCACGGGCATCCCGTGGCCCCGCCTCCCGAAGCCGCCGGCCGAGGCACTGTGACTGCTCCCATTGGCGGACGGAGCAGGGGGGCCCGCTCCGAGCGCGGCTGGGCTCTCGCAGCGCCGCCGCCGTCGGGCGCGCAGCTCTGCAGCGCGGCGAACGTCTCGGCGCGCCCGCAGCCCCCCGGAGCCCGGCGGCTCCGCATTGTCCCTGGCCCCGTGGCCGAGATCCGGGACGAGCGTCGGGGGGTGAGTACCGCGAGCCTGGGGAGGGAGAGCTGGCCGGAGCTAACCGGGAGGAAACGGCGATGAGAACGCCCGGAGCCCCTCTGCCCGTGACGGGCACGTCCTGACCCCAGTCTCCCCACCGCACATTGGGGCTCCCGGCAGGTCCTAGCTCCCCCTCGGATCGGGCTTTGCTCGTATTGTTTTCACGTTTCCCACACTCGGGGAGGGAGGTGGGGACTGGAGAGGGAAGCAAGGGGGACATCTATCGCTCGAGGGAGCAGTCCGGAGGGAGACGGGCAGTGGCGCCCAGGTGCCTGGCGCCGCATGGAAGTGCCAGTGTCCAGGCATTGGCATTCGGTCTTCCCAGCAGCGCGAGGTCAGCGCTGACCTGCGGCAACGACGGCACTTTGTATGTGTCGGCTGATTTTTTTTTTTTTTTTCAACTTCGGGGAGGGCGTGCGTGTGCTTGCGTGTGTCTCCTGTGTGTGTTTGCGTCCCTGACTCGTGCACCCCGCCAGGCCTGGGTTTTCCGCGACGCTGACTGGGCGCTCACCTTGGCGATCGCTGCTACGCTCGGGACCCGACTCGCGGGGCGGAGAGCCTGGGGGATCGGCACACAGGGCCGGGGACCCCCGGCGGACCCGGGAGCAGACATTTACAGCGGCCTTCTGCGCGCGCGCAGACAATGACGGATCCGGGCGCGGGATCCTGGGGTCTGTGCATCGGGTCCCCGCTCGGGATCGCGGTCCTGTCTTGCTCCCCTGCGGGCCCGGTCGTTCGGATGCTGCTGCGCCGCGCGGCTCATCGCCCAGCTGGGGGACCCGCACGGGGCCCCGCTTTTGTTTACATACCTCGCTATTTGGCCAGAGCTGCGCGCAGCGTTTCCCCGGCCTCGGCGGCTGCCGCGCGCCCCCTCCGAGCTAGGAGAACTTGGTGCATGCTGTCCGGTGACGCCCCCTCCTCAGGCCTCCTGGGCGAGATGCTGCGGGGGAATAAACGCCCAGACGGTGCCTTCATACCCTGTCCCCGCTGCGCACGGCGCTCCCAGGCCCCCTTACACCAGAGGCCCTCTCAGTTTGGCCTCCGTCGGGGCGCTGATGGAGCCAAGCTCACCTCCCTTCCAGTAGCATCCTCTGGCTCCATCCCCGAGCCGGCCCAGGTTGATTTTGAGTCTCCCTCTTCCTGCATGTTGGCAAGTCTTGAAGGACGCGCGAGCCCTTGGGGACGCTGGCCAATCGGTGCCCGTTTCAGTGGTACCCACGCGGCCCCGCGGAGCAGCTGTGGGGCATTCCTAAGTCAGAGCAGTCCGGATCGGGTTACCCACGCGTGCTGACTTGGCATCCACTTTGTTTGAGCTGGAGCAGAGATTGAGAGCCTGAGCACTGAGGTTAAAAACAAAACAAAACAAAAACCCTGGCTTCCAGTGCCTGCTCAGCGTCACCCACGAGCTGGGTGATCTGTTCCAGCCCGAGCGACTTTAGTCTCCTTGCGTCTCAGTTTCCGGGTCTGTAGATTGGGGATAATGAGCGTCCACGTTTGTGGGGCGAGGATTAAATGACAATATAAATCAACTGGCAGTTACGGTCACAGAGGAGACACTGGAAAAATTGTCCCTGTTAGAGGGAATCTACTGCAGAGGATGGCCCCGCATCTCTCACTCTTGGTGCAGTTTTCCATTTTCCCAGCTCTTATTTTGTTTTTAAAAGCATGTAGGATTGCCGTTTTGAGCTTCAAACAGGGCTTGTTTTACTTGACCTTAGATTTCACTCTACTTATCTAATCCCTTAGGGCTTTTTTTTTTTTTTTTNCTCGTGTGAGATTCTTCTAGGAGGCGTTGGAGCTCTTGCTAGGTAGAGGGAGATTCTTCCCTCATTGGGCTGAGGCTGAGTTTAGAGTCTGGCATTTGGCTGCAAGTGGGGTCTCAGTTCATTGAAATAACAGCAAGAAAGAAGAAAAATAGCACACAGCCAGAACAAAACCCTGGCACAACCGAAGAGCCAGTCAGTTGTGTACATCCGAAGGATGCTGAACAAAGAGTGATGATTCAGTGAGCAGCTCTGTGGGAGGAAAGGTGCTTTTAGCGGAGCACTTTCTGAATAGCCCAAGGCCCTCCGAGTCTTGGCTCTGGCACAGGGTTTCTTTCCATACAGAGATTTGGGTGTAGCAGTTTGGAGCCAAGCAGGAAGGTGCCACGTGTGTGCTGGCTGGCTTGGGCCGCTTTGAAGGAGGAGAGATGAAAGGGAGGGGGGCACTGTCTGGTTAAAATACGAAACAACCCGCGCCACCCCCGCCCCCGGCCCCGATTATTTGTTTCCAGCTTCTACAGCACAATTTTATTACAGACTAAAGGATAAGTATATTGATGAATAAACAGATGAGTGAGGAGGTAAGTGATTGGGAGATTGTGGACCTGGGACCCAGCGTGGCTGGGGATGGGTGAGGAGTGGATGGGGAATTAGGTGAAGGAGATTCAATTGCTTGTCCTTGAAAACCCCAAACACAGTTCTCTGTGCCATGGGAGGAGGCAGGATATCCTGCCTTCTCAGTGGCTGCCCTTCTGTCGCCCGAGTACCCGCCTCCTGGGCCAGGAGGGGCTAACCTTTTAAACTCAGATTCATTCTGGTTCCTGCTCCTGGCTTCCTCTGCTGTCTATGGCAGGGATGATGAGCTAGAAAAAGTCACCAGGTCGGGCCCCAGAGGAGAGGAAGTCAGGGGGAGTCCTGGGTCTGGGAATCTTCCCTGTGGAGTTGTCAGGACCATGGAAATGGAGTGGGTGGGGGTTTTTCTATCTGATGCTTGCTTTTCTTTTCTTTTTAAAAATATTTATTATTTATCTGCACTGGGTTTTAGTTGCAGCATGCGGATCTTCACTTGTGGCGCATGGGAATCTCAGTTCCTTGGTAGGGATCGAACCTGGGCAGCTTGCCTTGGGAACACAGAGTCTTAGCCAGTGGCCCACCAGGGAAGTCCCCAGTGCTTGCTTTTCAGAAGAGGAGATGGGCCTGAGGTCTGCAGGTTGAACCTGAAGGCCCTTAGCCGGGGGGATCTGCCTTGCCCCTCCTTCCCCCCCCACCCCCAGAGGTCTTTGGGAGAGAGATTCCAGCCCAAAGCCTGACCATCTCAGGCTCTCTCTCGACAAGATCTCTCTTGACCCAGACGGCTCTCCTGTGTTCGGCAGGGAGCTCTTCGCATTCCCGGNTGCCCCTCCTTCCCCCCCCACCCCCAGAGGTCTTTGGGAGAGAGATTCCAGCCCAAAGCCTGACCATCTCAGGCTCTCTCTCGACAAGATCTCTCTTGACCCAGACGGCTCTCCTGTGTTCGGCAGGGAGCTCTTCGCATTCCCGGCACAAGAAGATTTCAAGCTGGAACGTCTAGAACAGTCAGGACCTCATTAGCCAGCTCCTACTTGCTTTTAGGCCAGTGTTTGAGAAGGTGAGAACTGTGGGCTTAGTCTCATCATGACATTCAGATGTGCATTTTGGTTTCATTNCGCATTCCCGGCACAAGAAGATTTCAAGCTGGAACGTCTAGAACAGTCAGGACCTCATTAGCCAGCTCCTACTTGCTTTTAGGCCAGTGTTTGAGAAGGTGAGAACTGTGGGCTTAGTCTCATCATGACATTCAGATGTGCATTTTGGTTTCATTTTTGGACTTAACAGGAGTCTGACCCAACTACTGAGCTAATGTGTTAGTTTTGGTCTTTTTTTTTTTTTTCCCCTGGCTACCAGGAGTGGCTTGTGGAATCTTAGTTCCCTGACCGGGGGTTGAACCTGGGTCCTCAGCAGTGACAGGGTGGTGTCCTAACCCCTGGGCCACCACGGGAGTCCCTGAAATGTACCTCCTGACCTTCTCACATACACAAGGTTATCCTTGGAGTGGGAACGTGGGGGTCAAATTCTTTCTCGTGCTGTAGCCCCCTGGGGTCTGATAACCACAGCGTCGCTTTCTATGCCTATAAGGCCCGTAGATTGCTTGGGTACCCTGGTCACTCTTGGTCGTGCCTGGTCCCTGGCGTCATGGCTGATTTTGCCACCTGCTATTCTCAAAAGTGCCCCGGGGTGGCCGCCTGGAATCTAGAGTCCCAAGCGTCAAGAGTTGTCACCCTGAGTATATTTAGGTAACTGTGGGCTGTCCTTCCCAGATGGCAAATCCTGCTCTGTTCTGGTGGCATCAGCCTCCATATTCACCTTTTGTTTTTTAAAATGCTTTCACTGCCATGTGTAAAACAGACAGCTAGTACAATGCAGGTGCTCTGTGATGACCTAGAGGGAGGTCCAAGAAGGAGGGAGATGTGTATGTGTATAGCTGATTCATCTTAATGTGTAGCAGAAATGAACGCAACATTGTAAAGCAACTATACTTCATTAAAAAAAAACCTAAATAAGTGCCTTCAAGCTGTGCAGGGAGAATAATGCCCCATGTGCCTTCTCTCATCTAAGATGTCTTTGGATCCAGAAGTTGTTGAAAGTGAAGTCGCTCAGTCGTGTCCGACTCTTTGCAACCCCACGAACTGTAGCCTGCCAGGCTCTTCCATCCATGGGGTTTTTCAGGCAAGAGTCCTGGGGTGGGTTCCCATTTCCTTCTTCAGAGTATCTTCCCAATGCAGGGGTCGAACCCAGGTGTCCCGCAGTTGCAGGCAGGCTCTTTACCATTTGAATTATCGGGTAATTCAGAAGTTGTTAGGACTTTTAAAATACTCTTGCCATGGTGAAGCTTTGACCTAATGATGATGCTTAACTGCCACAGAGAGGGTAGGGACTCTGTGTGTGCTTCTTATTCTCTTAAGGATCCAACATGTTACATTTCCAAATTGGCTTACTAAGGATGCAGTCTTTGCCTATAAAACTTGAGTCAGTTTTGCTATAATATATTGAAATTGCAGTTTCACTCACTGATGGTGATCGACCACAGTATTCTTCCTGATGCCAAGTACACTCCTTCTTTCACATGGATTCTTCTGTTCAAGTAATGCCAAGTTCGATTTGTTTCTAAAAACGATGTGCAAAATAATAATCTCGTGTTGTATTAGCAATCTAGGGGAAAAGATGAGCTTGTTGTGAAAAACATGTTCTGTTTTGTTTTTTTCCCACCCACTCCTGTACTCTCCAGAAATAAATCACTTTTGTTCATTTCTGTTTTCAGTTCCTCTACTGATTATATTGCTATATAATCTGCTTATGCCATTTTCATTTGACTTGCTGTTATGATAAAAGACAGTTTAGCTTACTTATTGTGTCTTATTTCCTTTCTTCTCCAGATTTTTGATGCTTATATTTATGGTTCGGTCTTTCTGTCACTTGTATAGACTAATTTAGTTCAATCAATCAATGGTAGTGCCTTTTGCCTCCTTTCTCTTTGTAAAATGAGGATGTCAGTGTCCTGACCTGCCTTTCCTCTCAACTTCCCTTCCTGCTTTACCTCCAGCTTCTGTCAGATGTCAGGGTAGATGAGACTGTTCTATAAGCATGATAAGGATGATAAAGTTTTCTGTGGTTTCTCTGTCTTTTTATTGATAACAGATTTATTAAGATATGATTTATTGGGTTGGCCAACAAGGTCATTTGGGTTTTTCTGTAACATTTTATGGAAAAACCCAAACAAACTTTTGGGCCAACCAATACGTACTTCCTTGGTGGCTCAGTGCTGAAGGACTTGCCTGCCGATGCAGGAGATGTGTGTTTGATCCCTGGGTCGGGAAGATCCCCTGGAGGAAATGGTAACCCACACCAGGATTCTTGCCTGGAGAATCCTACGGACAGGCTACAGTCCATGGGGTTGCAAAGAGTTGGACATGACTTAGCGATGGAACAACAATAATACTTACAATAATACTTACCAAACAATTCAGTTCTTTAAAGTATACAATCGAGTGGTTTTTGGTATATATAATTGAGCAGACATCAGTTTTAGAACATTTTCATTACCTCCAAAAGAAACCCACACCTGTTACCACTTACTTCCCTTCCCCGCCCATCCAGCCAGTCTCCAGTAACCACTGATCGATTTTCTGTCTGCTTGTTGCTGTCGTTCAGTTGCTCAGTCATGTCTGACTCTTTGTGACTCCATGGACTGCAGCACGCCAGGCTTCCTTGTCCTTCACCATTTCCCAGAGTTTGCTCAAACTCTTGTTCATATCGTCGGTGATGCCATCCAACCATTTCATCCTCTGTCGTCCCCATATCCTCTGGCTTCAATCTTTCCCAGCATCAGGGTCTTTTCCAATGAGTCAGCTCTTCGCATCAGGTGGCCAAAGTATTGGAGCTTCAGCTTCAACATCAGTTCTTCCAGTGAATATTAAGGATTGATTTCCTTTAGGATGGATAGGTAGGATCTCCTTGCAGTCCAAGGGACTCTCAAGAGTCTTCTCCAACACCACAGTTCAAAAGCATCAGTTCTTCAGTGCTCAGCCTTCTTTATGGGCCAACTCTCACATCCACTCATGACTACTGGAAAAACCATAGCTTTGACTATATGGACCTTTGTTGGCAAAGTAATGTCTCTGGTTTTTAATAAGCTGTCTAGGTTGGTCATAGCTTTTCTTCCAAGCAGCAAGTGTTTAATTTCATGGCTACAGTCACCATCTGCAGTGATTTTGCAGCCCAAGAAAATAAAATCTGTCACTGTTTTCATTGTTTCCCCATCTATTAGCCATGAAGTGATGGGACTGGATGTCATGATCTTAGTTTTCTGAATGTTGAGTTTTAAGTNTGGCTTAGAGAATTTTGAGCATTACTTTGCTAGCATGTGAGATGAGCGCAATTGTGTGGTAGTTTGAGCATTCTTTGGCATTACCTTTCTTTGGGACTGGAATGAAAACTGACCTTTTCCAGTCCTGTGGCAACTGCTGAGTGGTCCAAATTTGCTGGCATATTGAGTGCAGCACTTTCACAGCATCATCTTTTAGGATTTGAAATAGTTCAACTGGAATTCCATCACCTCCACTAGCTTTGTTCGTAGTGATGCTTTCTAAGGCCCACTTGACTTCACATTCCAAGATGTCTGGCTCTAGGTGAGTGATCACACCATTGTGGTTATTTGGGTCATGACGATCTGTTTTGTACAGTTCTCCTGTGTATTCTTGCCACCTCTTCTTAATATCTTCTGCTTCTGTTAGGTCCATACCGTTTCTGTCCTTTATTGTGCTCATCTCTATAGGCTTGCTTACTCTGCACATTATGTATAAACAGGGTCATATAATGTATGGTCTTTTGTGACTGTCTTCTTTCAGTTAGCATATTGTTTTCAAGGGTCTTCCGGGTTGTGGCTTGTCTATACTTCATTCTGTTTTTTGAAAAATATTTATTTATTTAATTTGACTACACCAGATCTTAGTTGAAGCACATGAGATCTTAGTTGCAGCATGTGGGATCTGGTTCCCTGACCAGGAATTGAACTTGGGCTCCTGCAGTGGGAGCTTGGAGTCTTAGCCCCTGGACTACCAGGAAAGTCCCAGCGTTTCGATCTTTTTTATTGACGAATAATGTTTCTTCGTATGGATATATCACATTTTACTTACATCCATTCATCAGTTGATGGACATTTGGGTTGTTTCTACCTCATAACTTTTGTGCATAGTTACTGCTGTAAACATTAGTGTACAGATACTGGTTGGAATTTGGTATATACCTAAGAGTGGAATTGCTGGCTCGTATGAAAATTCTATGTTTGAATTTCTGAGGAGCTGCTTGCTAGATTGTTTTCCAAAGCAGCCATACCATCTTACATTCCTATCAGCAGTGAATGAATGAGAATTCTCATTTCTCATATCCTTGCCAGCACTTACTATTAATTTTTTTGATTTTAGTCATCTTCGTGGGTGAGAGGAAATACCGCCTTTTGATTTTGATTTGCATTCCCCTGAAACATAATAATGCTGAGCATTTTTTCAAGTGCTCATTGGTGAATTGTGTGTTGGACAATTGAAATTGGGGAAATAGACATTGGAGAAATGTCTGTTTAGACCTTTTGGTCATTTTAAAATTTGGTTCCTGTCTCTTTATTAAATCATAAGGATTCTTTGCATATTCTCGATAAAAGTACCTTATTAGATATATGATTTGTAAACATTTTCTTCATTCGGTGAGTCATCATTTCACTTTTCTGATGGCATCTTTTACATATGGTTTGCTTTTGAACAGCTGAAGGTCAATAAAGATGTTTGCTTAGTTATGACTCTGACAGTAACTAAGTCAGGTTTGTACTCCAGGTTATACTAGTTTTCATGAGTGGATGTGAGAGTTGGCCCTTAACTGATAGATTGAGAGAAGAAATACTGGAAACATTTTAAATTCTCTGATTTCACATTTAAAAAGAGCAATTTTTTTCATTTACTTTAAAAACTGTGTGAATGACTCAGTTATTTATTTACCAAAGTTGCTGAAGGGTATATTTTTGCAAAGTAATTTGAAGGGAGCTGTCTTGGGTGTCAACTTTTGGGTCATACATTTTTTTTGCTGGTTGAAATATTTACCACTGTGTTATATTAGGTTCTTATATTAGTTAAGAACTGGGGCCAGTTTTGACCACTGGGCGACTTTTGGAAATGTCTGGAGATTTTTAGGTTGTTCTACTGGAGAAGTATCTAGCATCTACCTAGCTTCCCAGGTGGCTCAGACAGTAAAGAATCTGCCTGCAGTGCAAGAGGCCTGGGTTCTATTCCTGGGTTGGGAAGATCCCCTGGAGAAGGAAATGGCAACCACTCCAGTACTCTTGCCTGGAGAACTCCCATGGACAGGGGAGCCTGGCCGGCTACAGTCCATGGGGTCGCAAAGAGCTGGACACGACTGAGCGACTAAGTGCCACACTGGGGAAGTATTGAGCATTGACCTAGACACAAAGAGATATCTGGCATCTAGGTGGCACAGGCCAAGGATGTTGCTAACATCCTGCAATGCAGGACTCAGTCCCTCAGACAAAGAATTTCTGGTCCACAGTCCATGGTGCTGAGGTTGAGTAACACTGCATTCAAAAGACACAAGTATTATTAGAGAGCCACACATTTAAGTTTCTTTACTTAGGATAGTTGCCTGTGTTGTTTAGGTATTTTCAAGTGAACTAGCTTGAGACATCAGATTATTTTGGTTGTTTAAAACATTTTGGTCATATTTTAGCAAAAATTAGGTTTGAGTATCTTTCTTTTTTTCGGGTAGAGAGTTTTAAGATATTAGGTAACAATTTCAGGCATTTGGGGCTTCTCTGTGCTTACATTCATCTTTTTAATGACTTTCGGATGTTGCTAATGACTGTATCCTGAATTCTGCTGTGCTTCATGTTATGGGAGGAAAAATATTTGCAAGCTGATCATTATAATGTTACTCTTCTTAAGTAATTTATTGAGCATGAAAAAATTTTTAGAAAAAAATGTTCCAAGTGCAGTGCAAGATCTACTGTACAGTCTTATTATAGAAAAGTCTTATGAATGTTGGAATCATCTCACTTTGAAATCTTTATGATTAGAAATTATTTCAATTCTACAATTATATCAATTGAACTTTAACCTTTCATTATCATTTAAAAAATTACAGCCTCCCAACTATGGTTTTCGCTTAACCGAACAATTTAACAATTTTAAAGTAGATTTTAAAAATTTACCCAGTGGTTTTGTTTTTCCTTTTTTTTTTTTCTTTTCTTCACTTCCCTGACAGTTAATTGCTTTAATTTGGGGACTGAATGCCTGCAACTTTGGTCCTGTGACCTCTCACCAATTGTATCAAATCATTTAAATTACTTTAAAGAAAAGGTTTGTGGGCGCCTGGGGCATGATTTCAGCTCAAATAAGAAAGCACCCAAATGACCTCCTCTTTCTTGGAAGAAATGGGGTCAAAACCAGTTGGACTTTTTGATAGATGTTGTTAGGTTAGTCGATAGATGTTGTTAGGTTAGTCTTAGGACCTCCAAATCTTTAGAAATTCAAGTGAACAAGCCTTTCTTTAAACTAGATCTAGTTAACAGAGCTTATGTGAGTGAGAAGGGCTAAAATGATTCCTTACATACAGCCTCTGAATTTTAATTTTAATTAATTTAATTTTAATGTTAATCTGTGCTTTCTTAGCCTGTGATACAACAGTTCTGAATCCCATCTACGTCAGGATGAGTGAATTTATGGGCCTGCTAGCAACCAACAGTGTATAGTGTCTGGATTCTATTATAGCATATGGACCCAGCCCCTCCAGCGTTCCAAAGCCCAGCTATAGCTAAGACAGCCAAGGGCTACATGTACAGGCCTCTACATATAGGCCTTGAGGAGGCTGATACCAAGGCCATAAGATATAGTTCTTGGTGGCTGTGTTATGGTTGCTAGGAAACCCTAACTTGGGAAAAAAAGGAATTCTTGCAAAAAGATCTTAATGTACCTTAAACATTAAGGTTTCCATCTTGGAAAAGTTATTTGGTAGATTTTTGAACTGAAGAGCTTAATAAGGAGTCAAGTTGAATAGTTTAATGCCTTGAACATTATAACTAACTTAAGGATGCTGCGAGAGTCCTGTTTCTGAATTTCCTCTTTTTATTTGAATCAGATCTCTCTGACTTCTGCTGCTGCTGCTGCTAAGTCACTTCAGTCGTGTCCGACTCTGTGCGTCCCATAGACGGCAGCCCACCAGGCTTCCCCATCACTGGGATTCTCCAGGCAAGAACACTGGAGTGGTTTCCCATTTCCTTCTCCAGTGCATGAAAGTGAAAAGTGAAAGTGAAGTCGCTCAGTCATGTCCTACTCTTAGCGACCCCATGGACTGAAGCCCACCAGGCTCCTCAATCCATGGGATTTTCCAGGCAAGAGTACTGGAGTGGGGTGCCATTGCCTTCTCCGCTCTGACCTCCAGCAGTGCTAAAACGGTTAATGGCCTTTGATTACCTGGCTCATTGTTGATTTTTCTCAGATGTTCTGTGGGGTTCTTTTCCCCACAGAACATTTTCTTTATCTGGATGATTCTTCCCAAATAACTCATCCTCAATTTTTTTTCTTTAATTATAAAGTATTTCTCTAAATTACATCAGGTATATATAGCCAAATAGCAACAATGAATGTCTTTTAGTGTTGAAGTTAGGGGGAATCTTATTTTCTTAGGCATAATTTTCTCAAACTGAAAGATTTTAGAATCATTAGGGGTTACTTGTATAATCAGAAAAATTATATTGATTAAATCCACATTCATCTTTGGGTAGGTGGTGACTAGTAGAAGCTTCATCTCCCAAACTGTATTTTTTTGTAATCCACTTAAACATGGGGATTAAAGAGCAAAGTGCCCTCTGAAAAGTAAGGAACTGCAGGACTGTGGATTCTGGCCTGGAATGAACAAAGATGAGAAAGTGCTCCGGGGCAGCCAAGAAGACCAGTGATTAAATGTCAATGGATGGATTAGCCCCATTGTTGACTGATCTTTTCAGGATGGGATTGAACCCAGACCTTCAATTATCAGATAGTGGTTGACCTTCGAGGGTTGACTGCGTCCCTTTCTTTATCCTCCTTTCCCCTTAGGCGGTGTTCTTACACCCACAGTTCCAGTCCTGGCTCTGTCTCCTGATCTCAGGTTTTCTCTAGGATCACCTGCTAGTTCACGTACTATCCCATCTTCTCTGAAGGTCCTAAACCTTGATTATTTCTAAATCCAGCTTAATTCACATTTGTATTCATTTTCTAAGGTTACTAGTAAAAGGTGCCTCGGATGGATGACCTAAGACAAGACACACTGATTCTCTGTAGTTCTGGATGCTAGAAGTTCAAAATCAAGATGGCAGCAGGGCCACGTTCCCTCCGAAGTTTCCAGGGTCGAATCTTTTCTTGCCTCTTCCAGCTTCTGCTGGCTCTTGGCATTCCTGGGCTTCTGACATCCTCATTGCTGTCTCAGCCTCCTCCTCATGATCATCTTTTGTGGCTGTGTGTTTGTTTCTGAATCTCCTCCTCTCTTGTTGAGGCACTAGCTATTGGATGTAGGGTCCATCTTAGTCTTATTTAATGTTGCCCTAACCTGGTTATATCTGCCAAGATCGAATTTCCGATTAAGATCATAGTCACAGTTACTACAGATCAAAGCTTAAACATTTATTTTGGGGGGACACCACTCAGCCCACAGGTTTGTGCGACCGACCACTCCATTAGACCGCCTGCTAAAGTCACTCGAGAATGCGTAACGCGGGTGTGTACTTACTGCCAAGAAGCGTGACTTTCTTAGAGCTTAGCACTGATATGATCCTGTGCTTTAAACTGTCAAAGACTCTGTCTAGCCCTTTGGCCCCTGCCCTGCTTTCCCACTTCATCTCTCAGGGTTCCTTTCTCAAATGCTTAGAGCCAGTAACACAGGAGTCCTCTTTGCTCTGGAATATATCCCATTCTCTCTTATATATGTTTACACTGTCTCTGCTGTTGCTGCTAGGTCGCTTCAGTTGTGTCTGACTCTCTGCGACCCCATAGACGGCAGCCCACCAGGCTCCCCCGTCCCTGGGATTCTCCAGGCAAGAACACTGGAGTGGGTTGCCATTTCCTTCTCCAATGCATGAAAATGAAAAGTGAAAGTGAAGTCGCTCAGTCGTGTCCGACTCTTAGCGACCACACTGTCTCTAGATATGGGCTATTCCTATTTTTGCTAGCCCTTCTTCCAGGTCTGGTCGAAATCAGCCATCTTTATGTCGTTTCCTTGATGTTTTAGTGTTTAACGGTGCTTTATTTCTATTTTTCGGCTGTGCTGTGTGACTTGC
>SJYV01007576.1:2250723-2280564 GCA_006410875.1 Neotragus pygmaeus
CCATGTTTGAGTTTCCTGAGCCATGCAGCAAATTCCTGTTGGCTATCTATTTTACACACGGTGATATAAGTTTCTGTGTTACTGTCTCCATACATCTCACCCTCCTCCCGTCTCCCCATGTCCATAAGTCCCTTCTCTGTGTCTGTTTCTCCATTGCTGCCCTGTAAATAAATTCTTCAGAACCATTTTTCTAGATTCTGTGTATATGCATTAGAATATGATATTTATCTTTCTTTTTCTGATTCACTTCATTCTGTATAATAGGTTCCAGGTTCATCTACTTCATCAGAACTGACTCAAATGCATTCCTTTTATGGCTGAGTAACATTCCATTGTGTATATGTACCACAGCTTCTTTATCCACTCATCTGTCGATGGACGTCTAGGTTGCTGCCATGTTCTAGCTATTGTAAATAGTGCTGCAGTGAACACTGGGATATGTGTGTCTTTTTCAATTTTGGTTTCCTTAGGGTATATGTCTGGGAGTGGGATTGATGGGTCATATGGTGGTTTTATTCCTGGTTTTTTAAGGAATCTGTATACTGTCTTCCACAGTGGCTGTATCAATTTGCGTTCCCATCAACCATGCAAGAGTGTTCTCTTTTCTCCACACCCTCTCCAGCATTTATTGTTTGTAGACTTCTTGATAAGGGCCGTTCTAACCAGTGTGAGATGATATCTCACTGTGGTTTTGATTTGCATTTCCCTAGTAATGAGTGATGTTGAGCATCTTTTCATGTGTTTGTTAGCCATCTGTATGTCTTCTTTGGAGAAGTGTCTGTTTAGGTCTTTTCCCCACTTTTTGATTTGTTTTTCTGTATGAGCTGCTTGTATATTTTGGAAATCAATCCTTTGTCAGTTGTCTCGTTTGTTATTATTTTCTCCCATGCTGAGAACTGTC
The DNA here is from genome assembly GCA_006410875.1 of Neotragus pygmaeus. Lineage (NCBI taxonomy): Eukaryota > Metazoa > Chordata > Mammalia > Artiodactyla > Bovidae > Neotragus > Neotragus pygmaeus. Next base: position 2,251,625 of record SJYV01007576.1, read on the forward strand.
TTCACCTTGCTTATAGTTCCCTTTGCTGTGCAAAAGCCTTTACGTTTAATCAGGTCCCACTTGTTTACTTTCGTTTTTATTTCCGTTCCTCTAGGAGGAGGGTCACAGAGGATCTTGCTTTGATTTATGTCATCGAGTGTCCTGCTTATGTTTTCGTCTAAGAGTTTTATCGTGTCTGGTCTTCCATTTAGGTCTTTAATCCATTTTGAGTTTATCTTTGTGTATGGTGTTAGGAAATGTTCTAATTTCACTCTTTTACATGTAGCTGTCCAGTGTTCCCAGCACCATTGATTGAAGAGGCTGTCTTTGCCCCATTGTATGTTCTTGCCTCCTTGGTTGAAAATACGGCACCCATAGGTGCATGGGTTTATTTCTGGGCAGTCTATCTTGTTCCTCCTACATTTTTGTGGGGGGCATGCTGCACAGCCTGTGGAACCTTGATCCCTGACTGACCAAGGATCAAACCTGTGCCCCCTGCGGTGCCAGGGTGGCGTCCTAACCCCTGAACCACCAGCGAGGTCCTGCTCCCTGTGGGCTGTTTGTACAGCATTCCACTGAAGAACGGGCCATGGGATGCTTGAGGGTTTGGCCACCCTGTGATGCTGACCTGGGTGACAGTGGCAGCTGGGGTGAGCAGGGACCCAGGTCTCTCAATGGGAGGGCCAAGCTCATTCCTGGCCTCACGGGTCCTCAAATAGGGTCATCTTCCCATGAAGCTCCGTGAAGCTTCCAGTTCACTGCCGTTCAGTTGCTCAGTCGTGTCCGACTCTTTGCGACCCCATGATCTGCAACACTCCAGACTTCTCTGTCTTTCACTATCTCCCAGAGTTTGCTCAAACTCATGTCCATTGAGTCAGTGATGCCATCCAACCATCTCCTCCTCTGTTGTCCCCTTCTCCTCCTGCCTTCAGTCTTTCCCAGCATCAGCGTCTTTTCCAGTGAGTTGACTCTATGCAGCAGGTGGCCAGGTACTGGAGCTTCAGCTTCAGCATCAGTTCTTCCAATGAATATTCAGTGTTGATTTCCTTTTGGATTGACTGGTTTGATCTTGCAGTCCAAGGGACTCTCAAGAGCCTTCTCCAGCACCACAATTCAAAAGCATCAATTTTTTGGCACTCATACCTTTCAGGAATTTTAAGGAATCAAAACTAATTTAAATCAAAACTAATTTTAAGATGATGTAAAAAAAAATTGGGTCAAGAAGAACTTCCTACAGTAACTTTAAGCAAAAACTTCCCTGAGAAAGTGTCATGCACTGCAGATACCCTGACAGTGATTGTTCTTTTAAGATTCTTCGGATGGTGAACACTCAGTGATGGGCAGACAGAAATTAAGATTGCTCAGTGCTGATTCTGGATACTTTGTTTTGTCCTGGAATTTAGAACAGAGCTGGTTATTAATACAGGGGGCTCAATTTCCTGTAGTTAAAGATGCTTGCTCTTTCAATGCAGGATTTAATGACTTTTTAATAAGGTCTGGAGATCCACAAAGAAAAAAACCTCCTGGCCTGCCTGTTGTGCTTAGAAGTTAACAGCGAGATTGGACATGTTTTGTTTTAGCCCCTCCTGTGCTTTCTGTACCTAGGAGTACTCAATAAATACCCTGAGTTTTCTGTTCTATTGAGGTGTGTTAGGTTAGGTTTGTGGATATGAAATCCAGGATCCTGGAGAGGTTCTCCTGGTTCTGGGTGGATATTTCTGATAGAACAAAGGGTGTGTCTGCCCTTGAATGGGGGCTGTGTGAGAGGAAAGTTCAGCATATCCTGTGATTAGGCATTTAAGAGATCAGGAATTCTTTATACTTCAGAAATTTTTTATCTGAACCTCATTCCCAACTGGGCACACATAGAGCATCTGTAGCTGGCCTGCCCACTCTGGTGGCCACTAGCCAGCAGGGCTACTGCTCTCGAAGCATGGGTAGTCTGATGGTGACTGCAGCCATGAAATTAAAAGACACTTACTCCTTGGAAGGGAAGTTATGACCAACCTAGACAGCATGTTAAAAAGCCAACAAAGGTCCATTACTTTGCCGACAAAGGTCTGTCTAGTCAAGGCTATGGTTTTTCCTGTGGTCATGTATGGATGTGAGAGTTGGACTGTGAAGAAAGCTGAGCACTGAAGCATTGATGCTTTTGAACTGTGGTGTTGGAGAAGACTCTTGAGAGTCCCTTGGACTGCAAGGAGATCCAGCCAGTCCATTCTGAAGGAGATCAGTCCTGGGTGTTCTTTGGAAGGACTGATGCTAAAGCTGAAACTCTAATACTTTGGCCACCTCATGCGAAGAGTTGACTCATTGGAAAAGACTCTGATGCTGGGAGGGATTGGGGGCAGGAGGAGAAGGGGGCGACAGAGGATGAGATGGCTGGATGGTATCACGGACTCCATGGACGTGAGTCTGAGTGAACTCTGGGAGATGGTGATGGACAGGGAGGCCTGGCGTGCTGCAATTCATGGGGTCGCAAAGAGTTGGACACGACTAAGCGACTGAACTGGATTGAACTGAACTGATGTCTCCCAAGAAGATAGACAGATGGCCAACAGGTACGTGAAAAAGATGTTCAACATCACTAATTTTTAGAGAAATGCAGATCAAAACTACAGTGAGGTACCGCCTCACACTGGTCAGAATAGTCATTATCAAAAAACCTACAAATAACAAATACTGGAGAATGTGTGGAGATAAGGGAACCCTCCTACACTGTTGGTGAAGTAAAGTGAAGTCGCTCAGTCGTGTCCGACCCTCAGTGACCCCATGGATTGCAGCCTTCCAGGCTCCTCCGTCCATGGGATTTTCCAGGCAAGAGTGCTGGAGTGGATTGCTATTTCCTTATCCAGGGGATCTTCCCAACCCAGGAATCGAACCCGGGTCTCCCACACTGTTGGTGGGAATATAAATTGGTATAGCCACTGTGAAAACAGTATGAAGTTTCCTTAAAAAAACTGGAGTTGCCATATATGATCTAGCCATCCCACTCCTGGACATATATCCAGACCAAACTCTAATTCTAAAAAGATACACTCACCCTTATGTTCACAGCAGCACTATTTACAATAGCCAAGACACGAAAACCTAAATGTCCATCAAGAGATGAATGGATAATGAGAGGTGGTATATCTATTCAATGGAGTACTGCTCAGCCATCAAAAGGAATGAAATAATGCCATTTGCAGCAACATGGATGGACCTAGAGACTATCATATAGCTAACCTTTTCACTTTTTAAAAATGTAGCTACTAGAGAATTTAAAATCACGTGTTTTACTGAGTAGCCCTGGTGGAAGGAATGGGTTCTCCTTTATCTTCCCAGGACCACCTGCTGGAATAGGTGGTGTTGGTGGTGGGTTAGTTGCTAAGTCGTCTGACTCTTGCGACCCCATGCACCTGCCAGGTTCCTCTGTCCATGGGATTTTCCAGGCAAGAATACCGGAGTGGGTTGGCACCTCCTTTTCCAGGAGATCTTCCTGACCCAGGGATCAAACCCAGGTTTTCTGGATTGCAGGCAGATTCTTTACCAACTGAGTTACCAGGGAAGCCCAGAGTAAGTGGAGTCTCTCTTATTTAAGGAATCTCTTAGATCTGATGGGCTGTCTGAAGTGTGTTTTGAAGCACCAGGGTGTGGGGAAAATGACAGTTTGAAGGGAGAGTGACTTACAAACAGTGCATTTTCATAACCAGCTCCCTGGAAGGACAGAGGAATTTTCTCTGCGGCAGAATTAGTTAAGGCAAATATAGATGATCAGGTAGACAAGATACCAGCACCTATTATGAATAATAATAGCTCTGCACATTTAATTGCCTGACTTCCATCTAAAAGCTTGAGAGTAAAGAAGAGTAATCACAGGAACCCTAAAATAGTTTCAGAAAAACTAATCAAGAGCCTGGAAGCAGTAGAAAAGGAAGGGTGGTACAGCGTGCGGAGATGAGATCTCATGCGTCGCTTTGTTGTATCCGTAATGGTCCATCAGTATCAGGCTCTTCGTGCGGAGGTGCCTCCTGGACTGTGCCTGGTTGTAGCTGGTCCAGAGAGATGTTTCTCTCATCTCTGCCCCTGCTCCATCGCCAGAATAATTGGTTCGTCCTTGCATCATTAAGTCGCATTTAGAAAATGAACTTCATGCCTATTTACATGGTTTCATGTTTGTTTCCCTTGCAGCCGGTTGCTGATTTGTTTCCTCTGATGGATGCCAAAATCCTTGCAAGGAGAGACCTCGTTTTACATGTTTAAATCCTGTGTTGTTGAACAGAAAATACATATTCAGTTTGTTAATGGTTCATAAAAAAAAAAAGCAAATTATTCATTTGGCTTCTCGTCTGTGTTTCCCCTTCTTGCCCCGCTCTCTCCATTTTTTTCACCCTTTCCCTCCTTGCTTTTTTTTCTTCTAAGGTATAGGTCACATGGAGAAGTCCTAAAAAAAATTTGTGTGTTCAGATGGCCTGTCTGCACCTTAAAAAAAAAAAAAAAGCCACTCAAAACAATAAAGCCTTGCCTTCACTGAGTGTCACTGTATTTATTTTTTATTTGACCACCTCTGCCCTCCCTTCTGCATAGCCTTCTGGCACTAAGGCAGCCCCCAGGGCTGGAAGGCACTCACGTGGTACCCAGTGGCTGGCCCACAGCACAGCCTTGGACAAGGGCCAGACCCAGGCCTGGAGCTGGGCAAGCAGTAATGCACCAGGGAGCTGACTGGAAGGAGGCCCGGGGTGGAGTCCCCACGGGCTCAATGGAGGCCTGGTTTTCCTTAAGATATTCCAAACAGTGAAGGGGGAGTAAACAGTCCGCTAATTAAATCTGGAGGTGGCGGCAGACCTGGAGGTGTTGCAAAGCCCTCTGCACACAGAGGACGTTGGGAAAACACACGGAGCCGTGGAAAGGTGAGGCCAGGCTTGGGGAGATGAGATTCTGCCTGGAAAAGTACAAGCCGTCATCTGGAGAGAAATTAGCCATTGGAAGCGCGCTCTGTGGGGCGTAAGTCAGTGGCGCTGCAATTGACTCGGAGCCAGAACTGTGAAGTTCTGTTTCTTGTTCTTGATAGTCAGTAGTAATCGTTTATTTTTTTAACCCCTGAATTTATGACTCAGGGGTCGGGGCAGTCCTGCTGTGTTTATAAGGTTCAGCCTTAAAGGTAAACTGATAAGAAGGGTATTCGTCCAAACTCCTTTGCCCATCTGTTTCCATTTTATTTAGCCCTGGACCCCGAGTGCGGCCAGGGGTCCAAGATCTTGGAGGCTGGGTCTGGGAACTGGAGTGTGGCTGACCAGCCGGTGGGGGCAGCTGCCTGCTCAGTGTGGCTCAAGACCTCTGCTTCTGGGTGTGTGTCCACCAGGACGGATCCTGCGATCGGTGTCTGGGGTACCCGACAGTTAGTGGGTTTATGATTCTCCACCCTTCATGGCCCTGCTGCTTTCTAGGAGCCCTGTAATCACACACAGATGCCTTAGTGCTCTGAGCTGGCTTCCATTTGCCAGTTTGAAAACCTGCACTCTTTTTTTTTTTAAAAAGGTGGAACTTAGTTTTCTGACCAGGGATTGAACCCAAGCCCCCTGCAGCGGAAGTACAGATTATATTAACTGCCAGGGAAGCCCCCAAAACTACTCTTATGGTGGAAAACAGGATTGCCTCGAGGGTAAAGAGCAGCAGTCTGGGAAGTGAGATGTCTGTTCATGTCTCTGCGCGATTTTAGCCAAGTTGTTTCATTTCTCAGCCTCAAATTCCTTATCTGTAAAATGGCCCCAGAAGGTTAAAGAGATGTAGATAGAGACCTTTGCTTGGGAGTGGACTTAAGCTAAAGTGGACTTTCACTAAAGCGAAAGTCTTTAGTGTCCCTGAACTAAGTATAGATCACTTTCAGCACCTCTTCACTAGGAGTTCAGAGGTGACCCTAGCAGCTGAGGGTGTCCTGGGAGATGTCACTGACCCTAGACAAGAACTGGGGTAGAAATGGTGACATCGGGCCCATTGGGGCCGGCACAGGACTTGTTCAGTCGCTACGTCGTGTCTGAAATCTTTGAGATCCCATGGACTGCAGCACGCCAGGCTTCCCTGTCCTTCACCATCTCCCAGAGTTTGCTCAAACTCATGTCCATTGAGTTGATGATGCCATCCACCCGTCTTCTCGTCTGTCGCCCCCTTCTCCTCCTGCCCCTCAACCTTTCCCAGCATGACACAGGATGGAGGTTCACATTTGAGTTTTCTGATATGCTTGCTTCATTGCCAAATTATCTTCTCGCCTTCCGACATGCTAGAGTACATTTTAGGGGTTTACGAAGGTAGTGTCAGGTCCTTACTTAAGCAAAATTGCGGACCAGTAAATGATGATGGGGGTGTATGAAACTGCCGGGGCCACAGAGGGTCCAGTCTGCCCTCTGAGAGCGTCTTGCCCTGGCTCTGGTGGGTGCTCCTTTGAGAAGGAAGAGGCTTGAAAGAGGCTTTCCATGGAATTGCAGGAGGAAAGGTGACCAGGTTGGAGGCTATAGGCGTAGAGTTTATAAACACGTCCGCAGAGCGGTTTTGCAATGCCTGTTACTCTGCCCTTTAAAGAGGAACTATTTCGGGGAGAGGAGCATTGTTGGATGGGTGACCTAATTTGTTTCCTCTTGTTTCCTTCTGGCCTGAACTGGGCAGGTGGCCCTGACCCACAAGGTCTTAGAGCGGCTGAAAGGAAGTCCATTTGCTGATAGAGAAGATACACTGTGAGATAAAGAAGGGAATGTTTTGCTGACAGCTTCCTCCTCTGCCTGACTCTGGCTATAGTCAAAGTGCTAATGAACTGGTGACTGGACCACACTCCTTCAGGTTCTGAAATCTTACCCTTGGAACTCCAAGTAGCCCATAATCGTTTTCTAATTGTTTTATGTGCATTTGTTTTCTCTCCCTAATTCTAATCCTGAGGACCCTTCGAGAACAGAGTTCAAGACTATTTTCCACCATGATTGGACTCAATAAATACCTGACTGAAGAGTTAAAGAGGGGTTTAATTTCCATAATGCATATTCTTCCTGTTTCCCAAAATGACATGATAAATATAACTTTTTCTGTGTGTGTGTGTGTGTGTGTGTGTGTGTGTGTAGTTGCGGGGCTTGTGGGGTTCTAGTTCCCCGACCAGAGATGGAACAAATGCTCCCTGAAGTGGAAGTGTGGAACCTTTAGCCACTGGACCACCAAGAAATTCACAGATTATTACTGACATTTTATCTGAAGAAATATCTTAACTGAAAGTTGATATACTTAGTGCACTGGTATTCCTGCCAACTCTGGAGAAAATATCTTTATTGATCATTGCCCACTCCACCTCCCCTTCAGTCCCTACTGTCCCTAGTTACCTATTTCTGTGAATGAATGACTGTTGGTGTCTAAATACTGAGGCCTCACCCACCCCTTATGGTGCTCAGTTCAGTCGCTCAGCCCAATGGACTGCAGCACCCCAGGGTTTCTTGTCCATCACCAACTCCTGGAGTCTACCCAAACTCATGTCATGCGTCGGTGATGCCATCCAGCCATCTCGTCCTCTGTCATCTTCTCTTCCCACCTTCAGTCTTTCCCAGCGTCAGGGTCTTTTGCAGGGCCTCAGTTCTTCACCATCAGGTGGCCAAAGTATAGGAGTTTCAGCTTCAGCCTCAGTCCTTCCAGTGAATATTCAGGACTGATTTCTTTTAGGATCACTGGTTGGATCTCCTTGCAGTCTAAGGGACTCTCAGGAGTCTTCACCAACACCATGGTTCAAAAGCATCAATTCTTTGGTGCTCAGCTTTCTTTATAGTCCAACTCTTATATCCATACATGACGACTGGAAAAACCATAGCCTTGACTAGATGGACCTTTGTTGGCACAGTAATGTCTCTGCTTTTTAATATGCTCTCTAGGTTGGTCATAACTTTCCTTCCAAGAAGTAAGCGTCTTTTAATTTCATGGCTGCAGTCACCATCTGCCGTGATTTTGGAGTCCCCCTCCAAAAAAAAGTCGTCACTGTTTCCACTGTTTCCTCATCTATTTGCCATGACGTGACGGGACCAGATGCCATGATCTTAGTTTTTTGAATGTAGAGTTTTAAGCCAGATTTTTCACTTTTTTCACTTTCATTAAGAGGTTCTTCAGTTCCTCTTTACTTTCTGCCATAAGGGTGGTGTCATCTGCGTATCTGAGTTTATTAATATTTTTCCTGGCAATCTTGATCCCACCTTGTGCTTCATCCAGCCCAGCATTTCACATGATGTACTCTGCATATAAGTTAAATAAGCAGGGTGACAGTATACAGCCTTGACGTACTCCTTTCCCAACTTGGAACCAGTCTGTTGTTCATGTCCGGTTTTAACTGTTGCTTCCTGACCTGCATATAGGTTTCTCGGGAGGCAGGTCAGGTGGTCTGGTATTCCCATGTCTTGAAGAATTTTCCACAGTTTGTTGTGATCTACACAGTCAAAGGCTTTGGCATAGTAAATAAAGCAGAAATAGATGTTTTTCTGAAACTCTCTTGCTTTTTCAGTGATTTAGCAGATGTTGGCAATTTGATAGCTGGTTCCTCTGCCTTTTCTAAATCCAGCTTGAACATCTGGAAGTTCACGGTTCACATACTGTTGAAGCCTAGCTTGGAGAATTTTGAGCATTACTTTACTAGCGTGTGAGATGAGTGCAATTGTGTTATTGCCTTTTTTGCTGACCTTTTCTAGTCCTGTGGCCACTGCTGAGTTTTCCAAATTTGCTGGCATACTGAATGCAGCACTTTCACAGCATCATCTTATAGGGTTTGAAATAGCTCAACTGGAATTCCATCACCTCCACTAGCTTTGTTCATAGTGATGCTGCTTAAGGCCCACTTGACTTCACATTCCAGGATGTCTGGCTCTAGGTGAGTGATCATACCATCGTGGTTATCTGGGTCACAAAGCAGGAGATACCTGGAGTAACAGGCAAATTTGGCCTTGGAGTACAAAATGAAGCAGGGTAAAGGCTTACAGAATGTTGCCAAGAGAATGCACTGGTCATAGCAAACACCCTTTTCCAACCACACAGAAAAAAACTCTACACATGGACATCACCAGGTAGTCAATACTGAAATCAGATTGATTATATTCTTTGCAGCCAAAGATGGCGAAGCTCTATACAGTCAGCAAAAACAAGACCAGGAGCTGACCATAGCTCAGATCATGAACTCCTTATTGCCAAGTTCAGACTTAAATTGAAGAAAGTAGGGAAAATCACTCGACCATTCAAGTATGACCTAAATCAAATGCTTTACGATTATACAGTGGAAGTGACAAATAGATTCAAGGGATTAGATCTGATAGACAGAATGCCTGAAGAACTATGGACAGAGGTTCCTGACATTGTACAGGAGGCAGTGATCAAGACCATCCCCAAGGAAAAGAAATGCAAAAAGGTTGTCTAAGGAAAATAGCTGGGAAAAGAAGAGAAGCTAAAGGCAAAGGAGAAAAGGAATGGTATACCCGTTTGAACGCAGAGTTCCTTGTGTGCTGGGAAGCTTGGTTATCCCTGTCTGGGGCTCCCCATCTCTGCTAGATTAGTCCTGCCGTGAGTCTATCAACCACAGCCCCCCTGGCTGTTGAATGAACAGAGAGAAGCTTCAACTTTGTTTGTGTAGGCGATGGAGACATTTCCTTGGGGGAGAATTTCTTTCTGAAGGATTGTGATGGGTTTGGTCAGCGACTTGGGCAATGGGAGAGTGTGGACTACCAGGAGCTTAAGAGGGTGGAGACAGGAGATTTCAGTTTGGGATTGGACTTGGTGACCTCTGAGATCATTTTGGTATCCTCAGGCTTTGTGATAAGTGGCAGGATGGGGCAGTGGTGGGGATAGGTCACTGACAAAGTGATTTCTGTCTAGGAGTGTCTGCACTTGCCCAGGAGTCAATGACTAACGTTTGAGCTCTGAGATCCATCAGGGTAAAGGGGAAATGGCAGAAATGCCTGCTGTTTGCTTATGAGATCTGCATGCTCTTTGTTTTTATTTTTTAATTATTTTTTAACTTTTATATTGGAGCATAGCCCATGAAGTATTAGTTTCACGTGTACAACAAAATGATTCAGTTATACATATATCTATTCTTTTTCAAATTTCTTTTCCCATTTAGGTTACTGCAGAGTACTGAGCGGAGTTCCCTGTATTATACAGTTGGTCTGTGTTGGTTATCTCTTTCAAATATAGCAATGTGTACACTGCGTCCTCTTTGAATATTTTATTTCTCTTTGTCTTGCTCTTAGTAGTTTTTCAACAACTGTTTGTTATTTAAATAATAAACTGTAGCTTTAAATTGCCTCTGCCAGGAGTCATTAAGACCCTTTTGTTTTAAAACTTTCCACTAGAGGTTGTAAATATGGCATAAGTTTCCTGCCAATGTTGAGAGGCAGGTAACCTTCCGCAAGTGAAGTCACTGAAGTCACTCGGTCGTGTCCGACTCTTTGTGACCCCATGGACTGTAACCTACCACGCTCCTCCGTCTATGGGATTTTCCAGGCAAGAATACTGGAGTGGGTTGCCATTTCCTTCTCCAGGGGATCTTCCCAACCCAGGGATCAAAACCAGGTCTCAGACCGTAAAGGTCTGAACCACCAGGTTTATAATTTAGGTTACACCCACCCTCCCTTTACGAAAACTTGGCTTTCTAGAAAATGCCTCTGTAGGCACGAGATCATTCCAATGGGTGTAAGAGGAGTCTCAGTTGAAAGTGAGGCCAGGGACACCAGACTTCCGGTTAACGAGGGCAGGAGGTATGAGGAATTTGGAGGGTGGGTGTGTCTTGCTGGGGAGAGCTTCTAGCTTGAGCTTCTTCCAGGGTGACTCCATCTAAGTTGGAGTGTGTCAAATGGATTCTCTGTGCTGGAAGCCTGCTTCTCAGGTGTCTCCTCCTGAACGGGTGGCCTGGACATCTTTGGAAATTCTCAAAGGCGTGATGGAAAGTCAAGATCAAGAAATGCGGAGACCACAAAGCTTCTGAGATCCCCAGAGGGATGCTGTGAAGGTAAAGCACACGATGAGCTCTGGGACCCCCAGACTCACCGGAAGGGCTCCCTCCTATGGCCTTGAGGTCTGAGAAGCGTCGTCGGATTGTCTGAGAAGGAAGGGCAGTCCTGGGCCCTCCCTGGAGGACTTCCTTGCGAGGTGGTCTAGTGAGCAGTTCTGTCTCTATTCCCATTGACTTAACAGGCTCAGAAGGTCTTTGCTTTGCTAAATGAACTTGGCTCTTAGAGCCCCCGACCACAGACAAAATAGTTAACTGTCGGCTGGTCTAGAAGGTTCTAGAAGTTTCTGCGATACCCTGTGCATCCGGCAGAGTCAGTGGAACAGCTGATTGGGCCTTTGAACTCATTTGGTGGTGCTGCCTGCTCTGCTCTGCCGCCAGGGGCTTCCCATCCTTCCTCCTTCAGCCTGTTGCTGCGAGAACACGGGTCTGGTCCAGTTTGGTAGCTCACCTGCCTGGGCCCAGTGGTGGCACGTGGGTGTCACCCCTGCCAGCTGGGCCTGAAAGCTCATCTTGGTGCTCAGGGCCCAGGGGATGAGGTCAGGCAGCCCCGGTTCAGAGTTACCAGGGCATGAGGTCAGGCCGACCAGGAGGTGTTTACCATCCCACCCCTCAGATTCTGTCTTCATCAGGAAGATGGTGGTGATGAGTCCCTGGTGTCGGCAGTCAGGATTAGGAGCACAGCTCTGGGACCAAGCTGCCCGGGTTTGAATTCACCCCATGACTGCGAGCTGTGTGATTTGGGGCAGGTCACTTACCTCTGCCTCAGTTGGCTCATCTGTAAAATAGGATTGTTGGGGGGAGTAAGTGACTCCTCCCAGATATGGACCTTAAGTGGTGCATAAGTTTCTGCTCTAATGAATTACCTAAAAGGGCATTCCAGGATCAAATGGAGTATAAAACACTTGGGCAGAGTGTGGGCTCAATGCATTTTAGACCGTTTGCTTATTAATCTTGGCAGAGAATGAACTCCGATTATATTTCACGATTTCGCACTGGATTATCCATTTTCCGATTGGAAAGCTCTCAGAATCAACCCATCACCAGCAAAAGGAGGGAAATCTTGGCGCTCATTGCCATGTAGCAAGGAAAGAGCACTGGGCTGTGGAGGTAGACAGAATCGACTTTTGAGTCCTGGGTTCTGGCATTGTCTCGCCGTGGGCTTTGACCCTGAGTCTTGGGTTTTTTCATCTGAGCAATGGGAATGAGGATGCCAGGATGGGAAGCTGGGTTTGTATTACTGTCTCTGTTTTATGGTGAACAGAGAGCTTCAGAGATTTGCCCCAGTCACACAGTTAGCCTAGAAGCTCTTTGGACTGTGTCCAGGGTTGTCCCAGAGTCCTTTGTGCCCTTGCTGTGAAATAATGGCCTTTCCCCCTCATCTTCAAAGTTCAGACATTTTCCTTGAAGGAGTCTTAACTGGATGGTTCATGTGACTTGTCCTTAGCTGAGAAGAAATGCATTGTGTTCCTGTAAACGTCTCTTAATTGCACTATTTGGAGTTTTTTTCTGCAAAAGTTCATGAACTATTCAGTTCATTAAGCTATACTTAGTGAAAATTGCACCTACGAGAGTTTGAGGGTGCCCTTGTTTATGTTTTGGTGCTGTAGGCCTGTTGTTTGATTACATTTGTAGAAAGAAAAGAAATATACCAGATGTTTTATTTGATTTACTTCCCTTGGTTGGTACTTTTGGTAGGGTGAGGAAAGTTGAAAAGGGAACCCTTACTTTGCAGAGGAGTTACTGCTGTTCAGAAACACGATGTTGGGTGCCAGGACAATGCTGTGTAAACCCTGAATGGTGATGGTCTACTGAAAATGATCAAATATGTGCTAAAAATTTAAAATTTGTTCTACAGATGGATGGGGAATTATAGCAATTGTGAAACTGATTAATTTCTTAACAATTAGAGTTAAATGAGTAATTTCTGAACAATTAGAGTTAAATGATTAATTTCTTAACAATTAGAGTTCTTACTCGCCTTTACTTCTTAGAGGCTCAGTTGCCCTGTGTGTTTCACCTTATGCTCTGGGATGTGAAAGCCGAGGCTCGCAGAGGGCAAGTAATTTGCCCAAGGTCACACAGAACTGAGTACTGGAGCCTTCTGTTTTCTGGAATTTAAGAACATGAACTTTAAGAAAAACTCTAGAAACTGTTTTTTTTTTTTTTTGGTGGAGGTGGGAAAAGGGGCTAATTTAGACTAAGACTTCCAGCTTGGTATTTTGCCAGCTTTCTCTTATTTCTGGTTATCTGACCATAAAATAGAAAGCCAGCCTCATTAATAATTTTAGGACGAGGGTTTCTTTTTCAGAGATGGTGGCAGAATTGAGGTAGTTAAGAGTCAATCTAGCAGTCTGTTCCTTTCTAAGAAGTTCAGGAATAGGCGAGCCTGAAGCCCTTTGATGTGTGCATTCGTGTAGTTTGAGAAGGAGAGGAAGCAGGCATGCATCATTTGTTAAGCACCTGCTCTGTGGTGGGCTGTGTTCTCTCTCTCATTCTGTGTATAAACCCCTGGTATTAGTAAGGTGTGGGTCCCTTCCAGGATTTATTGTCTCATTATGAAGCAGGTGTTCCTTCAGCCATGCAAAAGGCAGCAGGAGCCTGGGGACTTGTTAATTGGTCCAGTGCAGGGAGTTGTGGGTGAAGCAGGTCTTGAATTCATCTTCTGGTTCCAAGACCAGAGTTCTCTCTCCTGCCCCGCAGCTTATGTTACATAATGTTTCTTTATGCCTATGTGCAATATAAATCTCTAGTTGGACGGCTGGGAAGTGCTTTTGGCTGGCTTTGTCGCTTCAGCTTTCTGAAAGGAACGGCTTTCACAAACACGGATAGGGATTTGGATTTTCATGTTGTGATCATTCATATTCCAGAAGTGGGAAAGGTCATTCCCACAGATATTCCACGAAACCCCCGAAGCGGTGGGTCCGAAATGAGTTGGCTTGCCCTAGGATGGTCACATTTTTTTCTTTTTTTGATATTTAATACCATGCATACCTTTTTTTAAAGAAAGATTTCATGAATGGAAAGGTTGAAGTCAAAAGAAAGGCAAAATAAAACCTCACCCACAAACTCATCATTCTTTTTTTTTTTAATTGAAGTATATTTGATTTCCAATGTTTCAGGTGTACAGCAAAGTGATAAAGTTATGTATTAAACTCATTCTTTTTTTGACTTGATTTTTAAAAAATAATTGATTTTATTTACTTATTTTTCTTTCGGCTGGTCTGGGTCCTTGTTGCCGCGCGCAGGGGCTGTTCTTTGCTGTGGTACTTGGGCCTCTCATTGCAGTGGCTTCTCCTGTGGTGCACACGCGCTAGAGTGTGCAGGCGTCAGGAGCTGTGGTCTGTGGGCTTAGTTGCTCCATAGCATGTGGGATCTTCCCAGACCAGGGTTTGAACCTGTGCCTCCTGCATTGGCAGGCAGATTCTTATCCACAGAACCACCAGAGAAGCCCAAACTCATTATTCTTAAATAGCTTTTGCTAGTGTTTCTTTCTTCTTTTATTTGGTGTTGTATAATAATATAACATTTAGCGTGTTAACTATTTTTAACCTTTTCCATTCACACTGTCGTGCACCCATCATCACCATGCATCTCTAAAACTTTTTCATCTTCCTAAACTGAAACTGCATACCCCTTAAACCATAGCTCCGCATTTCTCCTGCCCCCTAGTCCCTGGCAACTAACTACCATTTTATTTTCTGTATCTGTGAGCTTGACTCTTCTAGATGTAAGTGGAATTGTATCGTATGTGTCTTTTTGAGACTGGCTTTCACTTAGCCTAATTACATCTGTGTTGTAGCGTGTGTCATCATTTCCTTCCTTCAGGGCTGAATAATATTTCATTGTATGTGTATGTCATATTTTGTTTATCTATTCATCTGATGATAGACAGTTTGTTTTCATATCTTGACTCCTGTGCATGCCTAACGCTGGTACAAACATTATGTACACATATCTGTCTGAGTCCCTACTTTCAGTCCTTTTGAGTAAATAGGTACTCAGAACTGAATTGCTGGATCATTCATGATAATTCTGTTTAATTTTTTGAGGAACTCCACATTGTTTCCACGACGGCTGCACTAATTTACATTCCCATCAGCAGCGCACAAGGCGTCTGATTTCTGAAGTGATATCTCATTGTAATTTTGATGTGTGTTTCCCTAACAATCAGTGATGTTGAGCATATGTTCATGTGTTGTTAGTGTTTACAATATTATTATTATTTGACAATATTATTGTTAGTGTTTATCCTTCCAAGTGTTTACTTTGGCATTTCTTTCTTTCTTTCTTTCTTTTTTTTTTTTCCAGAATGTAATCACAGACTAGGCAAAACTATGTTTGAAATACTCTGTATTTTCCACCAAGTGTCATCATCAATAGGTCTAGACTTTGCAGCAAAAGTGCACACCCACCCAGTTAGTGCTGTATTTCGTGATCATTTTCACCACCCCCAACTCTTCTCAGGAACGCCAAGATCACTGGAATGTCAGCAGCGATCTGTCAGAAGGACCACGGGGCACATGGTAAATGTTCTTCTGGATTCCAAGTAAAGGCTCTGAGGTTTATTTTGCAGTGGAAGGGGTCTTAGGACAAGTTTTAATTTTTCCTTCAATCCAGATGCCTGGAAGATTTGCAGACAGCCTGTCTGTGACCTGTCTGACCTCATAACTCGGACCCTTCAATGAACGGGTTAATTGCATTGCCTTGATTTCTGAATAGAGAATAGTGTTTGTGGGGTGAGCACACCCTTCCCTCCTGTGGGTCTAAACTTCCTTTTGTCTTTTCTTTGGAATCTTTAGAGCATTTTATAGAGACATTGTTCTGGGGTTGACTTTCCCAGGCCATCCCTAAGGACTAGGGAACCCACGTGTCGATTCACATGTAAGGCATGCTGGGAAGATCAGACTGATGGAGTTTGCAGCTGGCCCTGCTCCATCCCTGTGACTGTCCCACACCACCACGCCCAGGTTTCCTCATCCATAACATGGGGGTAATATCTGCCAGCATGCACTGTTGTGGGGGAAAAGGAGTGAGCTGATTAATCAGTGGATTAGTTTCCTAAGCCACAAATTTGGTGGTTTAAAACAGCACCAATCTCCCTCCCAGTTCTGGGAGCCAGAAATGCACAATCAGGCTCGCTGGGTAAAAATCGAGATTGTTGGTCTGGGGCACACTTTCTCTGAGACTCCCGGGGAGAACCTGTCCCTCACTTCTCCCAGCTTCCGGTGACTGCCCGAATTCCTTGGCCGGTGGCTGCATCACTCCTATCTTTGCTTCTGTGTACACTCTCCTTGTAGCTACGCATCTCCCTATGAGTTTCCATATTTTCAGGATTACCATGACCGCATTTTGGTTAAGACCCTCAACTCTATCTCTTGACATGTAAGGTAATATTCACAGGTTTTGGAGATTAGGGCTTGGGACTGTCTGAGGGGACATTTTTTAGCCTTCCACAATCAGCAAAAATAGTAGCGGTATTCTCCACCAGTGATTTTGTGTGATTGGGACTGTCTGAAAGTTTCTTACGTGGGTCATCTGAGATCACAGGGTGGGTCAGGGAACAGTTGTGGCCTTAACCCCCACCCTGTGACTACTTCAGCCTCTGGCGTAGTGCCTGGCCCAGTACCTGAGAGCTTCCTGTATCTCCAATAATTTTCTGCTACACTGTGCTGTCTCTCATTCAGTCTTATTCTAATAACCCTTCTTTTTTTTTTAAGAGTAATAATTAATTTGTCTTTGGCTGGGCCGGGTCTTTGTGCTGCCCAGGCTTTTTCTCTGGTTGTGGCGATCGGGGGCTACTCTCTGGTTGCGGGGTGTGGCCTTCTCATTGCAGCGGCTTCTCTTGTTGCGGAGCGCAGGCTTTAGGGCACGCGGACTTCAGAAGCTGCAGCACGTGCGCTCAGCAGTTGCGGTACCCAGGCTCTAGAGCACAGACCCAGTAGTGGGGGGCACGTGGGCTAGTTGTTCCACAGGTTGGGGGGGTCTTCCTGGATCAGGGATTGACCCTGTGCCTCCTGCGTTGGCAGACGGGTTCTTTACCACTGAGCCACCAGGGAAGCCCTGTCCATCTTTTCTTCTTCTTTTTCAATCATGGAGGACTTAAGTTATGTTGGCACCAATAGTGTGTTGAGTTTTGCAGGGTTGAGCTTGGGATCCATAGCTCTGATGAGACAAGAGGACACGATTTCAAATATGGGTTAATCACACCTGAGTATTAGTCGTTCCCTTCCTTTGGCACCCACAGGGACGTTTCAGTGGAGCCAGTGAGGACCTCTTGTGGGACACAAACCCGTGTCTTTCCCAGCATTCCTGAATAGGTTTTCACCCGCTCAGTGAATCTTACCTTGGATCGTGGCCATGATTGGGAGCTCAGTGTTCATGTTTCTTAACTCACTTGTCTCATGGAGGTTTTTCCAGTTCCAATGCTAGTTTTACTCTGTAGGAATGGGTGTTGCTCGCATTATGTGCCTGAATGTATGTAGTGGTGGAGGTTTGATAGCCTGTAAAGTTGCTGATTTCACACTGTCTCTTCTGATTTTAGAAGTGGTTCCCTAGGTTAATTCAACAAGCAGGTGTTTATTGCATGCCAGGCTCTGGGGGGCTTGCCAATGGAACTCCTAAACCAAGTGCATAGAGGTGGAATAAAGCGTTGATCGTAATCTACACCAATGGAAGCCGAGCTTCAATGGGCATCAGAGCCTGATTTAACAAGAGACCTTGTTAAAGCATAGATTGATGGCTCAGAGATTGTGATTTAGCAGGTGTGGGATGGAGGGCAAGAATTTTGATACTGATGCTGCTGATCCAGGGACCACACTTTGAGAACCACTGTGCATGGGAGTCATGGATGACAGACCGTCTAACCCAGATTGGAGGTCAGAAGGGCTTCCCAGAGGTGGAAGGGGTTCAGCTGGCCTTTGAAGGATGGGTTGGATTTTCCTAGATGGAGAAAAGAAGAGGGTGTGTGGCAGGGTAGGGAATGGAATGCCAGGTCATGATTTTGGAGGGGTGGCCCGTGAGTGAAGCAGGAAGAAAGATGCAAAGACTGAAAACAAATTCCTGTGCCCTTGGAGCCAGTGTAGACCCCTTGAAGGGTCTTTTTTTTTTTGTTCGAGGGCCCAGGGATTTTAACGTTTCTGTAAAAGTGCAGTCATGTCTGCGGAAAGCTAAGTGCCTGTTGGCGAACCTGACAAGGTCCTTCCGTCCACTTCTGTGTCAGTATCTTGAAATGGGTTTGGAGGCTCTGCAGGTACACGTGTGATATGAATAATGAGGGTTGGAAGCAAGAAATAATGTGGCTGTATCTCGCTTTCCATCTCTCCCGACATGGGACACAAGCTTTCCACTTGAACAAAATCAGCTTTGTTCTGTGATTTCCCCCACCCACCCACTGCCAGCTTCAGGCCCCAGGAGGCCTGTTTCTTTCAGAGTGGGCAAATCAGCCCCAGGGGTGGGGACCACACTGAGGACTACAGGCAAGGGCTCTGCATTTCATGTCCTGGAGGATTCTGGGACTGGTTGCATCAAGATTGAATCTTTTTACTTTCTTTCTACCTTGTAACACTGTCAGTCTGCATTCCTGACCCTGTGTATTGGTAGCTCACCTTTAGAACCCCAGAAGCAAGAACCTGGAATTTGCAAATTTTCTTGTTCAACCAGTTTGGTTGGATAATTGCCTTCTCAGTTGAAAGCAGTTTTTACTTTCTTGAGACCTGGGTTTGTATTATGTTTGGGGGCAAATATCTTTGATTCTACAGTGGCGGGGAGGCGGGGGTCGGTTTGTCATTTGTGCTCTCTGATCATGAGGTGGAAGGAATTGGGGGATGGGGTGAAAGAAGGGGGCTGTCAGCAGCTTTTGAGATTCAAAGGGGATTCACATCCTCCCCCGCCACATACACCCCCCCACCCCCCAGTAATGTCCCTCTGTTGCATTCCTTTGGGGGAGTGTGCTGGAACATTGTTTTTACAAACAGATCTGGTTTGATGTAAAGATAGCACTTGATAGGCATGATCCCTGTATAAGAGACAGACGCCTTTAAAAAAATNCCTGTGGTCATGTATGGATGTGAGAGTTGGACTGTGAAGAAGGCTGAGCACTGATGAATTGATGCTTTTTAACTGTGGTGTTGGAGAAGACTCTTGAGAGTCCCTGTGAGACTCTTTAGTCTCCCCTGCAAGAAGATCTAGCCAGTCCATTCTGAAGGAGATCAACCCTGGGATTTCTTTGGAGGGAATGATTCTAAAGCTGAAACTCTAGTACTTTGGCCACCTCATGCAAAGAGTTGACTCATTGGAAAAGACTGGGATGTTGGGAGGGATTGGGGGCAGGAGGAGAAGGGGACGACAGAGGATGAGATGGCTGGATGGCATCACTGACTCGATGAACATGTGTCNCTGAAACTCTAGTACTTTGGCCACCTCATGCAAAGAGTTGACTCATTGGAAAAGACTGGGATGTTGGGAGGGATTGGGGGCAGGAGGAGAAGGGGACGACAGAGGATGAGATGGCTGGATGGCATCACTGACTCGATGAACATGTGTCTGAGTGAAGTTGAGAGATGGTGATGGACAGGGAGGCATGGCGTGCTGCAATCCATGGCATCGCAAAGAGTCGGACACGACTGAGCGACTGAACTGGGCTGAACAGAGGCGTCATGGAGCCAGTCCCTCTTGGATGCCGAGGGACTGCTGTTCTTTCCTAATGTTTGCTCCAGGACAGAGAACATTCTTTATCGGGAATGGGAAGATGAGAGTGTTTCTCTTGATATTTGGTGCTTCATGTCTCTTTCCTTGGACTGGATCACTTGTAGCAGAAGACGGAGGCAGGGGGAGCCTCATTTAGGGGACAGTTGGCATCATCATTTAGTGCCTAAATGTGCATTAGGAGAGTGTCAAAAGCTCAGAAAAAAAACAAGACCTATCTCATCCCTTCGAGGAAGTCTAATTCAGTGTAACAGATATTTGTGAAGCTGCCCACTCCATGCAGGCATGCTGCCAGTCCTCGAGCTCTACACTGTGCTCCTGCCTCGAGTTAGTGCAGAGGTCTTCACTCGGCCTTCTCCTAGGTCCAGACCTCTTTGCCCAGGGCTGTCGGATTCGTTTTTCTAGAGTGCACCTCCACTGTGTCACTGCCACACCCTACTTCACCCCACCTTCCCTTGCCTGTCAGACCAAGGCAGGTGCCTCAGCCTGGCGTCAAGCCCCACCCGGTCTCACTGTCCATTTTTTGTTTGTTAACTCGTGATTGGTCTGTGCATACCCTGTATTTCTGACTTCCCACTCGGCTCAGTGGTAAAAAATCTGCCTGCCAATGCAAGAGATGCAAGTTCGATCCCCGGGTTGGGAAGATACCCTGGAGCAGGAAATGGCAACCCACTCCAGTATCCTTGCCTGGGAAGTCCCATTTCCAGAGGAGCCTGGTGGGCTACAGTCCATGGGGTCAAAAAGAGTCGGACACGCCTGAGCACACATGTCAGCCCAGTTTGACCCGAAGAATGTTTCTGGAATTCTTGGAGTTTTTTTGTTTGTTTTTGGTTTTGCTTAAGCTGTTGCAACTGTCTGAAAATCCCATCTACCTAATTCTTCATTCTTAAAGAGCCACTTGTAGTGACACCTCTTTTGAGAAGCCTTTCTTGAAAGTCTCAACTCAATAAGATCTCTTCTTTTTTTAAAAGACTTCTGTCATTTTATCTCTCTTTTTTTCATATCTCTTTCTAATCATTGGTTGTGTGCTTTATATAATTGTGTTTTTACCCCCGTTACACTCCTCTCTCTTTCTGATTAGAGTACACATTCTTTAAAGGGTCACTTCATCCTTCCCACTCTCTCACTTCCCATGTTCTAGAAAGAATTGAGGGTCACCTGGGCTCTATCTCTGGATTTCCCTGGTGGCTCAGATGGTAAATCATCTGCATACAGTGCGGGAGACCTGGGTTCGATTCCTGGGTCAGGAAGATCCTCTGGAGAAGGAAATGGCAACCCACTCTAGTACCCTTGCCCGGAAAATCCCGTGGATGGATGAGTGTGTTAGACTACAGTCCATGGGGTCGCAAAGAGTTGGACACGGCTGAGCGACTTTCACTTGGGCTCTGTCTGAAACCTAGCTGAATTCTCCTCAGACCCACACCGCACCTGGCATGCTGTTGGCTTTCAGATATTTGCAGGATCGAGCTTCCTTCTTTAGAGGAAAAAGGTCCCTGAGTGGTATTGGTAAATTTACAATTGCAGACGAGGATTCACTGCTGGCCCGGTGGTTAGGATTCTGGCCTTTCACTGTCCGATTCAATCCGTGGTCGAGCAACTGAGATCCTGCAAGCCTTTTGGTGTGGCCAAAAAAGAGAAAAATTAAAAAATTGTAATTATGGATGTCTGAGGATGTTCATATATTTATTAACAATGTAAAAACTTCATTAAAAATATACACATATTCACCAGCTACTTAACTTCATGCAAAAGACAACTTCATTAAAACACATCTTGAGGATCTTTATCTTCCTAAATTCACTGCTTGTCTTCTCACTGAGCACTTGTGTGCTGTTTTTGGAATCAGTATATATGTAATGTGATACATGGATTTTTTCTTTCTCACTTAACATTTCATATTATACATTTAAAGGTAATTATTTTTAATGCCTACAGGAAACAAGTTCTTGAAGAATAAACCTGCAGGCAGATAGAAGAGAGACCTTCTGTCTAATGAGATGGTGTTGTCATTTATTATATGTCTGTTTTCTGAGAATAGAAAACCTCACATGAAATTCGCATCTTGAGCAAGATGATTTAAGTACTATTATCTATGGCTTGTGCCTCTCACCAGCCTCCATTCCTGAAAAAAATTGCCTTGTTAAGTGTTCTTTTCCTCAAGCCTTAAAGATTCATGAGTCAGTTTATTTAAAGTCTAAATTCGGAGAAGCCTTTTAACAGCTGGTACTTTGTGAACTGCTAAAGCAGAGGAGATAAATGCGTTCCAATCCTCACTTCCCTTACTCTTCTCATCGTAGAGCACCCATTATCTACCTCTCGAATATGTCTGAAAGGATATCAGCTACTTAACTTTCTGTTGCGGTGAGTTATAGTCAGGGTGCAGAGGAGGCAGAGTTGGGACGCGGATTGGTAATTGACAGGAAGTCATCATAAAGGTTCCAGTCACATGTCCTCCCTCTGTCTGGCTGTGGATCTCATCCCTACCATTGGACACGTTCTGTTTCAGCTTTGAGGAATTGGTAGGACCTCAAACTCTTAGGGAGCCTTGGTGTAGGGTTCTATCAGTGAGGACGTTTTTGATTGTTAGAAACAAAAGACAGCTGACCCTTGGAAGGGGAGGGTGGAGGGAAGCTCAAGAGGGAGGGCATATATGCATACCTGGAGCTGATTCACTCTGTTGTATAGCAGAAATATAATTGCCTTGTAAAGCAATTATACTCCAAAGAAAAGAATCAAGAAAACAACACATACACAAAACAATACAGGAGTTAGTATTTCACCTGATGGTTTCAAGGTTAATTCAGCAATTCAGTGCTGGCCTCAGAATTGAGTTCTTTGGTTCCATTTTCCTGCTTCACTGTCCTCAGTGTATTTGCTTGTGCGTGCACGCTAAGTTGGCTGTTCAGTCATGTCTGACTCTTTGTGACCCCATGGGCTGTAGCCAGCCAGGCTCCTCTCAGCCAGGCGTGGCTGAGGGGGGCTGACCTGGTGGTCCGTGGCGCTCGCTCTCTGGGCCCTTTCCTCTCTGAGATGGATGAGGAGCTGACAAGCTGTGTAACACTCAGGGTGGCGCCTTTACTCGGGAGCGGCTCCCTTGCAGGGGTGCGTGTGCAAGGCCTCTGGGGCGTGGCTTGCCCGTGTGGGTTGTCATCAAGGCTGCCGCGGGCACGGGCGACCCAGGGTGTGCCCGCGCGTCCTGCCAGGCGGGGGTCTGCATCTTTGCCCCGAGCGCGGGGATTGCTACCTTATGGATGGGCGTGAACTTGGTGCTGCCGGCCGTCTTGACATGTGTGTTTGGCTGGAGTTTTTGTTTTCCTCATTGTTTCTTTTCTGCCCGTAAAGGCATTTCTGTGGGAGAGAATGTAGAAACGCAGGAAGGTACAGAGAAAGAGGGCATCAGAGGAGAAGGTACAGAGAAAGAGGGCATCAGAGGGTGAGACGACTGCATGGCATCACCGATGCAATGGGCATGAACTCGGGCAGACTGGGGGACGGTGAGGGACAGGGAAGCCTGGTGTCCTGCAGTCCATGGGGTCGCAAAGAATCGGGCACGACTGGGCGACTGAACGAGAACACCACCAGCAGAAGAAGTCGCCCGAGTTTCATCACTTACGTAGAAAGAGCTGCTGTGGACGTTTCGGTCCTTTTAGCTCATACATCTCTGTCCTGTCTCCCTCCTTCCGCTCTTTCCGCCTCCCCCGCCTTTAAAAATCAGCACATAAAGAGGATCACCCAGAGTACAGATACAATGTCATACTTTTTCCCCGGTTAACAGACTGACTGGGATTGGACTGATTGCACCACAGTCCTTGACTGAGCCGTGTGTGACCGCTACGTGCCTCAGTTTCCTAGTCTGTAAAAGGGGACGATGGTTATTTGATGCCTCATTGTAAAGATCTCCAAGAAGCACTCAGTCTGGTGCTGGTGGTAGTGTCTTTTGGCTGAAGTTCCTTTTTATCTCAGTGATCAAACGCCATCACACCTTTCCACAAAACCCAGAGTACTGGGACTGAAAAGCGGGACTGAGAACCGTAGCTTCTGGCAAAGGAAGATAGGATGTACTGGGTGGCGTAGAGTAGGGTTTCTTAACCTTGGCACTGTTGACCTTCAGGCTGGATGCATCTTTGTGATGAGGGGCTGTCTCCTGCCTTGCAGGGGAGGCTGTAGTATCCCTCCCCGCACCCCAGGCACCGTCAGAATCGCCTTGGGTTGAGACCTACTGGGCTGCCTCCTCAGGGTTTGTCACGTGGGACTGCCTGTGGGTACCTGGAAGAAAACTGATGGCCTACCAGGACACGCAGCCATGAAGCTCGGGCACAGGGCTCGCCTGCCTCCTTCCTCCGGCTCCGAACAGCTCTTATGCATTTGGTTGGAAGCTGCAAGATCCAGCAATGTTCGAATCGGGGGGTCGATGTGCCCCTGGCTGTGCCCTCTGTGAGCCTGGTGAGAGCTTATGGCATTTGGTGAGTGGTGCTGCTGGATTCGTGGTCTCAAGAAGCTTTAACTCAGGGAACAAAGACAGTCTCAGTCGCTCAGAGCTTTGTGTAGATTTTCATTTAAAGTGAAAGTGGCAGAAAAATCTTCCGACATAGACATCACAAGAGGGTAGAAGGGTACCCCTCCTCACTAGTTTAAGCAGGGCATTGTGTACTTTTCTGCTAGCTGCTGAAAATAGATACAAAGAATACCTCAAGGTCTGTAAAAGTGCCACCAGACCCTTTCCCAAGGCATACATCCTGAGATAACTCCAGCACAAGATTAGCCAGGGAGAACGGTTCCAGGGCGCCAGCTCTGGGTGAGATATACTGTTGCTATGTAATCAGGGGTGCAAGTCTTGAGAAATAGGTTCCCAGGCAAGATTTGTTACAATTATAATAATTATTAACATGGAGTCTAAGCAAAGCGTTTCCGTGAGTAAGACATTGTGCTGTGTGGTCATTAGCTCCTTAAGAAAGGCCAGTTCTCAGGCAAGATTGTTGCACAAGACTTCAGGAAAGCATGAGCTAAAATGTTCACCTCCTCCTTAAAGGGGTCTGGACTGATTCAGCTTTAACTCTCTCACTGTCCTTTCTGGGCTCCATGTTGAGATGCCTGCCCCCCTCCCTCAGGCCCCCGATCACTGGGTAAAGGACCACACAGCAGGGAGGTTCCTCCAGCAGTGATGTGGCTCCCATTCTGTCCCAGGCTGTGGGCAAGGCACCTCTGCTCATGGGGCTGCTGCTCCCAAACTCCTCCAGATCAAAGACCATCCGGCTCTAGTGGTCCTGGAGCTCCCAGGAAGGGAGCCAACCCGTCCCCTTCTCTGCCCAGAGCCTGGCCAGACTGCTGAGCGCAATCACGAAGAGCTGTCTAATGGAACGCTGTACGGTTCAAGCACACTGCTGAGCCCAGGGCAGAGGTCGGGACCCAGGGTTTGTCAAGCATCAGTGCGGTGCTTGGCACATCTCAGTGTGGGCGCTTCCTCGGTCCCTCTTGTCTTGACCCTGAAGGATGTCGTTCCACCCATCTGTGGTTCCCCAGTTCAGTGGTAGATTGATAGTGACACAGATGGCCGTCAGGGGGCAGTGGGGAGTTTTTATACAATCATCGTAAGTTACTTTCCATTTAGAGGTATTACAAAATATCTGCTGTATCCCTTGTGTTGCACAATACATCCTCAAGCCAGTCTCACACCCAGTGGCTTGTCCCTCCTCCTTCCGCAGTCCTGTGTTCCGGTACACCCCTGTCCCGTCACTAACAGTTCCGTTCTCTATTGTTTTTCTGTTTTATTCACTAGTTTGCTGTCTTTTTTTTTTTTTTTGGAATCCACACATAAGTGATATACTGTATTTGTCTTTCCCTGTCAGGCTTATTTCACTGAAATCTGTGAGCCCTTCACACGTAGGCGCTCCAAGTCCATCCTTGCTGCTGCAAATGGCAAAATGTTGTTCTTTTTCATGACCAAGTAATATTCCACAGTATATACCAGATCTTCTTTATGCATTCATCTGATGATGGCCACTTAGGTTGCTTTTCCATATCTTGGCAGTTGTAAACAATGCCGCTGTGAACATTGGGGTGCATGTATCTTTTTGAATCAATGTTTTTCTTTTTTAAATATATACCCAGGAGTGGAATTGTTGGGTCATATGATAGTTCTGTTTTTAGAGAAAAGTCTCTGCTGTTCTCTATCGTGGCAGCACCAATTTGAACCAGTAACGCACAAGGGTTCCCTTCTCTTCACATCTTGAGGTCTCAATTTTGACTTGTAATTCCACAGTTAGCCTTTTGGCTTCCCCCGGCCTCCCACTTCTATGCTGTCAGGCAGCAGTGATATTAAGCACTTCTGCTTCTTTGTCTCGAGGTTTCCGTCTGAATTTCATAGGCTCCTAGCAAATGCCTCAGGGAGCTGCGAAATGTTCACCCAACAGCACAACCTCTTGGTGTCTGATTCCTGGCGTGGTCTCAGCGTAAGTGATGTGAGGATTAGAATGACCCGGTCTGAGAGCCACTTGGGGCTGCTCTCCTGGGACCAGTGGCAATACACGTGGGTCACAAAGGAAGGCTGGGGAGGCAGCTCGGTGTCCTAGACTCGGTCTTGACTCTGTTTCTCTGTGGCTTTTTCACCCCAAGGGAGGCCTTCAAGGCACACAGCCTGCCTTGTAGTCTCTTCTCTAGCTTGTGGAAATGGTCTTACCTGCAGGCTCTGTTCTGGGGCTGCCATACATGAAAAGTGAAGTATCATTTTCTAGCTCGTGACCTGGCTGTTCCTGAGAAGGCCTTGGCTCTGGGCTGCTGTCAGGGCCCTCCCTGGCCTGTATCTCCATCCTGGGCGAGTGGAAATCTGAAATTTCAGGACACGCAGTGCTGTGAGCTTCATGGTGTGACTGGTAGCTGGGCCTTGAGTGGGTTTGTGTTAGTCACTCAGTCATGTCCGATTTTGCGATCCCCGGGATTGTAACATGCCAGGCTTCTCTGTCCATGGGATTCTCCAGGCAAGAATACTGGAGTGAGTAACCATCCCCTTCTCCAGGGGATCTTCCTGACCCAGGGATTGAACCTGGGTCTCCTGCCTTGCAGGCAGATTCTTTACCACCTGAGCTACCAGGGAATCCCATGTCGAAAGCAGTGGATGAAGGATTTGAAACTCACAGATTTCCACTCCTCNCTTCTCCAGGGGATCTTCCTGACCCAGGGATTGAACCTGGGTCTCCTGCCTTGCAGGCAGATTCTTTACCACCTGAGCTACCAGGGAATCCCATGTCGAAAGCAGTGGATGAAGGATTTGAAACTCACAGATTTCCACTCCTCCAGACTTCTGCAAATTCTTTCTGTTCCTCCCTCTGATTTTCACACTGATTCAGAAGAGCTACTGTACACGGAAGGTCCTTATTCAGAAGCAGCTGGGTTTGGAGGCCACCCACGATGCGCGCTCCAGTGTTACCTCAGTAAGCAGGTACTGAAGTCTTAACGTATCAGGCTCATACCTGTTGGGTACTGCCCGTGGATGGAGCAGGAACTAAAGCAGACGCTGTCCCTACCCTGGCAGCTTCCTGCTGGAGTCTGCGGGGCCATGGAGAGAGTGAGGTGGTTGGGATGCTGCTGCTGCTGTTAGTCACACAGTTGTGTCCGACTCTTTGCGACCTCACGAGCTGTAGCCTACCCTCCAGGCGCCTCTGTCCATGGGATTTCCCCAGCAAGAATACTGGAGTGGGTTGCCGTTTCCTCCTCCAGGGGATCTTCCTGGTCCAGGGATTGAATATGCATCTCCTGCAAGCCATCCTCCCAGATGGCTTCCCAGATGGTGCTAGTGGTAATGAACCCACCTGCCAATGCAGGAGACAGGAGATGTGCATTCAATCCCTTGGTTGGGAAGATTCCCTGGAGAAGGAAATGGCAACCCTCTCCAGTAATCTTGCCTAGAAAATCCAGTGGACAGAGGAGCCTGGTGGGCTATGGTTCATAGGGTCACAAAGAGTCGGACTTGAACTCAAGTGACTTTTAGCACTTCTGCACCGCAAGCGGGTTCTTTACTGCTGGGCCACCAGGGAACCCCGGGGGTTGGGAGACAGTGTGCTTACGGGGTTTCCTACCTCCTTTTTCAACCCTGATCAAGGGTCTGTAACAGCTGCTTCACTCCCGTTTTCCACGGCCGCCCAGTTCTGCTTGGACGTTCTCCTGCTGGACTCAGCTTGCCCGCCTGCTGGGGACACAAGGAGACTGTTTCTGGTTCTCCGTGTGTGTTTGTTGGGCTGCTCCTCGGCGGGGCGTGCCCACTCTCGCACTGCTGACTAGTTTACAGTCACCTCTCCCCATTCTTGATTTTGCCACCCTCTCGAGTAATGGAAGGGCCCCCTGCGCCAGCACCCTGGGTGTGACCGGGAGCCTTTGCCCCTGGGTCTGCTCTCGTCTTCCCGAATGAGTGCTAGAGGCTGTCACAGGGAAGCTGCTTCTCCTCGGAGGCGTCCACAAAGCCAGAAGTGAGCCTCACCATGTTGCAACTGTGACATGTGTTTGAAAATAAAGTTTTAATTAGAAGGAGCATTTCTCAGCCTCAACCTGGTGCTGGCTGTCTTAACACTGAGACTAAAATAAACCAGCTCCTGCTTCTTGGCACCTGACCCACTCTACCACTTACATGCTGACTCTTGCGGGTGGAAACGTGGTATAGTGGCGTGTGTGTCTTTTCAAGACCTCTGGCTTGAAAAGTGGAGGGATGGTGTTTGCCCCCAGGGTGGTGGGGTCTGCAGCGCCGTTAGCTTTGGACTTAACGGGTTTTGGTCTGTTTGTGTGAGTGTATGCTAAGTTGCTTCAGTCGCCACCCGGGAATCCCTTTCGTCTACCTCATTTCTTTTTATTTTCTGCCCAAACCTCAAGGCTTGCAGTATCTTAGTTTCCCAACCAGGGATTGAACCTGGGGTGATGGTGGTGAAATGCCAAGTCTGGACTGCTGGACCATCAGCAAACTCCTCCTTATCTTCAGTTCATTTCAGTTCAGTTCAGTCACTCAGTCGTGTCCGACTCTTTGTGACCCATGAATTACAGACACCAGGCCTCCCTGTCCATCACCAACTCCCAGAGTTCACTCAGACTCACGTCCATCGAGTCCGTGATGCCATCCAGCCATCTCATCCTCTGTCGTCCCCTTCTCCTCCTGCCCCCAATCCCTCCCAGCATCAGAGTCTTTTCCAATGAGTCAACTCTTCCCATGAGGTGGCCAACGTACTGGAGTTTCAGCTTTAGCATCATTCCTTCCAAAGAAATCCCAGGGCTGATCTCCTTC
>SJYV01007576.1:2295044-2338936 GCA_006410875.1 Neotragus pygmaeus
CACCCGATGCAAAGAGCTGACTCATTGGAAAAGACCCTGATGCTGGGAGGGATTGGGGGCAGGAGAAGGGGACGACAGAGGATGAGATGGCTGGCATCACTTGCTCGATGGATGTGAGTTTGAGTAAACTCCGGGAGTTGCTGATGGACAGGGAACTCTGGCGTGCTGCAGTCCATGGGGTTGCAAAGAGTCAGACATGACTGAGCAACTGAACCGAACTGAAGAATTAACTCTCTCATAAGGATTAGCGGGCACCGTACTGCAGCATGATCTTAAGTGATACCATCTGCAGTGACCCTATTCCCAAATAAGATCATGTAATGAGGTTTTGGGGGTCAGGACTTTGACATGTGAATTTGGGTGGGAAACATAGTTCAACCCAGAAAGGAGGTTTAGTTTTGTTTTTTTCATTCCAGGAGACTGAAGGAAGATTCTTCCCTTTGTGAAGAATAGTATTTTAAAGAAAAATCTTAATTTAATTTACTACTTTGACTGGGCTGAGTCTTAGCTGTGGCTCATGGGATCTTTATTACAGCATGAGGGATCTTTAGTTGCGGCACATGGGGTTTAGTTCCCTTTATGTGTGTGCTAAGTCACTCAGTTGTGTCTGACTCTTTGTGACCCTATGGGCTGTAGCCCACCAGGCTTCTCTGTTCATAGGTTTCTCCAGGCAAGAATACTGGAGTGGGTTGCCATTTCCCGGGGATATTTCCAACCCAGGGATCAAACCTGTGCTCTTATGCCTTCTGCAGATGGGTTCTTAACCCCTATTGTCACTTGGGAAGCCCCCTAGTTCCCTGAGCAGGGATTGAACCTATGCAGTGGAAGTGTAGAGTCTTAGCCACTGCACCACCAGAAAAGACCCCAAACAGTAGGCATTACTATCCAGTAGGTGCTGAGTAGCTTTCTTTTATGGTCTGAATCGTGGTCCCCCCTCCTCCACATTAGTATGTTGAAAGTCTGCCCTTCCTCTCCCCCCCGTGACTGCCTTTGGATACAGTAAGCCTTTAAGCAGATGGCAGTGGTAGTTGTTTAGTCGCTAAGTTGTGTCCGACTCTTGTGACCGCATGGACTGCAGCCCACCAGGCTCCTCTGTCCATAGGATTCTCCAGGCAAAAATACTGGAGTGGGCTGCCATTTCCTTCTCCAGGGGATCTTCCTGACCCAGGAATCGAACCCGGGTCTCCTGCACTGCAGGCAGATTCTTTACTGACTGTGCTACCAGCAGGGAAGCCCCTTTAAGAAGATAATTAAGATTGAATGAGACCCAAAGAGTAGGGCCCTAATCCAATAGGGATAATGTCCTTATAAGATTGGAAACAGACGCCAGAGCTCTGTCCTCTCTGTGTACCCTACTGGCACCTTGATCTTGGACTTTCAGTCTCCAGAAGTGTGAGGCCATACATTACTGTTGTCAGGTCACCCAACCTGTGGTGCTTTATTATGGTGACCCAAGCAGATAAAGTGGCTTTCAAGGTGGCAGTGGTGGTAAAGAATCTGCCTGCGAGTGCAGGAGACATAAGAGCTGTGGGTTCGATCCCTGGGTGGGGAAGATCCCCTGGAGGAGCAAATGGCACCCCACTGCAGTATTCTTGCCTGGAGAATCCCATGGACAGAGGAGCCTGGCGGGCTCCAGTCCATTGGGTCACAGAGATTCAGACACGACTGAGTGTCTGAGCAGGCAGATGAAGACGCCTGGGCTTCCCCTGTGGCTCAGCTGGTAAAGAATCCACGCGCAGTGCGAGAGACCTGTGTTCAAACCCTGGGTTGGGAAGATCCTCTGCAGAAGGGAAAGGCTACTCACTCTAGTATTCTGGCCTGGAGAATTCCATCACTCTACAGTCTGTGAGGTCACAAAGAATTGGACATCGCTCAGCTGGTAAGAATCTGCCTGCAATGCAGGAAACTTGGGTTCGATCTCTGGTTTGGGAAGATCCCCTGGAGAAGGGAATGGCTACCCTTTCCAGTGTTCTGGCCTGGAGAATTTGATGAACTTTCCTACAGGATAGCAAAGAGTCTGATATGACGGAGCAAATTTCAGTTCACTTCACTTCCTTTCTTCTGATGGTGACAGCTGTGTGTACTTCCGCTTGCAGTACTCTTGGCCATTGTTGAGGTCAGGGTTGGTGAGCCTGCCTTTGTGGTGGCATAGGGCAGGTGGTAGCTTCTGTGTTATATTTAGTCTTCTGTCTCCAGTTAATGGATTGGGTAGCTAAGGATGAGAAAGCTTAAGCAGTTTGCTGGAAGCCACTTTAGTAGATTAGGCATTGGGGCCTGAGGGTGAATCCCGATGCTCTCAGAGCTTGCTTGGGTAAATCCAGGGCAAATATACTTAATTCTTTATTTAAAAATGCAATTCATAGTGATATGTGGATGTCATTGACTAGCAAAGAAATGAAACAAAGTGGGTCAGTGACACACTGCACTGTTTTGTGATAAATGTAGGTTAACTGATTTAATGGAAAACCACAATCTAGGGAAAAGTGGACTTGAAAAGCTTGAATCCTTGAAATACTTCCAGTTATCCAATTATGACTGGGAGAGAGTAAGTGCAGCTCTTTGAGGCTAAAACCTTTTACAGCAGACACTTTTGCTCTGCCTTGTGGTTATAGCTGCCGCTTTAGTTCAGAATGTACTCATTGGATGGTGACTGTGTGCCTGGTTTGTGCTGGGCACTGAACACCAGGAACTACAATGCGTAGTCGTTGTTCTGAAATAGCTGACAGCTCAGTTCAGTTCAGTCGCTCAGTCATGTCCGACTCTTTGAGACCCCATGGACTGCAGCACACCAGGCCTCCCTGTCCAGCACCAACTCAAGTTTGAGCTTGCTCATACTCATATCCATTGAATCTTGATGCCATCCAACCATCTCATCCTCTGTCATCCCCTTCTCCTCCTGCCTTCAATCTTTCCCGGCATCAGGGTCTTTTCCAATGAGTCAGTTCTTCGAATCAGGTGGCAAGAGTATTGGAGCTTCAGCTTCAGCATCAGAACTTCCAGTGAATATTCAGGACTGATCTCCTTTAGGATGGACTGGTCTGCTCACCTTTTAGTCTGAGGGACTCTCAAGAGTCTTCTCCAACACNACGTGAAGTTTTAAAATCCTCACAAAAGATGGATACTCTGATTATGGTGACTCCTGACTTTTAGATGCGGAAGCTGAGTCAGTGGGGTAGTGTCACTTGCCCACCGTCCCCCAGGCAGTACGTGGCAAGGCTGAGTGTTGGCTGAAGTCCCTGGGCTCTTCCTCTGAGCTAAGGCCCCTGGCATAGCCGGGAAAGGAAATGGGTACTCACGGGCTTTGTACGGGATGGAGGCTCTGGATGCTCTCAGGTGCCCTTGCCCGAGTGATCTGATCCTCACTCCCTTTTGGCACCTGTCCTGTTATGGAATCTGAAGTTGATTTTTTTTTTAAAATCAGTCCTTTGTATGCTTCTGTTTGTTTGTACGTGAGATCACCTCCTCAGTCAAGGAAAGGGATAAGAGCTCTGGTGTGACTCCTAAACCTTACCCAGAAGGCATAATACACTCTGGAAGGCATTTCCGGGGTTTAAGAGGAATTTTCTTTTTGATCCCCACAACACCTCTATTTTTCTGTTTTTGATTTTTAGTCACTCACTTGTGTCTGACTCTTCTGTGACCCCGTGAACTTTAGCCCCCCAGGTTCCTCCAACCAGGGGATTTCCCAGGCAGGGATACTGGAGTGGGTTGCCATTTCCTTTTCCAGGGGACCTTCCCCACCCAGGGATCAAACTTACGTCTCTTACGTTGGCAGGCAGGTTGTTTACCAAGAGCCACCGGGCTTCCCTGTTCTGAAGGGTAAAGGGGGAAAGTGTGTGAGGCTCAGAGAGGGTGAGCACATATCCTCAGCCACACAGCAGGTGAGGGGCAGCGCTGGGTTCAGGGCTTGCAATACGTGTCTGTAAAGTAAGGGGCCGACACCACAGTGGGGGTCACCCCTGCCCAGCTCTGGGGCATTTCCTGTGGGCTCAGCCCAGCCCTACTCCTGTGTCCCTGTCTCTGCTCCTGTTCTGGTGCACATACTTCACTTCCACGCTCTTCTGGCTTCCATGCTCTGAGCTTCTCAGAACAACAGGACAAGATTTTCCGTAGCCCGGAACTGTTTTTTTTTTTTTTTTTTTGCTATTGCTATTGCATCCGAGCACCTGCTGAGCTGATGAGCTTTTGAAATGTCACTTGACTATTGGGAGGGAGCCGTGAGTGATTCTCAGGAACACACCATCCCGGCTGCCTTCGTGGGGTGTGTGATGCTGGGCGCAGGGGAGGTGGGGGTCCCTTCTCCAGCCCGGCTGCTTGGAGGCTGCGCTCTGCTCCCGTAGCTGGCATGGGTACCCGCTGTCAGCCTGGCCACTGTTCTTCTCCTGGGTGGCAGTTTCTGTGTTGCTTTTCTCTTAGAGCATTGACTTTCCATTTTTAGGTCAGTTTTGGAGAATTCAGGCTTCTCTCGTGGCTCAGATGGTAAAGAATCTGCTTGCAATGCTGGAGACCTGGTTTGATTCCTGGAGTGGGAAGATCCCTTGGAGAAGGGAATGGCTACCCACTCTAGTGTTCTTGCCTGGAGAATTCCATGGACAGAGGAGCCTGGCAGGCTACAGTCCACGGGGTCACAAAGAGTCAGACATGACTGAGTGAGTGTACTTCACTTCAGTTTGGAGAATACAATTAAAAATTTGACCCTTCGCTTTCTGGGTTTCTCTTTTTGGAAAAAAACGTCCGCGTCTACACAGTTCTGTACTTAACTTCTGACTCGTATACTCAGAGCCTCCTTGAACATGCACACATCGTGGAATCCAGCTTAAAATCTGAGCCCCTCCCCTACCACCATTTGAGGGTAAAATGGACACTGAAAATTTTGATTCTCTCCTCCTCTTCTCATTCCATTGTTGTCAGTTGGAATGAGGGTGGGAAATATTGGGTTGGCCAACAATTCTGTTTGGGTATTGTTATATTACGAAAAACATGAATGAGGTTTTGGCCAACCCAACGCACATCATAGTCAAAATCATGGCAGAGCGTTTAATAAAGGTGTGTTCAGGGTGCTGCGCAGAAGAAAGGGGCAGAAAGGACACTGTGAGGAGAGAGGAGCCCCTCTGGCTTGGTGCCTTCAGTGCATAACGGAGTTCACTTTGTGCATTTTGGGAGAGTGTGGTCTGTGGTGCAAGGCTGACGGCAAGAGGAGTAGGAGGCATTAGCAGAAGAGGGTGGCAGAGGATGAGATGGTCAGATAGCATCACCAGCTCAGTGGCCACGACTTTGAGCAAACTCTGGGAGATAGTGAAGGACAGAGGAGCCTGGTGGGCTGTAGTCCGTGGGGTCGCAAAGAGCTGGACGTGACCGAGGGACTGAACCACAACAGCAACAAGTCTGTGGCACCCTCTCACCCCTGGAAGTCAGGATAGAGGGAGACTGTCACTGGGAGAAGCAGTGGCCTGTGCTGGGGAGGCCTCCAGGTGAACCCGCAGGGAAGAAGCCAGGGGATGCCTGCCCCTTCCTTCCTTCTCTCTCCTGGCACCTACTCTCCTGGTACCTCCCAAGGGGCCAGAGGGCCCGGGAGCCTGGTTGATGCATGTCATCGAGGTCACCCAGGGCTTCCCTGGTGGCTCAGATGGTAAAGAATCCACCTGCAATGCAGGAGACCCGGGTTCGATCCCTGGGTTGGGAAGATCTCCCTGGAGAAGAGAACGGCAACCCACTCCCATATTCTTGCCTGAAAAAATCCCCTAGACAGAGGAGCCTGGTGGGTGATGGTCCATGGGGTCAAAAAGAGCCAGACACAACTAAGGCTTTCCCCTCACTTTACTCTTAGGATACAGAATGAGTGGAAGAAGATGGGGAGTAATACGAAGGGTAACCAGAGGATATTTAGTTTGTTGCCCTTCAGATTTTTTTTTTTTAAAATTACAGTATGATGGCTTTACAAGGTTGTGTCAGCTTCTGCTGTACAACTGAATGAATAAGCTGTATGTGTACATGACTGTGGACTTCCCTGCTGACTCAGACGGTTAAACGTCTGTCTACAGTGTGGGAGACCCGGGTTCGAGCCCTGGTTTGGGAGGATTCCCTGGAGAAGGAAATGGCAATCCACTCCAGTACTATTGCCTGGAAAATCCCATGGACAGAGGAGCCTGGCAGGCTGCAGTCTATAGGGTTGCAAGGAGTCAAACACGACTGAGCGACTTCACTTCACTTCATTTCATACATGACTGTGTGGATCACAATAATCTGTGGAAACTTCTGAGAGAGATGGGAATACCAGACCACCTGACCTGCCTCTTGAGAAATCTTTATGCAGGTCAGGAAGCAACGGTTAGAACTGGACATGGAGCAATAGACTGGTTCTAAATAGGAAAAGGAGTATGTCAAGGCTGTATATTGTCATCCTGCTTATTTAACTTCTGTGTAGAGTACATCATGAGAAACGCTGGACTGGAAGAAGCACAAGCTGGAATCAAGATTGCCGGGAGAAATATCAATAACCTCAGATACGCAGGTGACACCACCCTATGCCAGAAAGTGAAGAGGAAAGTGAAAGAGGAGAGTGAAAAAGTTGGCTTAAAGCTCAACATTCAGAAAACGAAGATCACGGCATCTGGTCCCATCACTTCATGGGAAATAAATGGGGAAACAGTGGAAGCAGTGTTAGGTTTTATTTGTTTGGGCTCCAAAATCACTGCAGATGGTGACTGCAGCCATGAAATTAAAAGACGCTTACTCCTTGGAAGAAAAGTTATGGCCAACCTAGATAGCATATTCAAAAGCAGAGACATTACTTTGCCGACTAAGGTCCGTCTAGTCAAGGCTATGGTTTTTCCTGTGGTCATGTATGGATGTGATAGTTGGACTGTGAAGAAGGCTGAGTGCTGAAGAATTGATGCTTTTGAAGTGTGGTGTTGGAGAAAACTCTTTAGAATCCCTTGGACTGCAAGGAGATCCAACCAGTCCTTCCTAAAGGAGACCAGTCCTGGGTGTTCACTGGAAGGACTGATGCTGAAGCTGACACTCATTGGAAAAGAGTCTGATGCTGGGAGGGATTGGGGGCAGGAGGAGAAGGGGACGACTGAGGATGAGATGGGTGAATGGCATCACGGACTTGATGGACGTGAGTCTGAGTGAACTCCGGGAGTTGGTGATGGACAGGGAAGCCTGGGATGCTGCGATTCATGGGGTCGCAAAGAGTCGGACACGACTGAGCGACTGAACTGAACTGAACTGATACATATATACTCTGCCTCTTGGACCTCCCTCCAACCCCTACCCTCATCCCATTAATCTAGGTCATCACAGAGCACTCTGTACTTTATAGCAGGTTCCCACTAGCTATCTGTTTTACACCTGGTAAATAACTTACCCTGCAGATGGTGCTTTCAAGAGAGCAGAAGTGGCTCTGTCATCCGTAAACACTCTCCCTGGGGATTGGGCATCATGGAAAATTGCTGAGCTCGTGCTATGGAGGTTTTGTTATCCTGTTAGGGATTGGAAGCTTCCTGCTCTTTTCAGATGCTTTGAAATCCAGTCATTTATTTTTTTCTCTATTTTATTTGTATGCCTGTTATTACAGAGAGTGAATGTCTGACTCTTTGCCATCCCATGGACTATAGCCCTCAAGGCCGCTTTAAAAGACTTATTTTGCCTCATGATGATGAAGCAGTCTGCCTCTGCGTCACAGAGGATTGCCTATCAATTACTCACGTGGCATTATGTTTGAAGGTAGTTTCCCCCTATCTTAAGGTAGCTTGATGTATAGAAATGAGCATTTCTGGAGTTTACAAGCATAGAGATTATATGAGGAAGCAACTGTGAAATTAAAAAGTGTTATGCATTGTTATGAGGCTGTGGGTGTAGGTGATGCCACCAAGCTTGGATCTGGGCAGTCTGGGATTGAAGAGCAGACTTGGGCTCCTCTGAGTTCTGTTTTTGTCTGGATCTGGACCTTTGTCCCTGTCCTGTCTTTTGTCTGCCTAGGCCCATTTTAGCAAGAATCTGAAGTCAGTCTACAAAGGAACGTGGGGCCACCCGCCCCGCTTTGGTATGCGATCATCCTCAATATCTGGTCATCCAGGGCTGCCTTCAGCAAAAATCCTATGGCCTGTTTGTTTAATGGGCACCTTCCTACCCAGATGTCTCCTCTTAGTAATTTTCTGACTACTGACCACCTCACTCTGTTTGCTGTGAATCCTCAGCTGTCTTTGTTACATTCTGAGTTGAGCCTCATCTCCCTCCTATTTTACAATAGCTCTGAAAAAAGTCTGTCTTACCATTTTAACAAGCATCACAGTAGTTTTTTTTTCTTAAACTTTACCCACCAGAAACCCTTGAAATTGCTCCAGATCATCTCAAGGACCTCTGGTCCAACCTCACCCAGTGTCGAGAACCACAGGGAGCTCTCTTTGAGGGGTCAGCACCTCCGGACAGCAATCGAGGTGCCCCATTCACTCCCCTGGGGGCTGGTTTTCATTATTGAGAAGCTCTGCCTCCGTTTCAAGCTCAGTCTGTCTTCGCTTTTACTCATTGACCTCAATTCTGCCTTTTTGTAAAACCTGTTCTCTCCATTAAGTGAATAGTTTAGCTTCTTAAATTGAACCACCTCAATGAAGATAATTTTAAGCAGTGTCTATGTTGCCCTTCTTGCTTTCTTTAGCAGGACTCTGAGCCGTCCTGTTTGAGCCAGCGCTGCCAACTTTGGGGTATGGTTCCTTGTAGAAGGCTGCGCTAGGCTGATGCCCTGGAGTTTTACTCTGTGTGGACTCTGTCTTTGTCTTATGAACTCTTGCACTGCCCTGCTTCTTCTCTTCTAAGTCTTTTGCTTCTTTTCTTTGGAGTTAGCTCTTTCTGATGCCTTGTTTGATACAGTTTTATAAATGATGTGCTTCTTTTTCTCTCAATGGAATAAAGTGCATGGGCTTTGTGAAAGCTCGTTATCACTCAGAAGTCTTTTTTTTTTTTTTGAATTTCCAGATTGATAGCTGCTTTCCAGATGTTAACATTATCAGAAGCCTGACCTCCACATGGTATATATTCTCTGAAGGACCTTCTGGGTCCATTAAGGATATAGAAATATATTAGTCTTTTAAATTGATCTATCATTTAGCCCTAAGTCTGTCTCTCATATGTATTGATTTTCACCCTCTTTTCTTTCTGCATCACCCCATTCATTGGTATATTTGAAAAGCAGTGACTTCTGCAGGATCAGAACAACCAGATTTGTGAAAGAAGAATTTCAGGATGAGGATTTAAAAGGAGAATCAGATTTATTTATACATATTTCAATATGACTCTACGAAAAGATAGGCATTCTTTTTGTTAAAACAGCAACACAATACTATTATTACATATAAAAAAAGAACAGTGACTCATTTCTTAATATCACTGAATATTCATGTTCAGATTTCTCTGATTGTCTAAGAAATATCTTTTCACAGTTAGTTAAAAATACCTTAGAGCAACCGAGGGATTTAAACAAAGTCCGCAGAGTGTATTTGGTTCATGTCTCTTAAATCTCTCTCTCTCTCTCTTTTGTTTGGCTGTGCTGGGTCTTCCATGCGGCAGGTGTTTCTCTAGTTGTGGTGAGCCAGCTTAGTTGCTCCAAGGCATGTGGGATCTTAGTTCCTTGACCATGGATCAAACTCTGGTTCCCTCCACTGGAATGTGAATTCTTAACCACTGGACCAGCAGGGTAGTCCTTGAAGTGTCTTTTGACACGCAGGTTTCGTGCCCCTCTCTTGTCCTGTCTTGTGATCTATTTGGTCAAAGCAGCTAGATCTTTTGAGTCTTCTGAATCTGGATCTGTGTGGTTTCCTACAGGGTAGATTTTACTGCCCGGATTCTGGTGTTGTCATTTAACATGTTTCATTGTCCCCAAAGTGTCCTGTAAACTAAAGGCTTGCTCAGATTTAGGTTCAAATTTTGGGTCCAGAATAGTTGATACATGATAGCGTAACATATTCTGTCACCCAGTTTGGAAGACCAGCTGTATGGTAGGGTAGAAGCTGATTCTGTGAGGGGAGAACTCTTGTAGCTTGAGAACAAAGGTTGCTGAGAGATTCCTACCTCCTGTATCGAGATTTGAATTTGGTCTTGAAGAATACTCTTGAGTACGAGGGGCTGTGCTCAAAGTCTTGGTGGGTAGTTTCAGATCTACCTGCTGTCTTTAATTATTCCTGCCATTTCTTTCTTTTTTAAAAATATGTTTATTTATTTTACTTATTTGACTTCACCATGCCTTAATTGTGCAACATGTGGAATCTTCAGCTGCGACATACAAACTCATTTGTGGCACGTGAGCTCTACTTCCCTGACCAGGGATGGAACCCAGGCCCCCTGCATTGGAAGTGTGAAGGCTTATCCACTGGGCCACCAGGGAAGTCCATTCCTGCCATTTCTTACAAGAGTGTCTTAAGCGTGCTCTGTCTCACCCCTCTTTCTTATAGCAAAATGAGGATGACAACAGGAATAGGCAAAATCACAGCCCCTGATTCTGTTTTTGTAAATAAATTGTTATGGAACATAGCCATGCCTGTTTTTTAATCTATTGTTGGTATTTGCTTTAGTGCTGCAACGGCAGGGTTGAGTATTGGCCTGAACAAAGCTTGAACTATTTACTGTTTGGCCCTTTACAAAAAGAAAGTTTGCAGACCTCTGGGCTGGAAGGAAAGCAAAGGATAAGGCTTTAGCCTATGGATCAAACGAAAATAATTCCTCATCACTGAAATGTCACTCAGCCTTAGTACCTCTGAATGTGAAATTCCATGGCTCACAGATTTTAAGTTGTTAAAATAATTTTATTTTTCTTTGTTCATTTTTCTAATCGTTAGATGACATCATCCTTCTACATACTTGGAAATCTAATTCAACATGGGTGGGTTCGCATTAAAAATGGTGTCATTTTACCGGACAGAAAATTGATTATTAATAATCTCCACATTCAGCATTTGACTCTTGATTTGTTATGCTTTCTTTCTTCCTTAGCTAGTATAAAGCTTTCTCTTCTATCAATATACTCTTCTGTGGTTTGTTTTGCCTTTGTATGAGGAAGAATTCTGTATCCTTTCAGCAAATGTTTCATGTTAAAAGTTTTCAAGATAAGTAGACTTGCATTTTTTTCCCTTAAATGGAACTCAGCTAGTTTTATCTAAGCTATTCCTTTTTTTTTGATGATTATAGAAATTTATTTAACAAAAAAGTTCAGTAAGAATGTACACGACCCAATTTTTATCATAGTAAAATATGGAGAGGTGATGCATGAAAGTAATTGATTTCTCTGGTGAACACAGCCACTGTCCATACTCATTCCAGGGCGTCTAACGTGAAGATTCTATTTCCTCATATTGCCACCACTCATTACTGTTCTGTTGCTCACTATGTGCCATCTCCACACAGTCATCTATCACAAGATGCATAAAGGGATCAAATCCTCACAATAGTTTTGGGCATGTCTGCCACCATTTGATTTCAGTGGTAACTTCTTGTCCAGAAGTTTCTTCAAGTCGGGAGGGTGAACTCAGCTCATGTTGTCTACTTGGTGAGCTCAAAGTTGCCTCCCCAGGCTATTCCTTTTGAGTTTTGGCTATATTGTATGCTATGTTATTACGGATGGCTTTGAAATTCTTTATGTAAAAAAAAAAAAAGGAAATAGATTTAAAATACAAAGGAGTGTTTTCCCCCCTTCATTGCATCTTAATGTATTAGAAACCAGAGTGTAATTATTAAAAATGAAGGAAAGAATTAAAACAATAAAATTGCTTAGCATAACTCCTGTTTCATAATACATTTGGAAATAATTGGTATCATAATGTGTAATTAACAATCCTTCTTTGAAGTGTGAAGCTTAAGCTTGTGTGGGCATGGAACCTTTTAGGAAGTGGTGATATGTGAATTAGTTCCTACAATAGCACTTCTGAATCTGTGCAGATTGTAGCATCTTGCCTGCCTTATTAAGTGCTGTGTGTGTGTGTGTGTGTGTGTGTGTGTGTGTGAGGTAGAGATACTTACTAGAGGAAGGGTTAGGACAGAGAGTCCTCTAATGCTTTCCCGTAAGCCTCCTACTGCCTTGTTGATTAGGGAAGAGAGGAGAAACTCTTTAATATGGGCTGTGGCTCTAGCACAGATCACAGGGCACTTTCCTGGGGAATTGATGTAGACCAGGTAGAGGACCTTTTTGCCAAGGTAGTGGACCTGCCACTAACCCCAGGCAGGTTAGCCTGGGGTTTATGTTCCGGTCAGGCTGAGAAATGTCCTCAGCTTTTCTAGACCCATCCTCTAATCTGGCCCCGAGGATGTTATTGCTGAGATGGCCAGAGACAATGAGTCCGAGAGGAAGCACCACCAGGAAAAAGAGGGGAAGGCGTTGGACTCCCAGACTCAGAGCCTAGACCTCAGTTTCCCTGTGGCTGGGCAGTTAGTTCCCCGAGGATTGGGAGATGAGATCATACAAGGACTGAAATAAGGGCACTGGGAGAGAACATTCCAGGCAGACCTGAGCTTTTAAAATATATTTATTTTTATTGAAGTACAATTGATATACAATGTTGTGCCAATCCTTGCTGTAGGGCAAACTGTCCAGCCCAGTGACTCAGCTATACACAAATAGACATTCTTTTTTAACATATTCTTTTCTATNACATTCCAGGCAGACCTGAGCTTTTAAAATATATTTATTTTTATTGAAGTACAATTGATATACAGTGTTGTGCCAATCCTTGCTGTAGGGCAAACTGTCCAGCCCAGTGACTCAGCTATACACAAATAGACATTCTTTTTTAACATATTCTTTTCTATGATGATTTATCACAGGATGTTGACTAGAATTCTCTGTGCTATATGATAGGAAAGCCCTTGCTGTTTATTCATCCTATATGTAATTTTATATCTGCTAATCCCAGATGGATGTGAGAGTTGAACCAAAAAGAAGGCTGAGTGTCAAAGAATTGATGTTTTCCAATTATGGTGCTGGAGAAGACTCTTGAGAGTCCCTTGGACTGCAAGGAGATCCAACCAGTCCATTCTGAAGGAAATCAGTGCTGCATATTCATTGAAAGGACTGATGTTGAAGCTGAAATTCCAATACTCTGGCCACCTGATGCAAAGAGCTGACTCATTGGAAAAGACNTCTTTGACTATGAAATGAAAGTACATCTGTATATTTAGAATGTGGGCTTACAAGTTTTTTAGATGGATCTTCAGCTACTGCCCCATTTTTCTTTTTCATAACCTCTGTTTTAGGGTAATGAAACAGAGATTATTACTCCAGTTCATATTTAGGGGAGCTGGCCCCACAGATTTAAGCAATGTGTGCAGCTATCATGTCTAGTTAAAGTCTCCAGGGTTTGTTTCTCTCTCTTTTTTTTTTTTAGTTTTCATTTTATAATCTTATAAGTGATTTTAATTTTTCCATAAGCATGTATTTCTTTTGTAAAACAAAATAAGGCAAATAAACTATAATGTGAAATCTAGAAAAAAATGGTATAGACGATCTTTCCTACAAAGCAGAAATAGAGACTCTGATGTAGAGAACAAACATATGGACACTAAGTGGGAAGAGAGGGCTGGGATGAATTAGGAGGTTGGGATTGACATGTACACTACTATGTAAAAAATATATAGCTAATAAGAACCTACTGTATAGCTCAGGGAACTCTACCCCATGCTCTGTGGTGACCTGAATGGGAAGGAAATCCAAAATAGAGGGGATATATGTATACATATAGCTGCTTCACTTTGCTGCACAGAAGGTCTCCAAGTTTTTACCTTGAGGGAGGCTGCTGAGGGCAGCGTGGATCTCCTGGACTTTGGAACTAGAAAGACCTTGCAGGATTTGAGACTCTTGACTTATTAACTCCATGAACTAAAGCAAAATTCTGAGTCACAGTTCTCTCTTGGAGGAAAACAGGGGGGACATATTTATACATATGGCTGATTCACTTTGCTGCACAGCAGAAACTAACACAACACTGTAAAGCAACTGTACTCCAACAAAAAGAGAGAGAGAAACCAAAACAACAAAATTATCTCTACAAGTTTGAGTTCTTAATTATGAATTTCAAAGGGTAAGTTTGTTGTCAGACTGAAGAAGTTTTCCACTGTTAAGATCTTTTTTTGTGGTTTTGCTTGCTTGTGTTTCTACAACTTGATTCTCAGTGTGCTCAAACTAATTAAACAACCTTTCTTCAAGGATGAGAAAGCCGACATGCTTTTGAGGGGATGCTAATTACACTTGATACCTCCTTTAATAATATGAGATTAAAAACAACTGAAAGTAAGGTTTTTAAGTGCACAAGACAACCATGGCGATGACACGCTGCTCTAGACTGGATCTGTAGACTTGTTTACTTGGATCCTATCTTTGTGGGGTGTTTATATATATATGTTGAAACCAAGGAGCATTTCAAATGGTGATGCAGTACAGCCTGTGTCAGTGGGCACTGAGGGTGCTTCCATGTCTTAACTGCTGTAAACAGTGCTTCGGTGAATACTGGGGTACATGTTTCCTTTCAGATCATGTTTTTCTACAGGTATATTGGGCTGGGGTTTTCTTATGTGGCCTGCAGTGTTCCACTCCTATGCCTTCTCATCTGCACCAGATTCTTGCCCTAGAATTTTCCAGTTTAGTCTCAATCTGTATTCATGCTTTGCTCCGAATACAAACTGAATTCTAGGCCTTTCTTTTGAAATCCCTGGAGTACTATGTATTCTCTATAACTGGACAATTTTTTGCAGCTGTGTTCCTCTGTATTTTGTCCCAAAGGGTGGTTGCCTTCTGCTGTCCACGATCATTTATGGACCAACCGTTAGTTGAACATTTCATCCCTTTTCGTCTACAGCACCTGGACCTGTCGAACTCTGCGATCGATGTGTCTACCCTGCATGGCCTTCTGTCTCACTGCTCCAAGTTGCAGAATTTCAGCCTGGAAGGCCTCTGACTTTCAGATCCCATTGTTGATCATCTCGCTCAGAACACAAATTTACTGCAACTAAACCTTTCTAGGTGTTCTGGATTCTCTGAATCTGCCCTGAAGACTTTGCTGAGCAGCTGTTCTAGATTGGATGAATTGAACCTCTATGATTTCACTGAAAAGCATGGATAGGTAGTTGTTGCATCTGTGTCAGAGACCATCACCCAGCTGAATCTCAGTAGGTACCAAAAGAATCTGCAGAGATCAGATGTCTCTACCTTAGTTGGAAGATGTCCCAATCTAGTCCACCTAGACTTAAGCGATAGTGTCATGCTGAAAAATGACTGCTTTCCAGAATTTTACCAACTCAACTACCTCCAACACCTATCACTCAGTCGGTGCTATGACATAATACCTGAAACTTTACTTGAACTTGGAGAAATTCCCACATTAAAAACACTACAAGTCTTTGGAATCATGCCAGACAGT
Source organism: Neotragus pygmaeus (assembly GCA_006410875.1). Lineage (NCBI taxonomy): Eukaryota > Metazoa > Chordata > Mammalia > Artiodactyla > Bovidae > Neotragus > Neotragus pygmaeus. The sequence continues at coordinate 2,310,443 of SJYV01007576.1, forward strand.
ACCCTTCAACTGTTAAAGGAAGCCCTCCCTCATCTACAGATTAATTGCTCCCATTTCACCACCATCACCAGGCCGACCATTGGCAACAAGAAGAACCAAGAGATATGGGGCATCAAATGCTGACTGTCACTGGAGAAGCCCAGTAGTCTATGAAGCCTTTATTGCAAGATGGTGTCTCCTCTTTTCTTTGAACAGAGAAAGTAAGCAGGAAGCCCAATTGTGGAGAGCTCAGATATTTTTATTCTTGGTTTTCTGTTGCCTTCCTTCTACAAGTATATTAGAGAACCATTGGAGACAGAAAACCATGAAGTGTTGCTTTTTAGAAATGACTATGAAAGCTACTATCACTGCTATACCCTTAAAAGCCTAAGCTCTACACTTTTTGAAATTTTAGGGACAGTGAGCCTATGATTTCAGGATACCTTAAATAGCAAAATTTGAACCACATCTTCCAAGTGTCATTCTTCATAATCTATTTAGAATCAAGCTTAAAAATCACCACCAGCAAATCATTTTTGTAGCCTATATGGCAACTGAACATCCTTCTATTTAATTTTTCAGCACTGCTTTATTATAAGACATAGGTTGCAAAAAATAATAAACTATTTGTATTGTAAGCTGAAAAGAATGAGAATCATAGAGTAGATCTGCAGCAATCTCTTCAGAGGATGGCAAGAAAAATAGACATTTCAACTGCGCCTTTAGATTCGCAATCAGGTTGATAGAAACAAATAGCCCCAGGTCATTTACCTTAAAACATAAATTAAGAAACAAACAATCGGCCAACCAGAGGTGTAGAATTGGTATAGAATTTAAAGGCTCAAGAGAGAGTTTTCTATGACAGTTAACCTGGGGTATCCTCTAATGTACATTAATGAAGTCTCCTTTATGTATAGTTTGGAAGGTCACCTGAAGGAGGAAAGGGCAACCCACTCCAGTATTTTTGCCTAGAGAACCCCATGGACAGAGGAGCCTGGAGGGCTACAGTCCATGGGGTTGCAAAAAGTCGGACATGACTGAGCAACTAATACTTAATACTTCCTCTGCATTAATACCCATCGGACCCATGAGGGGGAATTTATAGCCCTTGGAAGGAAAAAAATGTCTCCTTACTTCTGATCAGTTCTAAAAACTTGATCCACTAGTTGCTCAATCCCAGGCCTGCCTGGGAACACTGTTAACCAGTCTTTTGGCCAGTATGGTCAGAACAGGAAGGTTTAATCATTCATGCCCGTGGCTTTTGTGTTACCATAACAACCATTTTGTATGTCAATCATCTGTCAACATCTCTCTCCCCTAGAGGTTGTATACTCTTAAGAACACCAGTGAGGTGTTCCATTTTTTCATTCCTAGCACCAACACAGAGACCAACACAGAATAGACACTTGGAGTTTGTTGAGTGAATGAGGAAAGGCATTTGTGTTCAAGAGGCTGTCCCACGAAGATGTACCATGTTATTCATCTCTGCATCTTATTGACTAGCATAGCACCTGGCTGGGATACAAAAGCGAATGCCTTCTGGCCCAGGAAGATGGTCAAAATGAATGAAGACCACTGAGAGCGGTGGGATGTTCAGAGCAGGAGGCCACCTGCCCTTCTAAAAAGGAGAAAGAAGGCCTTCTTTTGTGGTCTACTGGCTCAGATTCCTTGCTCCAGGAGGCCCAGGTTTGATCCTTGGTCAGGAAACTTGATCCTACATGACTCAACGAAGAGTTCGAAAGCCACAACTAAAAAATCCTGCAAGCTGCATCTAGGACCCTGCACATTCAAATAAATAAATACTTTAAAAAAAATAAATAGAAAAATGGCCCTCAGCTCCTGCTGATTGGTGGCCCCTAAAAACACAGGCCCACTGTGGCCAAATCATCTTTTTCTTTTTCAAGAAAATAGAGAAATTTCCCTGTACACATCCTATCCACTGGTCTTCTCTGTGCCTCCAGCAGATGGTCCACAATTCAGTTCAGTTCAGTTCAGTCGCTCAGTCATGTCCGACTCTTCGTGACCCCATGGACCACAGCACATCAGGCCTCCCTGTCCATCACCAACTCCTGGAGTTTACCCAAACTCATCTCCATTGAGTTGGTGATGCCATCCAACCATCTCAATCTCTGCCATTCCCTTCTCCTCCTGCCTTCAATCTTTCCAAGCATCAGGGTCTTTTCAAATGAGTCAGTTCTGCGCAGCAGGTGGCCAAAGTATTGGAATTTCAGCTTCAACATCAGTCCTTTCAATGGATACTCAGGACTGATCTCCTTTAGGATGGACTGGTTGGATCTCCTTGTAGTCCAAGGGACTCTCAAGAGTCTTCTCCAACACCACAGTTCAAAAGCATCAATTCTTCTGTGCTCAGTTTTCTTTATAGTCCAACTCTCACATCCATACATGACCACTGGAAAAACCATAGCTTTGACTAAACGGACCTTTGTTAGCAAAGTAATATCTCTGCTTTTCAATATGCTATCTAGGTTAGTCATAACTTTTCTTCCAAAGAGTAAGCGTCTCTTAATTTCATGGCTGCAGTCACCATCTGCAGTGATTTTGCAGCCCAAAAAGATAAAGTCTGACACTGTTTCCACTGTTTCCCCATCTATTTCCCATGAAGTGATGGGACCAGATGCCATGATCTTCATTTTCTGAATGTTGAGCTTTAAGCCAACGTTTTCACTCTTCTCTTTCANGCTTTCTTTATAGTCCAACTCTCACATCCATACATGACCACTGGAAAAACCATAGCTTTGACTAGAAAGGACCGTTGTCAGTGTGAGTCAAATTTGCTAATGTATAAGAAAGTGCTTTGAGAAAATGGCTTGTTGTTCAAAGTTGGATTATATTGATGACTGAAGTTTTGTTATCCACTTTAGTGGTCTCAGTTTCTTTGTCACCATTGTCCCTAGTTTTTCTCTTTTCCCCTAGTTTTCCCCACTGTCACTGGTGAAATGGTCTCCTCCACCCGCTGCTCGCTCCACCCTTTACTCACCCAAGGAGGCTGACATGCTTTGCTAATGCACTGTTTGAGTACCAAAGACCACAGTCTTGGCTGGAAGGAATCTTGGAGGAGCTTTGGGCAATGAACATCCAATTAATGGCAATATCATCATTATCATCTTATTTATTCCAGCTATTGTAAAGGTGGAGAAACGGAGGCCCAGGAGGGACCGTGACTCACCTAAGTGGTGGGTAGCGGCAGAGCCATGACCGTATGGGTGTTTCTGGGGGAATTTTCTTACACTTTGGTTTTCTGTGTGGTTTATGCTGTGACTGGCAGAGTTCTCTAGGGGCTCCTATCTCCCCTGTGAGCTGCCTGCTGGAGCCTGGACATAGTGTGTCTGTCCTAGGCTGGTCAGAGAGCTTGGCAGGGAGCCCTGGTTAGATCCCTGGTTAGGGAACTAGATCCCGCATCCTTCAACTAAGACGCGGCACAGTCAGGTCAATAAATTTAAAAAGTGATCCAGTAGAAAAGTAGTTCTGAAGAATTTATTTACAGGGCAGCAATGGAGAAACAGACATAGAGAATAGACTTTCGGACAAGGGGAGAAGGGAGGATAGGGTGAGATGTATGGAAAGAGTAACATGGAAACTTACATTACCATATGTAAAATAGATAGCCAACGGGAATTTGCTGGCCAACGGGAATTTGCTGTATGGCTCAGGAAACTCAAACAGGGGTTCTGTATNGGATAGGGTGAGATGTATGGAAAGAGTAACATGGAAACTTACATTACCATATGTAAAATAGATAGCCAACGGGAATTTGCTGGCCAACGGGAATTTGCTGTATGGCTCAGGAAACTCAAACAGGGGTTCTGTATCAAGCTAGAGCGGTGGGATGGGGGGAGATGGGAGGGGGGTTCAAAAGGGAGGGGATGTATGTTTACCTAAGGCTGCTTCATGAGGTTTGACAAAAACAACAAAATTCTGTAAAACAATTATCTTTCAATTAAAAAAGAGTGATCCAGGGAAAAATTAGGGGCTGGAGGTCAGAGAAAGGGCGGACATTCCATTCAATGTGTGGCCATTGAATGGAAATGGGAAAATGGTGAGAAAAACAGTGTAAAGGAAATAAAAAGAGGAAGAAGAGGGGAATTCCTGATGAAGGAACCGAAGAATTCAGTCAACCCACTGCGGTGTGTGGATCCTGCTTGTATGCTGATTTGAATAGATTAACTCTGTGTGTGTGTGTGTGTGTGTGTGTGTAAATAAGATCAAATAGTTCAATTGGATTATGGGTCCATGGGGATGATGTCCTCATAAGACAACTTTCCGTAGTAAGTTAAATGGCAGGTTGATCAATTTCAGTAAATTATTAACTTCTTTGCAATGACAAAATCTGTAACTAGCATGAGCCATGTGTTATTTGAGAATCTTAGCTTCAGGAGTGTCTTCTGAGCCCTGCAGGCCCGCTCTAGTTTGCTGGGGTGTGGGAAGGGGCGCTGGGGGGGAGTTGTCCTCAGCAGTTGGGCGGGTAGGCTGCCTTTCTGTGGGCACTGGGCTGCTGATCTCCACCAGGTCCCCCCTTCTGTGTGCCAGCAGAGACCCCGCAGTGTCCCTGGGGAGCTGAGGTGCCTCTGGGAAGGAAACCCAAGGGCCTTCCTCCCTGATTGTCCCTCCATCCCTCCTGCTCCCTCCCAGAAATGGTCTGTGGGCCAGCTTATTTTTTTTCCCCATGTACATTACACTATTAAAATATTATGTAAGTAATATATGCTCTGTGTAGAAGCCATGAGGAGTGTTAATAGAAATGAACGTTTCTGTCCTTCACTCTTTCCTGTTTCACTGATTTCATCGCCTTTTCCAGAAATATGTAAATGTTTATTTGCTTCTTTGGGACTTTTTATTTTGTACTGGGGTATTGCTGATTAACAGTGTTGTGATAGTTTCAGGGAAACAGTGACGGCATCCAGCCACACGTATACATGTATCCATTCTCCCCCAAACCCTCCCTCCCATACAGGCTGCCACATAATATTGAACAGAGTTGCATGTGTTATACAATAGGTCCTTGGTGGTTATACATTTTAAATATAGCAGCGTGTACATGACCTTCCCACACTCCCTAACTGTCTGTTCGCCCTGGCAACCAAAAGTTCATTTTCCAAGTCTGGGAGTCTCTTTCTGATTTGTAAGTAAGTTTATCTGCAGAAATACATAATGTTTATAATAAAGTGATGAAGATCCTTTTGGTCTTTTTGGGTTATTACCAGCATGTTAGAGTTTTATCTCTTTAATTTTTAATAATGCAGAAAAATTTTTAAGCAGTCTCAGAAAGTTGGGAGTGTAGCCTGAAATAATTTTATTTCCTCCACCCCACCTTCCAATCAAATTTTTTTTTTGCTCTTGTTCTCATCATGTCCTTCATAAGCCAAAGCATCTAATTCCAAATGAGATGTTGCCTTTAGCTGTCATGTTTCTGAGTGCCTGTTATGAGTTATGTCTTGTTCCAAACTCTGGAAATGTATATCAGTAAAAGGTATAGGTGAAAATCTGTCTTTTTGGAGCTTTTAGCAGGGGAGACAGAAAAACAATAAACGTAAGAAACACTAAATCTTATAGAATGGTAGAAGGAGATAAACATTATAGGTAAAAGCAGGGTGCAAGGTCATTGGGGTACCATTTAAAATACATTGGTTAGGACCTGTTTGATGAGAAGGGGCTTTTGGGCAAACACTGAAAGGAAGTGTGTATCTAGAACATTCTGGAAGAAATAATAACAGCCAGTGCCAAGGCTTTGAGGAGGGAGTATCCTGTGAGTCTGAGCAAGGCCAGGGGGACCAGGCCATTCAGTCTTTGTAGGCCAGTTAATTCCCCCCTCCTTTTTTTTGAGCGGACACCTTTAAAAAAATATTTTTCATAGTTTATCTAGAATTACAATTATTAAGAATAAAAGATTTATGCATTTCTTAATTAACATAACAGTTTAGCTAAATATAAACTCTGCACTAAAGTTCTGCAGTGCCACAAGATGAGCAAAAAATATGCAAGCATTTTTAAGCTGTCCAAAAAATTCAAATGGAGAGTCATCTTGTTTGAGTTTTATTACATCAATACATTAGCATATACCAAGTTTCATTTTATGAGACATCTAAAAGAATCAAAGCCCCTTCTACAGCTATATTTTAAACTCCAAATCTGAAAGCCATTTATTATATTTGGACTTTGTAATATTCTAATTTAAAGCTCAGAAACTCCAAATGCACACTTTAGGGAAATGTCTACATTCTGCTACCGCTCTTTTACTTGATGACTTTTCCTTGGTCCTCCCTTTTCTTATATATCTTGACATTCCCCATCAAAGTTCTGCTGTCCTGAGGAGTGGGGAGTGAGACTTTGGACTATGATTTTGTTTATCCTCCTGGCCTCTTCCTGTCTGACTCTGCTTTAGCTTCCCCCTGGTCCATCTTTTTTTCCCCTGCTTGCTTATTGGTTTACCTTTTGCTTCGCCTTTCTTAGCACTTTCTTCTTTTGAGAATTTTATCCACCCGCCCTCCCCCAGTAGTGCTTGCCCTGGAGCAGGTATTATTCTAAGTGCTGAACAGTCATTAATTTAATCATAAGCAGCAACCTTGGATGATAGATACCCTTATTTCTTTTTTAAACTTTATGAATGAGGAAATTGAAGTACAGAGCGCATACGTAAATCACAGAGCTAGAAAGCGCTGTGGCTCAGCCCCAGGCCATTTGCTACAAGCATGCAGGCTCTTATCCACTGTGTGATGGACTTATGTCCACACCTGATCTCTCTACTGATCTTCAGCCCAGTTGTTCCAGTTTCCGGGGCATTCACAACAAACCCCCACAAATTTAGGGTCTTAACACGCACTTGTGTTCTCACAGTCCTGTGAGTCAGGAGTCTGGGTGCACTTGAGTGGGTCTTACAAGGCTATTCCCTGGAGGCTTAGATGGTAAAGAGTCTGCCTGCGAGACCCAGTTTCGATCCCTGGGGTGGGAAAATCCCCTGGAGAAAGGAACTGATACCCACTCCAGTACTCTGGCCTGGTAAGTTCCATGGATGGAGGAGCCTGGTAGGCTCTGGTCCATGGGGTCGCAGAGTCGGACACTACTGAGCAGCTGCTCTGGCTACCGTGTTCTTGCCTGGAGCGTCCCATAGGCAGAGGAGCCTGGCCGGCTGCAGTCCACGAGGTGGCAAAGAGTCGGGTGCGCCTGAGTGGCGAGCACACTTTGACAAGGCCGGCATCCAGGCTGCACTCTCATCCAGGAGGCTGGGGAAGAAAGTCCCCTGGAGCTGCTCCCTGTGCTGCAGAGTTCGTTCAGTTCCTCTCTGTTGTGGGATGGAGCAGCCTACATTGCTACGGACGTCAGCTGGAGGTCACTCAGTGCCCAGGGGTTGCNCTCATCCAGGAGGCTGGGGAAGAAAGTCCCCTGGAGCTGCTCCCTGTGCTGCAGAGTTCGTTCAGTTCCTCTCTGTTGTGGGATGGAGCAGCCTACATTGCTACGGACGTCAGCTGGAGGTCACTCAGTGCCCAGGGGTTGCCCTCTGTCCCCACCATGCGGCCCCTGCCTCAGGCAGCTCGCAACCAGGAGAGCTTTCTTTTCCAAGGCCCAGCCTGCTAAGGCCTCCATCATGCGCTGTCATCACTGGGGGGCATCCCAGCGCCTGTGCTCTGATATTCCATTGGTCAAAGTCCAGTTACAGGCCCCGCCCACAGTGGAGGGGAGGGGCTGGCACAGGGGTGAGGGTGTTTGGGGCCTCACTGTGAGCATGACTCACTGATCTGGAAAGTTCTTCCCGAAACCATAACTCACCATGTTGCCTCTTCCAACTTCCTGGTAACTGTTAGTGTGGGCACTAGTCTTCCAGCCACCAGATTTTCAGTCTGAGTGTTAACACTGACACCTCTTTTTCTTTGTCCTTTTCATTTCACTTATTTCACATTTCACCTTTCACTTTTTAAGTCCTCTCTAATTTTCTTTGACACGTCCTTGAAACCTATCTTCCTAAACACGGACTTGAATCTCTATCTCTGTGTCCGTGACACACACACACACACTGCTATTTCATTTCTCCCAGAGTCTGGTGTACACCTAATTGTCCAGCCTGTTCCTGAAGAGCAAGTTGCTTCGCTGTCTCATTTTCTGATGATGTCTGTCTCTTTTTCACCCTGTGCATTCAGAGTGTGTCTGTCCCTCTTATAATATCCTCAGCTCCCCTATTCCATTCTTTTCCAACAGATTCCACCTCACCCCTTTGCCCCCCAGCCCCGAGCCCCCCGTTGACTCCTTTCTCTGAGCCCTACTTAACGCCTAGTGTTTACCACCCTGGCTTTGTGTCGGATTCATCAAGGTCACTTGAATTGGATTACTCAACCATGGATAGATTTGGCAAAGGTCCCTGTTCGCAGAGCATATATATATATATCTCTTATTAAAGTAATGTGGGGTGAATTATCTGAATTTAAAACTGCATGAGAAAATATGCTCTATTAAATCATGCATGCAGTTTGTTTGGCAGTCAGTCACCGGGTGCGCCTGTCCCTTCGGCTGGCTCCGCCTGGGGTTGGGTACCCCAGATATCAGCAGGCGTGATGCATGGGCAGCGCCAGGATGCCTGTGGCCCAGCCGACTGGCCGCGCCTGCTGCTCGAGGCCTGATTTATGCTCACCTGGGAGCTACAAGTCACCGCGTGGTATAACACAGATGACAAGGCCTGTCTTAGCTTGTGGGGCCTCAGCCCTATCCATCTTGTGGGAACTTTTTTCCTCTTAACTTCTCAGTTTGGCTTCTTAACTTAATTGACTTCTGGATGGATTAGGTGCTGTTCAATGATGTCTGAGGCCCACCCGGACCCTTTTGCTGGACTCTCTAAGGGGAAGAGATGGTCCTCTCCCCCGGGTCCTGCTGTGGGTCAACACTCTTCTTTGTTAGGATCTTTTGTCTGCTGTGCGCTCTGCACACGTTCTTAAGCCCTGGGAAGCAACATGCAGAGAGGAAGCACTGGTCCTGCCTTGAAGAAACTTAGGTCTGGGCAGAAGTGGGGTGCCTGCGAGAAAAAGCCGCCCTTCCTAACGGGGTCTAGAGGAAGGACCTCCGTGGTTACGTGAGGACCCAGAAGACAGGTGGGAGAAGTATCTTGGACTCGCTTTCCTGGAATAGGAGAGAGACTCTGATTGCTTGTGTTAGGGAAGGCCTAAACGTGCCTCTTTGAAAGGAGGTGGTCTGGGAGGATTCCAGTTCTTTGAGTTGCATATGGAGTTGGCTTTATATTCTGGGAGGGAGGGAGTCGCGTCCTCCCCCTTCCCTCCTTCACAGCCAGTGGGCAAAAGGGCGGTGTTGCTCCCCACGGGCCAGGGCATCCTGCCTTCCACAGCAGCTTTCTCCATGGGCATCTCCTTTCATCATCTCATAAATTCTTCGGAGGGATCAGGCTGGTTGTGTGGTTGCTGCCTGATACCAGACTGATGGCCCAGAGGGAGTCCCCGGGCCCCATGCACATTCCCTCTCTTTTTTTTTAATAGCCTGCCAGATATTTGCTTTTCTGCCTAATCCAGTTATGCCCAGGTGTGGGCATTTTTTTGCCCACTCTTGGTCAGTTGGCAGGGAGCGCCCCTGGTACTTTTATATAGTAGGTTGCCCTGATGCCAAACCCAGTCCTACCGAAGAAAGAAAAGGGAGTTGTGTTGTAATAACTGCCTGGCAGTTTTCACGGTGGAGGTAGCTGGTATTTTTCTGTGGAATTGTTGTGGAGGGAACTAGCAGTCAGTTCAGAAGCAAAGCAAAATAACAGCTACTACTTTTTTAAGCACCTACTATGTCCAACCTTGGACTGAGTCCTTAACATCATTGCTTCCTGGAGTGTTCAGAACAATCTGGGTAGGTGAATGCTCTTGGCTCACTTGCTGTTACAGATGAAAAACCAAGGCCAAGTGAGGTCACGTACCTTGGTCACAGGGGTTTTTCAGAGTAAAAGTCAGGGGACTTACCTGGGTAGAGCTGATAAACTCGTGCCCAAAACTTGGGTGTCTGCCAGCCAAGTTTGGACACCTTTGTAGAAAGTGTACGTGTCTTCTCAGATTCCTGGGCCACACAGAAGCTGCAGACCGAGGTCAGAGGCAGAGCTGAGCATGCGTTTATAAAACACCTCCACCATCGGCCCCTGTTTTGGGGCTTCTCCACTTTGCACGTCTAGCTTAGATTCTGTCCTTGAATCTCGGCCAGCGTCGATGTCTTAGGAGTTCCCGGTGTTTCTCATGGGTTCCTGTTGGATCCTGTGAACGCTTGAATGTTGCCATGGTTACTCTTGTGTGACATCTCGACTGGGCTACCCAGTGCCCAGATGCTTGGATAACTGTTTATTTACTTCTTCCGGGCCGTGCTGGGTAGGCGTGGGCTTTCTCTAGTTGTGGCAGTGGGGCCCAGTCTCTGGTTGTGGTGCACAGGCTTCCATCGTGGCGGCTTCTCTTGTTGTGGACCATGGGCTCTAGGGCATGCAAGCTTCAGTAGCTGCAGCTCATGGCCTAGCTGCCCTGCCACAGATGGAATCTTCCCTGACTGGGGAGTGAACCTGTGTCCCCTGCGTGGCAGGAGGATTCTCAACCTCCAGATCACCAGGGAAGTCCTTTTTTTTTTTCAGCCATGCTGCATGATTTGTGGGATTTTAGTTCCCTAGCCAAGGATTGAATCCAGGCCCTTGGCGTTGAGAATGCGGAGTCCTAACCATTGGACCACCAGGGGATTCCCTCTGAGGATGTTTCTGAATCGACTGAATGAAGCAGACTGCTCTACCCAGTGTGGGTGGGCCTTGTCCAACCAGTCAAAGGCCTAAGTGTACCAGCAAGCTGACGCTCTCGCCATAAAGGGAGAATGCCTCCTGCTTGACTTTGCCGCCAAGCTGGGACACTGGCCTCCTCGTCTGCCTTTGACCTTGGGCTGGAGCTATACCCTGAGCTCTCTTTGGTCTTCAGCTTGCCACTTGCATATCTTGCAGTTGTCAGCTTTCACAATTGCAGGTGGACCAGTTCCTCATCCAGAATCTGCCTGTGTGTCTCTCTCTGTATCTGTCTATAAAGACACTGCAGTTACTGAGGGTCTGGGCTTCCTTTAATTGTAAATATAGACAACTTCCAGAAAGGCAAAGGGAAGCTTAACGTCTGCTTAATTTGCCAGATGCATGTATGTGTGTGTGAGTGTGTGTATGTATTTTTTCTTCCTGTGTCTCTTGGGAACTCGGCCCGACATACGTGTCCGACCCCGGTCTCTGCCTGTCTCCGTATTTGTCAGATCAGCAGCCATCTGGCTACAGCTCCTATCTGAGCCATGGTCTTTACTTCTATTTGGTTTCCTTTGTTCTTTATCTCTGACCTCACAGCTCAGTTTTTAACACAGCAGCTCCTTCTTACAGTCTTCCTCCTCTCCCAATACTTTTTCAGTGACTTTAGGAAAAAGTCACTGCCTTGGTCTACTTTCTTCCTTTTCTCTGCCTTTTCCCAATCATTGTCTCTTCTTTCCTCCCCACTCCTTGCTTTTCCTTCTTACTGTTACCCTAGCTAGGCTCCAAAATGACCTGAAGAACCGTGGTTCCTAAGGTCCAGGGCAGTATTGATATCTTTAGTTTTAACATGAAGTCCTTCATAACAAACAAATCCACTGGTCTCTCAAGCCCAGTCTGGAATTTCCAAGAATATCTCCGGCCACCCTGTCTTTTTTTTTTTTTTTTTTAACAATCAGGTTTTATGCTGAATAAATTGTTTCCTTTCGAACTGAACTGTTTTGCTTTGATTTTACTGCGGGGTTTGCAGCTTTTCTGTTCCTTGCGTTTGTTCTCATTGAAGACGAGCAGCACACTGGTTGTAGTTTGGGTTGAAAAGGCCTGTGCGCTGGCGGAGCGTGGCTGGGATGCTGCCGTGGGGCCCTTCACTGTCTCGTTTCCCGACTGTGGTCAGTGACGACCTCTCATTGCTCTGCTGGGGCGCTCTGCATTTCTTTTCTGCTTCCTTTGCCTTCTCTGCACCTTTCTCATTCATACTTCTTTACGCCCTGGTCTTTACTCAGTAATACCCGGACAGTTGCAGTCCTGTGTGGCCCTGTGCACCATGAAAGCCAGGATGTAGACTAGAGGCCTGGGGAGCTCTCTGAGAGTGAGCATGGGACGGAAGTGGCGCATGTTACCTCTGCCCTTGCAATGGGTGTCTGCGTCATGAGAGATGGTAGAGCCAGACCTCACATAGTGGTTTTCAATAGATAACAGCACCAGAGGTTGCTTCTAATGGTCAGCTGCAGAAGTTTCTGCTAAAGGCTGAGTTAAATAATACCCGCTGCACCCAAACCACCCTCCCCCAATCCCCAGCCAGAAGTGCAACTAACAAAAGCCCCAGTCTCCCCTTTGTTCCCAGCTTCCCTGAGACTGTATTCTTCTCCCTGTATTAGTAGGGCTAGATGATAAATTCTCAGTGGGTATATTCTCACTCAGGAAGCAATGGATGGTAGTCGTAAATTAATTCTTGGAGTTACAAGAATTTGGGATATCCTATGTCTCCTCTGAAGAGAACAGGCTTTCAGACATTGCCAGGAGTTTGAGTGTCTGAGATCTTAGCCAGGTAGGCTGTGGTGGGGCAGCCTTTGTGACAGTAGCCAGAATTCTGTGCCGTTGCTAAGGGCCTGAGTTTCTTTTAATTGCGAATATAGGCAACTTCCGGAATGACAAGGGGAAGCTTTACATCTTGATTTGTCAGATTATTTTCCACAAAACTTAATGTTGCACGAAGGAGTCTTTTGGAGTGAGCACTGTATCTCCTTCAGCAAAACCCAAATGTAGTAAGAAAGAACTGTGGTTAAAGAACATTCTAGAAGACCCTTGTACTACCCGGAGTAAAGTTTATCATGGTGTCACAGAATGTGAAAGCCAGCAGGGGTATAGCGGTAAAATGAACTCAAGCTTTTCTTGATACAGATTAAGAAACTGAGGCCCTGGATTAAGTGTTTTGCTCAAAGATTCACTCATCACCATCATCACCATAGACCATCTCTCACTTTAGCCTGTGACATTTGTTTGGTGTTACATCCCGTATGCCGCGTGACATTTCCCATGGAAATGATACCTGTTTACTGTCAATAAAATTGTCTACAGCAGAAGCGGTAGTTGTGTTTGCATCCTCTTATTCTTAGAAAGGATTGCTGACGTATTTCTTTTATTGTTACATTTTTAATGGCAGTCTCCAGTTCATTCAGATATTAGATTATTATTTATCCGAGGTCTTGATAAATAGCCCAGCCTCTTTTTCCTCCAGCTGACAAATTTCACTTCTGTGCTTTTGGGGAATGTAAATATGAAATTAATATTGCAGCAATTAGTCATCTATTCTGAATTTTTCCCTTGTAAATTCCCAGAACATAAGGATGAAATTCATTAATCCAAATCCCTCATGCTTTTAAAACCATTGTGGCATTGTAGATACTTCCATTCCTCCTTTGAAATTTAATGCAATAAGGAAGTTAATGGAAACCTGCCTTTATTAATATTTGCAAGTCAGGCAGCTATATATTCCTTAGCCTCTGTCTCTATGAACAGGCTGACTCAGCCGCATGCTTTTCGGTGACAGGAAAGCCGGTGCAAATTCTAAATCATAGCCTCTTCAGAGAGTGTATGAAAAGTTGTTTGATCACTCCTGTTGTCATTTTCCTGGGAGAGTTTATCTTCAACGCTGTCCTTATAAACACAGGCCCCACTGCTGGGAGCTAAAGACGTTAGAATTGATTTTCATGAAATTTTTCACTTAATGACATCTCATCAATTTCTATCCTCCCAGGTATTTAAATTTGCGACTGAGGAGGGTCCAGGGATGAGGAAGTTATAGACTGTGCCTTCTCTTTTTCTGTAGGGAGGCTGCGCTCCATGAAGTCCAGCTCTTATGAAATATGCTCTAAATGACTGGCATGGGAGTTGGCTCTATCTGATGTTCCGTGTTACATAACTGGTCAGATTTATGTTGCCTGCAATGCAATCCAAACTGGAATTTGCCAGAGGGGTAGGGATCCTCTTAGCTGACTTGAGATCGAAGACTTGGAAAACCAGAATAATTCAAGGGTCGTAAAACCATGTTCATAAAATATGATTCTTTTAGTTCCAAATAAACATATCAGAAATGATACTTCAGAGGCTAAAAGAGATTCACAGCTTGGACCACAGGCTTCTCAGATCTGGGGATTTTATTCCAACAATTGGGCCAGTGGGGAAAGTGAGATTTCTTCCAAGGGGGCATTTAAATGGGGCTTGATGATCAAGTAGGGCTTCAAGAAGCAGATTTGCCAGGTCAGGCAAGAGAGGCTAGAAGCAGGAGAGTGAACTGAAGGAATATTAACTCTAAACTCTGCCTTGAGCTTTTTTTCAGATTGGAAGAATTTTTTTTTTTTTTGCTTCAACACAATTTTGTTTTATTTTTTTTTTACTTTACAATACTGTATTGGTTTTGCCATACATCACCTTGGCCCCTCTGGGTCTCAGTTGCTGCGTGTGGGCTTTCTCTAGTTGCGGCAGTCGGGGGTTCCTCTCTAGTCGCAGTGTGGGAGCCCCTCACTGTGGGGGTTTCCCCAGCTGCAGAGCACAGGCTCTCGGGTGTGTGGGCTTCAGCAGTTGCAGCGTACAGGCTTCGGTTCTTGTGGCATGTGGGCTTAGTTGCCGTGGCACGTGGTATCTTCCCGGACCAGGGATCGAACCTGTGTCTCCTGGGTCGGCAGGGGGATTCTTCACCACCGGACCACCAGGGAAGTCCTGCCGGATTATTTAAAAATAAATCTCTTTCCCAATAACCAGGTCCTTTAAGCGTGAATAGACTCTGAACCCAATTCTAAAAAGTGTTTGGGGCCATGGGGACATCTTTGCATCTCTAAGGCAGTTGTTTTTTGGGGAAAAGTTTGCCTACTCCTCTTCCTGTAGTCTTATAATCTGGGGAATTGGCCCTGAGTTCTCTCTTCATTATTTCTTGCCTGTTACTAGCTAGCAGGTCTAATTATTCCCAATGACTGCAGGCAGCTGGGGAATCTGACAGGCCTGGCCATGCCCCTCGTTAGGCTTTTTGGTAACCCATTCCTTCCCATCCTTTTTTTCTTTAGTTTTTCAGAGTTTGAGCTGTGAAAGGAAAGATGCTGCTAAGTCACTTCAGTCGTGTCCGATTCTGTGCGACCCCATAGATGGCAGCCCACCAGGCTCTGCCATCCCTGGGATTTTTCAGGCACGAACACCAGAGTGGATTGCCATTTCCTTCTCCAATGCAGCAAAGTGAAAAGTGAAATTCAAGTCGTTCAGTCGTGTCCGACACTTCACGACGACGAGAGACTGTTTTCTCTATTTTAGGCAGGGATGCTTTCTGTTTACATTGCTCCAGGATCATTAAAAGTTTGTTTCAATCTTGGATAAAGTATATGTATAGAGATACCTTTGAACTTGTTATTTAGTTATTATTTCATTGAAACACAGGATCAAACCTGGAGACAGATTCCTTGGAGGCTTCTAGACCTGGCTCTTTCCAGTATTTGCCTGTATGGCCTGGTGTAGAGTATCTCTCCTGTGGCTTATTTTTTAATGAGATTGGTAAAGTGCAGAATTCCAAGACCTTCCATTGACAAAGCCTCTCTCCTTGACCAAAGTTTAGTCAGGCTCCTCTGAGCCCTCTTTTTAGCTAGGAATCATCTTTGGCCTCTGGTTCTCTTTTTGGCCAGCTCAGCCCAGTCTTAGCAAAGTATCCTGCGCATTTATCCCTTACCCTTGATATCTGACCACTCGTGATATCTGATCAAATTCCTCATCCCCTACCTTTGATGTCTGTATCCTTGGCCTGTCTTTAGCAAGGATCCTGTTAGGCAAGTTTGGCAAGAATCCCCCTACTCTTGATATTTCCTCTTAGTAATTCTTTGTCCACTGTGACTTCCTCACCCTGCACCGTGGCCATAAATCCCCACTTGTCCTCCTTGCATTCAGGATTGAACTTGATCTCTGTCTTCTATTATTATACCCTTACCATAATAGTCTTGAATTAGGTCTTCCTTACTGTTGTGAAAAGTGTCAGAATAAATTTTTTCTTTAACAAGGTTCTGGATTCTTATCCTGTTAATGTCTAAGAGGGAACTCTTTGCCTTAGCTAAGACCCTGGCTCCATCCTTAGTGTGGCTCTACCATACCATCTCCATCAGTACCTTCCACGACTGTCGCGTGAGTCAAGTCATGGAAGGGGAAAAAGCCAGAAGGCTCATCTCTTCACTCACTCACATTCCACTGGCTAGGATCAAGTCACATGGTCACATTTCTCTTCCAAGGAGAGAAATATAAACCAGAGGCAATATAAGCCAGAGGAAAAGAGAATGAATTTATGGAACAACCCATGAAGCTGCATTTTAAACATTTTGCATGTAATTCTGATGTAGGGGGATACTTGGATCACACTTTGAGAAGTGCTTTCTACAATTGTTGCTAAATATTCCCCAGCCCTGGTAGTCTATGCTTCTCTTGTGCTGGGAGAAGAGTTTTTTTCCTTTTTACAAGGGGAAAAAAAAATGCAAGCAAGTGAAAAGGGAAGTTGAACAATAGTAATCGATTCTTCTGCCTGTATTCTAGGTTTGGAAATGCACATTGACCTGTTCAGATCAACTGATTAACCGGTCAGGGCTGTCATCCCTTCTTCCCAGTGGCCCCACAAGCATCTTGTTGCAGCTCTTCTGCTTCATGGTACACACCAGGGTATTTCCCTGTAATACTTCATTACATGGGGCTTCCCAGGTGGCTCAGTGATAAAGCACTTGCCTGCCAATGCAGGGTTTGATCCCTGTTTCGGGAAGAGCCCCTGGAGGAGGAAATGGCAACCCACTCTTGCCTGGGAAATGCCATGGACAGAGGAGCCTGGTCGGCTACAGTGCATGGAGTCACAAGAGTTGGACATCACTTAGCGACTAGACAACAACAAGCTCCTTACATAATGGGGTGCTGGGGACCAGAATACAGAGTGCAGGAACTATGCCTGCTTTCCTTATGAGCTAGTGACAGTGGATGGTTTGTCTCTTTGAACCCACTGAAGACATTCAGTTCAGTTCAGTTCAGTCGCTCAGTTGTGTCTGACTCTTTGTGACCCCATGGACTGCAGCACGCCAGGCCTCCCTGTCCATCACCAACTCCTGGAGTTCACTCAAACTCATGTCCATTG
The DNA here is from genome assembly GCA_006410875.1 of Neotragus pygmaeus. Lineage (NCBI taxonomy): Eukaryota > Metazoa > Chordata > Mammalia > Artiodactyla > Bovidae > Neotragus > Neotragus pygmaeus. The sequence continues at coordinate 2,327,584 of SJYV01007576.1, forward strand.
AGTCGGTGATGCCATCCAACCACCTCATCCTCTGTCGTCCCCTTCTTCTCCTGTCTTCAGTCTTTCCCAACATCAGGGTCTTCTCCAGTGAGTCAGTTCTTTGCATTAGGTGGCCAAAGTATTGGAGTTTCAGCTTCCACATCAGTCCTTCCAGTGAATACCCAGGGTTGATCTCCTTCAGCATGGACTGGTTGGATCTCCTTGCAGTCCAAGGGACTCTCAAGAGTCTTCTCCAACACCACAGTTCAAAAACATCAGTTCTTCAGTGCTCAGTTTTCTTTATAGTCCAACTCTCACACCCATACGTGACCACTGGAAAAACCATAGCCTTGACTAGATGGACATTAGGGTTGTCCTAATCCTGTCTCTTATACACATCTTCTTAGTAATTCTTTGTCCACGNTCCTGCCGGATTATTTAAAAATAAATCTCTTTCCCAATAACCAGGTCCTTTAAGCGTGAATAGACTCTGAACCCAATTCTAAAAAGTGTTTGGGGCCATGGGGACATCTTTGCATCTCTAAGGCAGTTGTTTTTTGGGGAAAAGTTTGCCTACTCCTCTTCCTGTAGTCTTATAATCTGGGGAATTGGCCCTGAGTTCTCTCTTCATTATTTCTTGCCTGTTACTAGCTAGCAGGTCTAATTATTCCCAATGACTGCAGGCAGCTGGGGAATCTGACAGGCCTGGCCATGCCCCTCGTTAGGCTTTTTGGTAACCCATTCCTTCCCATCCTTTTTTTCTTTAGTTTTTCAGAGTTTGAGCTGTGAAAGGAAAGATGCTGCTAAGTCACTTCAGTCGTGTCCGATTCTGTGCGACCCCATAGATGGCAGCCCACCAGGCTCTGCCATCCCTGGGATTTTTCAGGCACGAACACCAGAGTGGATTGCCATTTCCTTCTCCAATGCAGCAAAGTGAAAAGTGAAATTCAAGTCGTTCAGTCGTGTCCGACACTTCACGACGACGAGAGACTGTTTTCTCTATTTTAGGCAGGGATGCTTTCTGTTTACATTGCTCCAGGATCATTAAAAGTTTGTTTCAATCTTGGATAAAGTATATGTATAGAGATACCTTTGAACTTGTTATTTAGTTATTATTTCATTGAAACACAGGATCAAACCTGGAGACAGATTCCTTGGAGGCTTCTAGACCTGGCTCTTTCCAGTATTTGCCTGTATGGCCTGGTGTAGAGTATCTCTCCTGTGGCTTATTTTTTAATGAGATTGGTAAAGTGCAGAATTCCAAGACCTTCCATTGACAAAGCCTCTCTCCTTGACCAAAGTTTAGTCAGGCTCCTCTGAGCCCTCTTTTTAGCTAGGAATCATCTTTGGCCTCTGGTTCTCTTTTTGGCCAGCTCAGCCCAGTCTTAGCAAAGTATCCTGCGCATTTATCCCTTACCCTTGATATCTGACCACTCGTGATATCTGATCAAATTCCTCATCCCCTACCTTTGATGTCTGTATCCTTGGCCTGTCTTTAGCAAGGATCCTGTTAGGCAAGTTTGGCAAGAATCCCCCTACTCTTGATATTTCCTCTTAGTAATTCTTTGTCCACTGTGACTTCCTCACCCTGCACCGTGGCCATAAATCCCCACTTGTCCTCCTTGCATTCAGGATTGAACTTGATCTCTGTCTTCTATTATTATACCCTTACCATAATAGTCTTGAATTAGGTCTTCCTTACTGTTGTGAAAAGTGTCAGAATAAATTTTTTCTTTAACAAGGTTCTGGATTCTTATCCTGTTAATGTCTAAGAGGGAACTCTTTGCCTTAGCTAAGACCCTGGCTCCATCCTTAGTGTGGCTCTACCATACCATCTCCATCAGTACCTTCCACGACTGTCGCGTGAGTCAAGTCATGGAAGGGGAAAAAGCCAGAAGGCTCATCTCTTCACTCACTCACATTCCACTGGCTAGGATCAAGTCACATGGTCACATTTCTCTTCCAAGGAGAGAAATATAAACCAGAGGCAATATAAGCCAGAGGAAAAGAGAATGAATTTATGGAACAACCCATGAAGCTGCATTTTAAACATTTTGCATGTAATTCTGATGTAGGGGGATACTTGGATCACACTTTGAGAAGTGCTTTCTACAATTGTTGCTAAATATTCCCCAGCCCTGGTAGTCTATGCTTCTCTTGTGCTGGGAGAAGAGTTTTTTTCCTTTTTACAAGGGGAAAAAAAAATGCAAGCAAGTGAAAAGGGAAGTTGAACAATAGTAATCGATTCTTCTGCCTGTATTCTAGGTTTGGAAATGCACATTGACCTGTTCAGATCAACTGATTAACCGGTCAGGGCTGTCATCCCTTCTTCCCAGTGGCCCCACAAGCATCTTGTTGCAGCTCTTCTGCTTCATGGTACACACCAGGGTATTTCCCTGTAATACTTCATTACATGGGGCTTCCCAGGTGGCTCAGTGATAAAGCACTTGCCTGCCAATGCAGGGTTTGATCCCTGTTTCGGGAAGAGCCCCTGGAGGAGGAAATGGCAACCCACTCTTGCCTGGGAAATGCCATGGACAGAGGAGCCTGGTCGGCTACAGTGCATGGAGTCACAAGAGTTGGACATCACTTAGCGACTAGACAACAACAAGCTCCTTACATAATGGGGTGCTGGGGACCAGAATACAGAGTGCAGGAACTATGCCTGCTTTCCTTATGAGCTAGTGACAGTGGATGGTTTGTCTCTTTGAACCCACTGAAGACATTCAGTTCAGTTCAGTTCAGTCGCTCAGTTGTGTCTGACTCTTTGTGACCCCATGGACTGCAGCACGCCAGGCCTCCCTGTCCATCACCAACTCCTGGAGTTCACTCAAACTCATGTCCATTGAGTCGGTGATGCCATCCAACCACCTCATCCTCTGTCGTCCCCTTCTTCTCCTGTCTTCAGTCTTTCCCAACATCAGGGTCTTCTCCAGTGAGTCAGTTCTTTGCATTAGGTGGCCAAAGTATTGGAGTTTCAGCTTCCACATCAGTCCTTCCAGTGAATACCCAGGGTTGATCTCCTTCAGCATGGACTGGTTGGATCTCCTTGCAGTCCAAGGGACTCTCAAGAGTCTTCTCCAACACCACAGTTCAAAAACATCAGTTCTTCAGTGCTCAGTTTTCTTTATAGTCCAACTCTCACACCCATACGTGACCACTGGAAAAACCATAGCCTTGACTAGATGGACATTAGGGTTGTCCTAATCTCTTCTAATTAGATTGGGACCATGAAAACTCTGACAGTGTCTGCTATTGACTTGGTCCTTTATGTTGTGAGTTTTAAAAAGGCCAAGGATTTGGGTTTATTTTATGTCATAAATTCGACTAAAAGCAGACATGGGGTTAGGGAGGGAAAGCATAGTGATCAGTTTTCCTTAACTCCACCCAGTTAATGGAGTGAGAAGAGACATTTGGATCTGCATGAGATATGGTTTGAGCAAATCGCAATTGTAAGGGGAAATTGGATTGTGAGTACAGAGGCTTTGGGTAATACTTTTTGAGGTTTCTAATTTCTCAACATCATCAGTTGCTAAGTTACAGGCAAATATGAGCGAGGCTAGTGTATACCTTCTAGTTTGAATTCAGTACTGAAAATGATATCAGACTTCTTAGGTGGCACAGGTGATAAAGAATCCACCTGCCAGTGCAGGAGAAAGAAGAAATGCGAGTTCGGTCCTTGGGTTGGGAAGATCCCCTGAAGGAGGGTATGTCAACCCACTCCAGTATTCTTGCCTGGAGAATCCCGTGGACACTAGAGCCTGGTGGACTTCAGTCTAAGAGGGTCACTGAGAGCTGGACATGACTAAATGCATGCGCACACGCACACACACACACACACCAAGTAATATCAACTAAGAAAACCTTGCCTTTGTTATGATCTTATTTCCTCATCCTAACAACACGAGGTTTCACCAGATGCAGGAAACAGAGACTAAGGCACATGATGCTTCAGTAGTTGTTTGAAGTTACATTGTGGGTAATCAAAACCTGTTGATAATCAGAAGGAGACGTAATCCATGGTTTTGTTCCTTCTCAGCCTGGTTTGTTCTGCAGTAGCCATTATATTCTTGAACAACCNAAGGCACATGATGCTTCAGTAGTTGTTTGAAGTTACATTGTGGGTAATCAAAACCTGTTGATAATCAGAAGGAGACGTAATCCATGGTTTTGTTCCTTCTCAGCCTGGTTTGTTCTGCAGTAGCCATTATATTCTTGAACAACCAGTGGTTTTTGGAGAGAGCCTCCTCTCTCTTTCTTTCTCCACATAGATTATATGGTACAGAAGCAAGTGGTTCCATTTCCTTTCATGAAAATTATGGTTTCTGGGTTAGCATTCAGTACTGCCAGCTTTTTGAGACTGTGGATGCAGTCAGCTCTATTTCTTTCCAGCCTTTGATGGTGTACAGTGTGCTCAGATAACAGAAGAAGCTTATAAATATTAATGACTGGCTAACTATAAATTCTTTTACGGATCATTTCAGAGAACATTACCAGTCAGATGCATTCGAAAGAACAGAGGGACTTCCTAGGTGGTCCAGTTGTTGGGAATCTGCTTTCCAGTACAGGGGATGTGGGTTCCATCCCTGGTCAGGGTCTTCAGATCCCACATGCCATGAGGCAACTAGCTCATGCTAAGCTGACGCAGCAAGAGAAGCCCGTGCTTCACATCTGGAGAAAGCCCATGTGCCACATTGGAGATTCAGTGCAGCCAAAATTAAAAACTAATATTACATTAAGAGAAAGAATAGGATGCCTTTAAGCTTTCTGTTCCTTCTTTTATGGAGTCAAGGGAAGATGACATCGGATCTCTCTGTAGCGAAGTCCAGGTTTAAATACTGTGCCCACTACTTCCTCTGTCCAGGTGCTTCTGGTGAGTTAATGGAGATGGCAAACTGCCCTTTCCCAGTTGGTGACGGACATCCCTAATCAATGTGGCACTGTCCTGGTGGTATGACATCAGCCAAGTACTTCCAATTGATCATAACGAATTAGTTGATGCTTAGGTTTCAACTCTGGATGACCATGAACCCGTCTTTGTTATCAAGTAACTAATTGATTGATTTAGATCATCAGTTCTCAACTGGAGACCAAGTCATTCTCAAGGAGACATTTGGCATTGTTTGGTGTTATTTTCCGTTATCTCAATATGTGGTTTGCTGCTGGCATCTAGTGCATAGAGGTGAGGGATGCTGCTAAATTAAATATCCTACAGTGCAGGGAACCCCTCCACCCCACATGACAAAGACATAACCCAGCTCCAATGCCAGTGGTGCCAAAGTGGTGGTGGTGGTGGTTGTTCACTCGCTAAGTCATGTCTGACTCTTTGCAACCCCTTGAACTGCAGCATGCCAGACTTCCCTGGAGAAGCCCTGGCTTGATCTTTGGAGGATTTCTGAACAGTTAGTCAGGGGTAAGATGTAGTTTATAGACGAGAACTTGGGAGAGAGAGAGAAAGATGTCTGGAAGAAAAGGAGAGAAAGCATTTACAGCTTGGCACATAACCTTAAGGTAGGCTTGTGCTTGTTGTTATTTAGTCGCTAAGTTGTGTCGGACTCTTTGTGACCCCATGGACTGTAGCCCACCAGGCTCCTTTGTCCATGGGATTTTCCAGGCAAGAATACTGGAGTGGGTTCCCATGTCCTTCTCCTGGGGATCTTCTGACCCAGAGGTTGAACCCATATTTCCTGTATTGGCAGGTGGATNCCCATGGACTGTAGCCCACCAGGCTCCTTTGTCCATGGGATTTTCCAGGCAAGAATACTGGAGTGGGTTCCCATGTCCTTCTCCTGGGGATCTTCTGACCCAGAGGTTGAACCCATATTTCCTGTATTGGCAGGTGGATTCAATGTACATATTTTAGAGTTGGAGTTGCAAGTATTTAGAAGTTTCTGTGTTTGAAATAATTGAATACATCATTTGAGATAAGGGTTATTTATCAAGTGACCGCTATCACCAGAGATGGTGCTCGACATATCAGAGGCCAGGAAATGAATGGCTGCCTTTCACTGTAGTGGAGTAGACGCTGATGTGGAGGTGGGAATAGAGTTCTCTGGAACAATAGCAAGCAGAATAGATATGAAGGCAGGCTTCAGTGAGGAGGTGGTGTGTGAGAAGATCTTGATGCCAGGGTAGGAGTTTATGAGGTAAAGAAGGGCTGAGAAACACCAGACCAGTTTTAAAATTTAAAAAAAAAAATTTTTTTTTATTGGAGTATAGTTGTTTATAAAGTTATATCTGCTCTACAGCACAGTGAATCAGTTACACATGTACATATATCCCCTTTTTTTGGATTTCCTTCTCATTTAGGTCACCACAGAGCCCTGAGTAAGAGTTCCCTTTGCTGTACAGTAGGTCTTTATTAATTATCTGTTTCATATATGGTAGTGTTTATATGTCAGTTTCAATCTCCCAATTTATTGCCCCCCTTCCCTCCTGGTAACTGTAAGTTTTCTTTATCTCTGTCTCTATTTCTGATTTTGTAAATAAGTCCATCTGTATCATAAAATTGATTCTGAACAATGAATGGGACTTGTTGATCAGTTCTGTCCTGTAATCTGTAAATTACTATGTGAATGAAAGTTATTATGGTTTTTAATAAAGTCATTGTAATGCTACTTAGAGCAGAAGTATGTGACTCAGGGCTTTCTTCCCATTGGTCTTTTTTATATGACAGTTAGCTGGGTCATTTTCCATGAATTAATTACAATTTGTTTACATTACTTGACAAGGCATTTTTTGGCCTTAGAGGCACGTATGTTTAGAGTAACGTTACATTCCTAGGATCATAAAAGAACCTTACCTTGTTGCTTTAAACTCTTGGACTAAGGGCGTTTCAGAGGCTGACTTGAATGAAGTTGGATGTTAGTTTTAGATACTGAGATTGTTTTCAGATTAAAATCTGAAATCGCCACTGTGGAACCATGGATTCCATTGTTCCTCTAGCGATGGATTCAGTATAGTGAGTGGGGCCCAAAATGAACGTTGGAGATTGCTCTTCGGAAGCAAGAAGTAATCTGCTTGGTAGAGAGGGATGCCTGACTGGTCTGGTAAGGCTGATCCAAACATGAATAGATTAGAAATTCGGAAAAGAAGGTACTTGTGACTTTCAACCCTGGTGAGTCATTCATTTGCTAATGAATGAATGAACAGATGAATCCAGCAGTTCTTCACTGGGGACTAGGTAGAGGTCACCCATCTGGCAAACTGTACCCCCTAGAACACAGGCCATCAAAGAGACCAGACTGCTAACCCAGACACCACAGCAGTCCCCGCGCCAGTGCTCTTGGCTTCATTCTGGAGGATCGCTGCGGATGTGGGACAGAGCCCGCCACTGGGGACTTTGGGGTTAGGGAATCATAAGAATGGAAGATGCAGTGAACTATAACCTCAAAGAAAGTACATCATCTGAGGGCTGATGTTAGGGGTGGTAGCAACCTGTTAGGAAGAGAGCAGATCCAGTACAAGAGCATGCGTGAATTTAAAGACTTTAGTGGTGTAGAGAAGAGATATTTCTAGCTCCTAACCATGGTCTTCAGTCTTCACAACATAATAACAGGTGAGCACTGGTCATCAAGAAAACAAATGGTTCTGCATTCGGGAAACTCTTTGCCATGCTTGCTTCGGATGGCAGGGTGGCAGGTAATCTATTTCAGCTGCTCTCCTCCACCCCGGGAGACCTTGGGCTCCTCCTGGGTTCCCTCTCCTGGGAGTCGATGGGTTCACCTTCTCTGTTTGCAGCCTGATAGAGGTCACTATCCCGTGCTCCTGCTGTCTCAGGTCTCAGAACCGTGGTTTCATATATTTTGTCCATTTTTAAGAATGGGTAAAATAGAGTTATCATATGATTATGCAATCCCACTTCTGGGCATATATCCAGAGAAAAGTATAATTCGAAAAGATACATGCACCCCAGTGTTCATAGCAGCACATCTGCAATAACCAAGACATGAAAGCAACCTAAGTGATATATATGTGTGTGTGTTATATTACCCAGCTGTGAAAAAAGAATGAAATAATGTCATTTGCAGCAGTATGGATGGACCTAGAGATTCTCATACAAAGTGCAGTATGCCAAAGACAAGTATCATATGATACCATTTTTATGTGCAACCTAAAAAATAAGATACAAATGAACTTATTTCCAAAACAGAAATAGACGCACCAACATAGAAAACAAATTTATGGTTACCCAAGGAGAAAGAGAGGTCCAGAAGGATAAGTTAAGAGGTTGGGATTAATATATATAAACTACTATATATAAAATAGATAACCAGTAAGGACCTACTTTATAGCATAGGAAACTATACTTAGTATTTTGTAATAACCTGTAAGGGAAAAGAATCTGAAGAAAAATATATGTAAAACTGAATCACTGTGCTGTACACCTGAAATGAGCACAATACTGTAAATCAACTATGCTTTGCTGCTGCTAAGTTGCTTCAGTCGTGTCCAACTCTGTGGGACCCCATAGACGGCAGCCCACCAGGCGCCCCGTCCCTGGGATACTCCAGGCAAGAACACTGGAGTGGGTTGCCATTTCCTTCTCCAGTGCATGAAAGTGAAAACTGAAAGTGAAGTTGCTCAGTCGTGTCCGACTCCTAGCGNGGCCTTTAGACAAATGATGTTCAAGTGAAGTCGTAATTGTTGAGTGGTTCTTGAGATGAATAAAGGCTAGAAGAAGAGCATTATCAAAAAAGCCACATACATTACCACGAAGAAAGCTAGTGGAGGTGATGGAATTCCAGCTGAGCTATTTCAGATTCTGAAAAATGATGCTGTGAAAGGGCTGCACTCAGCATGCCAGCACATTTGGAAAACTCAGCAGTGGCCACCGGACTGGAAAAGGTCAGTTTTCGTTCCAATCCCAAAGAAGGGCAATGCCAGAGAATGTTCAAACTACTGCACAATTAGACTCCTTCCATATGCTAGTAAGGTAATGTGTCTGGTCCCATCACTTCATGGCAAATAGATGAGGAAAAAGTGGAAAGAGTGACAGATTTTATTTTCTTGGACTCCAGAATCACTGTGGATGATGACTGCAGTCAAACATTAAAAGACGCTCGCCCCTTGGAAGTAAAGCTATGACAAACCTACACAGCATATTAAAAAGCAGAGACATCACTTTGCTGATGAAAGTCCACATAGTCAAAGCTTTGATTTTTCTAGTAATAATGTATGAATGTGAGAGTTGGATGGACCATAAAGAAGGCTAAGTGCCAAAGAAATGATGGTTTTGAGAGGATTCTTGAGAGTCCCTTGAACATGGAGGAGGTCTACCTAGTCCATCCTAAAGGAAATCAATCCTGAATATTCACTGGAAGGACTGATGCCGAAGCTGAAGCTCCAGTACTTTGGCCACCTGATGCCAAGAGCTGACTCATTGGAAAAGACCCTGATGCTGGGAAAGATGGAGGGAAGGAGGAGAAGCGGGTGACAGAGGATGAGATGGTTGGATGGCATCACCGACTCAGTGGACACGAGTTTGAGAGACTCGAGATAGTGAAGGACAGGGAAGACTGGTGGGCTGCAGTCCATGGAATTGCAAAGAGTCAGAGACGACTTAGCGACTGAACAACAAGAATCAGGTGAAAAAGTACAGAGCAATCAAAGGACTTGGTTCCCTCTGGGGATCACAATTATTATTGTCACTGTGTCCTTCTTATGACTATTATACTTATATCAGGGTCAGAAGATGAGCTAAGCTGGTGAGATCAGTGGCCAGATCTTGCTGAGAAGTTTGGCTTTTCTCGTGGAAAATAACCGAATGGTTTTGTGGCAGTGAAGTGAAATATCAGGTTTGCAATTCTGTTGAATATACAGAGAATAACAGAGCCCTTTACAAGTTAGAAAAAACATTTTTTGTGATGTGTTTGAAACATAAGCTGAGAGTAAAGGAGGAATAACATAAAGAATTCAGAATTTAGTTTTTACTATTTTTATTATTAATGATTCTTAATTAAAAAGCATAATAGCCTTTTTTAAGCAGCAGTTTTAGGTTCATAGCAATATTGAGCAGAGGGTTCAGAGATTTTCCCATATACCCATGGCCTGTGCACATATATCCCCTTTTCCTTCATTAGCATTCACAAGTAGATGGGTACATATGTTACCATTGGTGAACATACATTAACATATCATTATTATCTAAAGCCCCTACTTATGGTAGTGTTCACTTTTGGTCTTGTACATTTTTTGGGTTTGGACCTACTTATAATGATATGTTTTTACCACTCTAATTATCATACAGAGTCGTTTCACTGCCGTAAAAGTCCTCTGATTATCTTGCTTCCCTCTTACAAGCTCCTGCCAACCAGTGTTTCTTTTACTATCTCCATAGTTTTTCCTTTTCCGGAATGTTGTATAGCTGGAATGGTATGATATGTAGCACCCACAGGCTGGTTTCTTTGCCTTAGTGATAGGCATTTAAGGTTTCTCCGTGTCTTTTTGTGGTTTGATAGCTAATTTCTTTATAGAATGGAATATTATTCCCTTGTCTGGATGTACCATAGTTTTGTCTGTTCACCTGCTGAAGGACATCTTGAACTTCTAAGTTTTGGCAGTCATGGGTAAAACTGCTGTTGATAGCTATGTGTAAGTGTCTGTGTATATGTAAGCTTTCAGTTCCTTTGGATAAATACCAAGGAGTGAGGTTACTGAATTTTATGGTAACTGTACGTTTAGTTTTGTAAGAAACCACCAAATTGTCTCCCACAGTGGCTGCTGTTGTTGTTTAGTTGCTAATTCTTGTACAACTGTGTGCAGCCCTATAGACTGCAGCACACCAGGCCTCCCTGTCTTTCACTATCTCCTGGAGTTTGCTCAAACTCAGGTCCTTTGAGTCTGTGATGCCATCCAAACATCTCATCCTCTGTTGCCCGCTTCTCTTCCTGCCCTCAATCTTTCCCTGCATCATGGTCTTTTTCAGTTTGTTGGCTCTTCACATCAGGTAATCAAAGTATTGGAACTTCAGCAACAGTCCTTCCAAGGAATATTCAGGGTTGATTTCCTTTAGGATTGACTGGTTTGATCTTCTTGCTATGTAAGGGATTCTCAAGGGTCTTCTCCAGCACCACAGTTTGAAAGCATCAATTCTTCAGTGCCTTCTTTGTCCAACTCTCACATCCATACATGAGTACCGGGAAAACCACAGCTTTGACTGTATGGGCCTTTGTCGACCAAATGGTATCTCTGCTTTTTAATATGCTGTCTAGGTTTGTCATACTTTTTCTTCCAAGGAGCATGTGTCTTTTAATTTCATGGCTGCAGTCACTGTCCCCAGTGATTTTGGAGCCTATGAAAATAAAACCTGCCACAGTTCCCCCCCCCCCCCCCTTCCCCAGGACAGGGCAAACAAAAAAACAAAACTTTATAA